>BPTQ01000005.1:301657654-302030940 GCA_019973895.1 Chrysanthemum seticuspe
CAGACGGCCTAGATGCAATCCAGACGACGTCAGAAGCTGAAGAGGACGGCGTCACGGACATAAGTTGACGCCGTCGCAAGGTTAACGTGGCCAAGACGAAACCCTAATGGCGGCGACACGACGGCGTCACTAAACATAAGGTGACGCCGTCGCAATTGTAATCTTATATATAGAATCCGAATTTTTCAGTCTTTGGGTGGAGAGTCTTTGGAGTAAAAACCTAAAACCGAACCTAAGGTGTCTTGTACAGTATTTTTAGGGTTTTTAACCCTATCTTACATCAAGATAAGTCTTTGCTTCATTAATTCAATTATGTCTTTGATTATTTGTGTGTATGCTTGCATGTTCTCCATGTCCGGCTAATTTATTTGTGTGTTTGCTTAGGAAGTATGAAACTTAATTATTGAATATTGATTGGTTGTTTCTTATCTTAGTTGATTTATGATCTAGTAATGCGATAGGTCATCCGTTGTGCACTTAATGCTTGATTCATCTTTGTGAACCTTAGAGTATAATTACCTGAGTGATTGTAGGCTAAACCATCCGAAGAGCGCCTTAGAGTAGGAGTCTATAATCTCTAGTGGGTTTGTAGACAAGACCCTTTGGTAAGTTCAAAGAGTTAGGGAGAAACGCATACCCTACAACTTTAGACACACAACGCAACTAGGAATAAGACGTGACACTCAACCATCAATAGGAGATAATTAAGGAGTAATACAAACTAAGTAAACACATCTTTAAACTATCATACGAGCACACATTAATTAGACATAGACTCCCACAACCTTAGTTTAGATAATTAGATAATAGTAGAGTAATCGGTAGAAATACCAACCCCCCAAATCCAATACCCGAGATTCGTACCTTTCCATTTTCATAAAATATAAAAAGATAATAAAATAATCTTCCTCAACCTTAACCTTAGCGTAGTAACTCCCTACTAGCATTCCTATTCCCCTAGAGAACGATATCAATACCCGTGGCTTACCCTAATTACTACACTACAACGATTAGGTTCACTGCCTAGGGTGTTATAAAACTTGCTCGAAGAAAAGGAAGTTCCTTTGACCCCGAACGACGCGTGTAGCGTTATCACGTCCTCTAATGACACATCTACCTTGCATTTCATGATCCGGTCTCTAGACTTCTAAACTTGAACTTTGGGCGGACGGTAAGTGGTGATGACTTAGTTATAGATATAGACTACCTGCTTGTTTTTCATTTTACACCAATTATACATCCCATGTCTTATCCTACCCTTTAGTCATGAAGCGTGTCTAGGTAATGCAGCGAGCAATCTTTGGTGTCTTGGCCGTGGATTTGGTCATGTATCATTGATTTTGTCCACTTCGCCATGACATGTTAGTAATGACGAGTCACCCCTTAACCTTTGTCGTGTCTACCCATATTGCCTTCGAGAATTGTTTAGCCCTTAACTTCAGTGGTGGAGATTTTTGTAACCGCCAAGCTTATGATAGAATACATGCTATGACTGTGCAATTGAGTGATCACCCCGAAATTGACACTTAGAATAGTTGAGAGATTTGAGTGTTTATTCCCCTTTCGCGAGGTGTTCGTCTTTGTTTTATTCTAGCATAAGGGATTTGTAAACTCATATTTTCCAGGTTTTGGGAGATATCTTTTTAGGAATCTATCTAATAAGGTCTACTTGAGGGCAAGTAGAGTTCAAGTGGGGGGATATTTGATAACATCAAATAGTCCTGATTATTAAGTGTCAATTTCCCCCGTTAATGCTCGTTATTTATATCATTTATATGGATTTACGCTTGTTTTCCATTGTTTTACACTTTTAGGTAAATTGCGAGCATTGGAGCTAAAGAGACGCGGAAATGGAAACATTACTAAGGATTTATCACAGTATGCCTATTTTGAAGAGGTTACGGCGTAACTCGTCTCACACATTACGCCTTAACTATTGCGTGACCCCGAAGTCCAACTCATCAAGAGGTTACGGCGTAACTCCTTCCAAAGATTACGACGTAACTCCATTAGGTCAAAAGAGGTTCCACGTCGCGGATACTTACGCCGTAACTACTACATCACTTGCGACGTAACCAGGATTATTGAAGACTACGGCGTAACCACTTATAAGGTTACGCCGTAACTAGCAGATCTAGTGCATTTACGGAGGTTACGGCGTAACTCATCTTTTGGTTACGCCGTAACCCAGACCTGGCCTATAAATACCCACGAATTCCAGTATTTCTAATCATCCCATTCCACACACAATACTCTGAGAACGTAGGAAAATACTCAAGGAAGGTCTAGGGAAGCATACAGAGCTGTTTCCAAGGGAGAAGTCAGGCCATTACGATAAGCTTTAGCGTTTATTATTTCTTTTACTTTCAATTCATGTATTTCGTACCTTTGAATATTGAATTGATGTGCATGATTAATATGAGCGGCTAAGCACCCTTTGGTGCTAGCCTATTTATGATTCCTTAAATGTTTTGTTTGCGTTTACCTTTACTTCCGTACAATTATTTCTAAGTGTATGCATGCATAGTTCTTTGGTAGTCACCCCTGGTTCGGTAGTTTTGAATGGCGGTAGAGGCCAATTGCCTAGGAGATATGACCAACTGACCCTAGGTGAGCGGACTGAGATGGGAAGGGTAAGATATGACCAACTGACGAGCCTTTCTACTTGTGCGATTTGACCAACTGATCACCTATCGTTTGGATGAACTTAAGAATTGGGGGGTGTAGTGTCTAAGTTTCTAACGGCCGGGCACTCACTATTTAGAATCTAGCATGTAGCGGTACTTAATGACTCGGCTTAGGGGACCAGGAACAACAGGACTTATGACGGTGCGCCTGATTTCTCCTGTGGTGGCATCTTTGCTGATAGGTTAGGGCGAATTGACCAAATGATGTCCTCTCGAATTTGACCCCACCTGAAGTAATTGGAAGTAGGTAAACATAGACATAAATAGTTAGGAGGATTGACTAGGTTAGCACCACTATTCCTCTATTGATTTCCTTTCTACCATTTAATTGCTTTTATATTCTGCATTCGTAGTTTAATTAATTAAAACCATATCAAACCATTTATATTCCGTGACAATTAGACTTAGTAATTATCTGACACACATAGCTCTTGGGACGACCTCGGCTTTACCATTTACTACACTACACACGACCGGGTACACTGCCCGTTAGTGCATTAGGGTAGACCATAGGTATAGCGAGACACTATAAATATTAAGACCTGGTCAGTAAAACCTGCATCACATCTCCATCGAGGGTCACGAGAAATTCCAAAGTGATCTATAGGGATCCATTTCAAATGGAGCTTTCCGAAATGTTCCTGTTGTACAAGAAATGGGAAGTCATAGTAAGGGAGAATGTGCTTTGCTTGGGAGGCAACAAGGATCATCCCAATGCATGCTTGAGCTTCATGATTTATTGCCTTGTGACCGATACTCGCTTCAACCTAGCATATTACATGGTAAAGAGAATGGCGAGTGTGAAAAGCATGGAAAAGATGGTACTCCCTTATTCAATTCTCCTATCCCGTCTAGCAAACTTCATCTTTGCTTTAGAGCCTTCTTCGTATTCCTTTGATCATAGCTTTGAAATAAAGTCATGGTGCCGTTATCCGAGGGAAAGACTACAAGGTTCATGGTGGATGGTGTCACAATTCTCAATTTCCGGTCATTTTTCAAATTTACTATTTATCCGAGGGAAAGACTACAAGGTTCATGGTGGATGGTGCCGCTATGACCTTGACCTAAAGTCTCCCATGATCGGAGCATCACTATAAAGTCTCCCATGTTCGGAGCATCACTATAAAGTCTCCCTTGTACGGAGCAGTGCAAATTCTCCCATGTTCGGAGTGTTCTTAATTGTATATAATAGTTGTATGATGTATTGTTCGTACATTCGCATTGTTAGTCTCCTATTAGTAGGTAGTATGGATAGCGCTATTAGAGGTCGGCCAACCTCTCGTTCACTATGTTACGGAACGCATATTATTTATTCTAGGGGCTTTGCCTGGCATACATTATTATATACGTGGTGCTATATTGTGAACTATTATGATAACGTGTACTTGACTTCTAGACATACTATTTTTGGCAGTGGGTTGTGAACACACAGGTTGCAAGTTTTGTATGGGCGGAACTTGGAACTGAGTGGATTTACAATGCCTTTGCTTTGTGGACTATTCTAAATGACCAAAAACTTTGCCTTTGCTGCATGAGCGTTCTTTAAAAAGCTTTACATTTTAGACAAACTCTATGAACTCACTCAACCATTGTGTTGACACTTTTTAGCATGTTTTATCTCAGGTATCTAAGGCATTCACTTCATGGCATGCATGTGGACTATTCATAGAGTCGCGATGTCGACGCGTCTCACATATATTTTATGCACTTAACTATCGTTTGATTGTAACAAACTTATTTTGGTACTTTGGAAATCTATTGGGACCTATTCTTTGTAAACTCTGATTATTTTTCTTAATCAAACGATATTTTTAAAATGACACTTTAGGTCGTTCGATATAACTGTAACTTTGATGCTATGACAGTCATCCCCCAGGTATTCCATTCCGCTGCAAAACAGGTAATTTGGGGGTGTGACAGATTGGTATCAGAGCATCGGTTATAGAGAACTAGGTTGCATCATTGACCCTAGACAATAACTACATCATCATAGCATCTCATCATATCATTATAAGTGCATACTCATTATGCATGCGGGTTCATGACTCAACACCAAACATCATATGAGTCGATTAGTCCAAGCATTGCATAGTTACTCCTAAATTATACATAGCCTGATCACCTATATCTAATTCAGGAAGAATCATGCAATGAAAGGAGTAGTAGTCTCATATGTGTAAGCAATTCCGTAATCGAGCCAAATTTTCAAAAGATTTTCTTTAAACCACTTGTTTCCAGTTTGATCTGAGTGACAGTTCTTGTTTGATGAGTTGCAAAGATCAAGCTAGAAACAAGTTGTTACCTAAACCGATTTAGCCTAATCGTATGACAGTTCTTGTTTGATGAGTTGTGGGATTAAGTAAAAATCGGTTACCTAAAAGTCTTTTGAGGGTTTTGCTCGAGAATGGGAAAGCTTGCCTCATCAAACCTAACCATAAGAGAGCATGTCTTTAGAATGGGATATAGTCACGATAGCACAAGAACGTACCTAGTTGGATGAGGAACCCATATGCATGAGCATTGACATGATCATTTAGACTATACACGAGCATGAACTTTTAGAACCCTTGTCGAGGTTCGGACTATAGTTATCATTAATTGAATCACGAGAACGTGATTCCTTTGACAGGGGAAGAATGTCACAATTCTCAATTTCCGGTCATTTTTCAAATTTACTATTCATCTCGGGAATTTACTATTCATCATTTTACTATTCATCGTTTTTTAAGTCGAGTTGATATTTTGAGAAGTTATTTCAAAATTTTACTATTCACAAAACACTATTCATCCCCGGAGAAAAATTTATATTTACGACCATTATCTGCATATTAGTTCATGCATGGGTTCGCATATTACAATAACGTATATTTTTCTATGAAATAAACGCTATCGTACGATCATTTATTTTGGATAATTGATCCGACACTTTCAAAAATTATCCTAATATATTGTTATACTCATTTTAGGACTATAAAAATTATATTATTAGTTTACCCGATGTTTTCAATTTATTTTGTATATAAATTGTTATGTATATATATTTACGACGGTTTTCGTAAATTCAACCCGATAATTATTTATTCACTAAATTCTTGTAAGAAATGTATTTTTATAATTTTTATGACTTTGATATATTTTATTTTGTTCCGTAAAAATCGATTTCTAGCCAACGCTACACTAAATAATTACTTTACTTATCAAATATACACTACAATTACTATATAATACATTTACTAGATAAAAACTACACCACTCTATCTTTTTTTGTCTACTTGTCGACCAAAAACCATGACACACCATTTTTTTGTAAATATCTTACATACTTGCTTGTACACATATGCATATATTAAATAGATAATTGTATTATACATGAATATTATCTAAACTAACACATACAACACATTTACAAAGGTGTAAAGTAAATCAAAATCCTCTCTTCTTCACCATAGTGGTCGGCCAAGGCTAAAAACAAGGAAGAAACATTGATTTTTCAAGGATCAAGTGCTCATATAAACACTAGATTACTTCTTTTTAAGGTTTTGCAAAAAAAACCTAGGAGTATTTAGGAAAACCTTGTTCCATAAACCTCATCATCACCTAGTAAGCAATTCATGATCATTATTAATCTTTTATATTCATACTTAAGTTATTTTTATCATGCATGAAAGAAAGCATGCAAGTTTCATGTGTATCTATACCACTTTTATTGTTTTTGGTACTTATTATTAGTATATATCATCCTCTAATTAATCTCTTGAAACATATCATTTTTGATGATGTTTAGGAACCCATGACACCCTAAGAAGGTGTATAGTAGGTTTATAATAGATTTGGTGTTGATTTGAAGTGATTGAAACAAGTATTACGCAAGAAAAATCACTTTCGACAACTATAAAATAGGGTCTGATCATTTTTGCAAAGTCTGGAAATTTTGACAGTTTATAAAATATTTTGGGCTAGATATTCAGAAAATATACTTTAAAAAGAAACCGTGGTCGCTTGAACGGGTTAAAACGGATTTATAACGAAGAAGTTATGCTATTTTCAAGTTTAACGACGAAAACTATATTTTCTCGAAAAACAGCATGCTGTCCAGATTTTTAAGGGTCAAAAATGAGTCTTAAGCGTTATCTAAATGAGTCGATTTATCAAAAATATATTAGTATACTTTAACACGAAGCTAAGGACGTAGAAAACGTAGAAAATGGACTTATAACGACTAAATTACACGCGTTTAAATAAGGTTTTCGTAACTACTTTCACAAGTATAACACATATTTTCTAATAGCCAAACTAGTTGTCGCTAGTGACCATGTTGAGAGTCGTTTTTCACATCGATAGAATACTTTTTAGAAAACGATGTCTTCTAGTAAAAGTAAGTTCACCTAGCCTATTTTCCAAAATGTTCAACCGTTCGTCAAACGGAGTTGTAACGAATAAAATGCGGTCACTCAAATTTGCCGAAAACTACCTTTAAACAATATTTTTGGTACAAGTACCCTACTTCACCTATGTTTTTCTCCATGATCGAGACCTCTATTATAAAAATTTAAAAGCTAAGACTTTGAGATAATGCTACAAGCTTTCCAAAACCGTTGAGTTTGTTTCTTAACACTCAATATTCGCTATTTTATGACTAGTTTTTCGAGGCCATTTAGTCACTTTCATGAATTGTCAAATTATATTGTTTTGCGACGAAAAACTATAATTTCTTAATAAATCACTAAATGACTATCGTAGGATGTCGTTTCAACGTAAGTACTTGTAAAGTATTTTATAACATTACGAGATGTCATAAACGTGTATTTCGACGATGAACTTCATTCTCAAAAATGTACAAGTGGTATGGATATCATATGAGTTTGCATGCACGACATTGTTTCATGACTTATATTAGAGCATATCATTCATATTAGGTTGCAGATAAAGATTGCACCTCATTTCAGTGTACCCACTTTCGTCATCATAATCATTGCATCAGGTGAGTTCGTAGCCCCACTTTTACTCGTTCAATTGTTTTATAAACTCTTCGGGGGAGATACATGCTCAACTACTTGCTTTTACTTTACACTTATATGAACTTAAATAACTGTTGTTTCACTACTTATGCTAGTAAGTAGATTGTGCCTGAACTAAATTGATCACTATGTTACGAACACTATTATTAGAACCACTTTCCTTGATTTTGAGCCTTTCGACAAATATATATTTGAACACTTTTAACTTGATAGGAACCTTTTGGCACAGATTTGAACACTTTAACTTGATTTAATTCTTTTGACATATAATTAATCTCTTTTAACTTGATTTAATTCTTTTGACATATAATTAATCTCTTTCAACTTGATTTAAAACATTTTGACATATAATTAATCTATTTTAACTTGATTTAAAACATTTTGACATATAATTAATCTCTTTTAACTTAGTATTGAACCCTTTGACTATTTTGAACTTGTTTGACTTTATATTGAACCCTTTGACTATTTCGAACTTGTTTGACATAATATTGAACCCTTTGACTAGTTTGAACCTTTTGATATGTTTTGAGCTCTTTGACTGTTTTGAACTTTTGAACTCGACTTAAACTCTTGAACTTAATTACGAACTTTGAATGGAACACTTGAACTTAATTACGAACTTTGAATGGAACCCTTGAACTTAAATACGAACCTATGACTTGTTTGAACATATTGAACCGTACGTGCTATGACCTTGACCTAAAGTCTCCCATGATCGGAGCATCACTATAAAGTCTCCCATGTTCGGAGCATCACTATAAATTCTCCCTTGTAGGGAGCAGTGCAAATTCTCTCATATTCGGAGTGTTCTTAATTGTATATAATAGTTGTATGATGTACCGTTCGTACATTCGCATTGTTAGTCTCCTATTAGTAGGTAGTATGGATAGCGCTATTAGAGGTCGGCCAACCTGTCGTTCACTATGTTACGGAACGCATGTTATTTATTCTAGGGGCTTTACCTAGCATACATTATTATATACGTAGTACTATATTGTGAACTATTATGATAACGTGTACTTGACTTCTAGACATACTATTTTTGGCAGTGGGTTTTGAACACACAGGTTGCAAGTTTTGTATAGGCGGAACTTGGAACTGAGTGGATTTACAATGCCTTTGTTTTGTGGACTATTCTATATGACCAGAAACTTTGCCTTTGCTACATGAGCGTTCTTTAAAAATCTTTACATTTTAGACAAACTCTATGAACTCACTCAACCATTGTGTTGACACTTTTTAGCATGTTTTATCTCAGGTATCTAAGGCATTCACTTCATGGCATGCATGTGGACTATTCATAGAGTCGCGATGTCGACGCGTCTCACATATATTTTATGCACTTAACTATCGTTTAATTGTAACAAACTTATTTTGGTACTTTGGAAATATATTGGGACCTATTCTTTGTAAACTCTTATTATTTTTCTTAATCAAACGATATTTTCAAAACGACACTTTAGGTCGTTCGATATAACTGTAACTTTGATGCTATGACAGTCATCCCCCAGGTATTCCATTCCGCTGCAAAACAGGTAATTTGGGGGTGTGACAGATGGCAAGAGACCTCACCTACCAACGGATTCATCAGATGAGAGGGAAAGACAAAGAGAAGGAGAAGGAAGTAGCAACCCCCTTGGCAACACCGATCTCGACCCTTTAGATTACATAGATCAATTGTCGGACATTCCTAGCCCACCACAAGAGTGGCAACAAACTAAAGGGATCTTCAAGTGTTTCGCTAACTTCTTGAAGTAAAAGAAGTAGAGATGGTGGGATGAAGAGTGAAGGGGATGAAGATGAGGATGAAGACGGGAGTGAAATGGAAGGAGATGGGGATGGAAGGTAAGGTCATAGGACCTTAATTTGTGAAAACAATTTAAAACAATGGTTTTTAACATCTTAACAATACTTATGTAGAGTAGGAAGTAGTGTGTAGGAATTGCCATGATTTGGCATTGAACACCTTAACTTAGGAACGAGTAAGATGAGATTTTACGACATCTTGAATTCATTCAAGTTGTCGTCGTCACTCATCTTTAGTTACCTTTTAGTTCCCCCACACTTGCTATGCGTTATACTTGTTGTGTGCATGCATTTACTGATTGTAGAAATGACTAGGATAAGCATTTGATAAGAGTGCAAATATTGCACAATTGCTGAGATGCTTCTGATCTGCAGTTGCCGGATCCTAGGGCTATAACTAGCTGGATCCCTCCAATGAGGGAACCGTGGGATCCGGGCAAACAGATACCAGATTCAGATCACTCTACATCAAAATTATCCCCTAGATCACATCATGTTAGCTAAACATGATTCCTTAAGATCACTTAAGTCTTCCTCAAGCACAGTAGGTCTCACATTCACCCGTAGCTAACTTAGGATCAAATTCAAAGTGCTCTTTGATTTATCAACTCACCAATACCCACCATATTTCCGCTCCAATGCTCACACATTATTCCTCAAATCTCAAAACACTTAGTTTGATATTTCTATCAATTTTAGCAAATTGATTTTAGTCACTCTTACCTTAAAATAGGCTTAAAACTAGTTTTTCATTTTTATTTATTTTTTTTGGAAATTTTCAAATCTCTCTTGAGTCATCATCTGATCTCTAGGACTAATTTCCATCATTTTTCATTCTCAAATCAAATGGTATCTTCCTCAAACACTTAGTTACACTCTCATAAGTCCACTTTCTTATCCAAAACCATCATTAAGTATCCTCACTCTTTGTGGTTGGACATTTTAGTCACCTATCACTTAAGACATCTAAGGAAAGTCAAAACCTCAAGATTTATATGCTTTAGACCCTACAAGAGCATAATCACTTCACCATATTTATGTCTGACAGACGGATCCCTGGTTTATAACCAGACGGATCCCTAGTGAGAGGGATCCGTGGGATCCGTGTCTACAGAAAGCTTCTAGTCAGCTTTTCCTTCAAATTTAAACCATCTTTGGTAAACTAAACACTTTTAGTTACCATTTAATGATTCCCTAGAGCTGAACAACATCATAGTTGACCTTGGTGCATGCCTAATTCCCTTAGTGGTCATGAATTTAATTCCTTAATTCAAATTCACCCTTTATAAACCAAACACTCTTGAGAGGTTAAGTCATCACTCTTACCATATTCCTAAAAACACAGTAGTTAGAAACTTCTATTGCATTCTTACCATCACTATGACTAAAGCATCTAGCAACAACTCTTCAACCAAAGGTTCATCCAAAAGGAATGGTCATATGATCCATGAGATATCATCCACCGAATCATCACCCGTAAGAGGTCATAATGTAGGAATCCCACCTCAACAATCTCAATCAACAATTGCTAAGAGAAATGCAAGAATTAGTATTAGACCTCTTGGGTTAGAAAAGGGTTCATCAAGTTCTAAACCAAACGCACCTAGTTCTAGTAAAACGCATAAGCCTTCATTCCTAGAACATAGACAACATTCCTTCACCGAACCTATTTCTCATCCAAATCTCTATTCATTAGAGCACTCACCACCAAGAACTTCCCACTCACCAACCTTCTCGTTAAATAGGGAACCACCTACATCACCAAATTGTCCACCATTGGAGACAATGAACCATCAAGGACTTGATCATATAGAGGACTTTCCATTACCACCACCTCCATTCTTAGTGGAACCTCATCCTACATTGCTCAATGTACCTCCACCATCATTTATAGATCCTACTCAAAACATCCAATCTCCTTCGGTTCCTAATCAAGACAATAATTTCTCTAATTGTCTAATCACCCCAGGACTTGTTCAAGAAGTACGAAATGAGTTGCATTTCATGTTTAATCATCTTCTTGAAAGATTGGACCAAATCAACAAGTCTACCCATCCTTAGACTCAAGCACATTGATGCTTTTTAAGCTTTTGATAACTTATTAGAATTAGTATAAAATGTATTACATGGCTAAATCATTCTTTTAGTTTTAGAGATTTGTAGATCATCTCTCATGTTTTATTGAATGAAGTTTTATATGTCATATTGTTTTGAGTATATGTTTGTTGATTGAATACATATCTCACTTTGATGTTAACATCACTTATTACATCACCATTGTTGTCTTAAAGATTTCAGACAGACGGATCCCTCCATTTTGCCTAGACGGATCCCTCCAAGGAGGGAACCATGGGATCTGTGCAACAGAAGACCTGTTTTCTACTAACTTGAGTCTTATTTGCAGGAAATTATGCATTATATACTTGTTTTCTAACCATTGTTTTGTAGATTTTCAAATATACACATGAAGACTTTAACACTCTAAGCTAGGGGGAGCTTTGTGTCAAAAAATACATTGCAAAACCATTTGCAATATAATCCTCATTTGGATTACATCTCATGACATCCCTTTGCAAAGTTGCAATCATCAAGGCGGAGCATTATCGTCACAAAGACGAAATCATTTGCAAACATAGTTGCAATGCATTAGCTTAGTAGTGTTTCTTACTTGACGCCCTCACAAAGGGATGTACTCGTCAAGGGGGAGTTAAGACGAGAACTCTTCCCGTCACTTGCTCTCTATATTTTCTTTTCTTATTACATGTTTTTGATTAAAAACAATGTCTTAGTTTCTTTTCGACGCTCTTTTTGTTTCGACAAAAAGGGGGAGAAGATAGCAAAAACTCCAATTCAAACTTTTACGAATTTTAGTTTTTCCTTAAAATAATTTTATGTTTTGTCATCAACAAAAAGGGGGAGATTGTTAATACAAATAAGCCGTAAAAACGTTTATTTATATTTTACGATCTTCTAATGTTTTGTCGATAACAAACGTAAAATCATTTTAACGAAACAAATAAAATACGTAAATGGTTTGAGCCAATAGTTTACTAAAACACATACGTTTTCACATAAAACACTAAACAAGTAAAAGTGTTTTTATGATTTAGTAATACATATGTACAACAACTAGTGTTTACATATTAGGCAAATATATACATAACTAGTATGTATCATAATGGGTAATATAATGGGTAGATGTTTAAGTATTTGACCCATTGACTTAATACATTGAATGTAGTTAGGTATAACCCAAAGTCCATGACCCATACCCATGAAGCATAACCCATAACCCATTTCATGACATCATGCATAAGTCATATATGGATATTATCCATGACCCATGGTTTTAACCCATGACCCATGGACTAGATGCATTGCATCTTGTAGATACATTGTATCTACTTGGATACCATGGTCCAATGTCTAGGACCCATGACCCATAACCCATGACCCATGACCCATGACCCTAAACCCATGGGAAAAGAGGAGCGTCCCACGGATCCCCAGGATTACACTGGACAGATCCCTCAAGTGAGGGATTCGTGGGATCGGTGGAACAGTAGCTAAAATCCCTCTATAAATAGTGAGCCATTTCTTCATTTTGGGTTGCCACTCCCACACATACTTTTCCCAAGTATTGTAACCTTCTAACCTCAGATCCTAAGGATCTCTCTATATAGTTTGTATTTTGTTTTTGTGTGATTCTCTAGGTTCCTCTTAAAGGCGAGATTACCACCTCTTGAAGTCGAGCAAGCTCAAGTCCATGAGTTGCCATGCTTCGTCATCATCAAGACTACTGAGTTTCTCTTGTTGATACTTCTTTCTACCTCCATAGAAGTGTTGTGTCAAAGGTATTACTGAAGGATGCCGAAAGAGTCATGACGAAAGCATTAGTGAAAGGTGCTTAACGTCCATGTCAAAAGCATTAGTGAAGAATGCTAAAGGAGTTAAGACAAAGGCATTAGTGAAAGGTGCCAAACGTTCGTGTCAAGGGCATTAGTGAATGATGCTTAGAAGTCAAGTCAAGTGGCACTAGTGAAAGATGCCAAGGGCGTATAATCTATGAGGTGCATTGATAAGGATTTATTACAAATAAGCCGTAAAAATGTTTATTTATATTTTACGATCTTCTAATGTTTTGTCGATAACAAACGTAAAATCATGTTAACGAAACAAATAAAATACGTAAATGGTTTGAACTAATAGTTTCTAACACATTCACACTTTCACATAAAACACTAAAACAAGTATAAGTGATTTTATGATTTAGTAATACATATGTACAACAGCTAGTGTTTACATATTTGGGTAAAATATACACATAACTAGTATGTAGTATATTGGGTAATATAAATGGGTAGAAACTTAAGTATCACAACCCATTGGGCAAATACATTGAATGTAGTTGGGTACAACCCAAAGCCCATAACCCATGGAGCTTGACCCATAACCCATTGCATGACATCATGCTTATATCATACATGGATAATATCCATAACCCATGGATCAACCCATACTCAAGTGACCAAGTGCATTGCACTCAAAGATACATTGTATCCAGCTAAAAGATCCATGGTTCAACCCATGACCCATGACCCATAACCAAAATACCCATGGGTAAAAGGGAGCGTCCCACGGATCCCTAGCTTAACGCTAGACGGATCCCTTGTGGAAGGGATCCGTGGGATCCGGGGAACAGTTGGATTTTTCCTCTATAAATAGTGAGCCATTTCTTCATTGTTTCTCACCCCTTTCTAACACACTTTCTCCCTAAGTTAAAAACTCACTAACCTCAGATCCAAGAGATCTATGTTTGTAGTTTTGTTTTTGTGTGATCTTTTAGGTTCCTCTTATAGGCAAAATCACCACCTTTGAAGTCGAGCAAGCTCAAGTCCATGAGTTGCCATGCTTCCTCATCATCAAGGCTACTAAAGTCTTCTTGTTGATGATTCCTTTCTTTCTTCAAAGAAGTGTAGTGTTGAAGACATTAGTGAAAGATGTCTCAAGTGTCAAGACAAAGATATTAGTGAAGGGTATCTATCGTCTATAGCATAAGCACTTGTGGTAGGTGCTTAGAATTCAAGACAAGAAGCATTAGTGAAAGGTGCTTAGAAGTCAAGACTAGAAGCATTAGTGAAAGGTGCTTAGAAGTGAAGATACAAGACATTAGTAAAAGGTGTCTTGTAGATCTAGTCAAAGGCATTAGTGAAAGGTGTCTTAGATGTACATTTGATATGGTGTGTTTCGATGTACTAGATAGACTAGCATTAGATCCAAGGATATTGATATCCTTGATGATGTTGTAAAGGAGTATATCTCCTTTGGGATTAGTCGTTGGTGTAGTGTGGTAGTAGTTCCTCCATTGCAATGGAACTAGGTGCTTAGCCTAGTACCTAATAAAGGGTAGGCGACGTTGTGAAGGTGTAGTTCACCTTGGAGTGAAAGAACTAGGTACTTAGCCTAGTACAAAATAAAGGGTAGGCGACGTTGTGTAGGTGTGGTTCACCTTGGAGTGAAAGAACCCGGTGGTTAGCCTAGCACCGGAAAAAGGGTAGGCGACGTTGTGAAGGCTTCTCCGCCATAAGGAGATTGGTGTAGTGATTACGAACTCTCGAGTAGGTGACTCGGGGAGTGGAGTAGGGCAAGGAAGGTGTCCTTGTAGCCGAACCACTATAAATACTCGCGTTGTGGTTTTGTGCTTCTTACTCTTATCTTTTCATTACCAACCTTTATATGCTTGTTTATCAACATCCAACACACACATCCAAATAGATTGACATAAGTCGATCTAAATAGATTAAAAGAAGTTTTAATTGGCAAAACTATTCAACCCCCCCCCCTTCTAGTTTTCCACAATTGGCATCAGAGCTTCGTTACCAAGTTTCTTGAAGTATATTGTACTTTAAAAACTTGATACGATCCATGGTTAATTGAAAACTACAAAGAAGGTTTTTCATAAAAACAAACACCATGTTTTTTTTTTAAACTATATGTTTGGATGTTGAGTTGATAACAACATTTTTTTTACTTTTTTCATTTAATTGAACTAATCCTATTTGTCATGTTGATTAGTCAAAGCTCATACCCACCAAGCTATAGGAATCGCTTGGTAACAAGAATACCTTCCTTAAGAAGGTATCTTAAACGCAAAGGAGCAGGAATCGTGTAAGTGACATTTGTTGTATCATTTGTAAAGACATTCCTAAGTGCGCTAGAGATATAATTTTCTTTTTAGTTTGTTTGATAATTAAGTATGCCTATTTAGGTATTTATATGATTATCTTTTGTGCTTATACATGTATTACATGAAGCTTCATTAGGAAGCCTTTTTCTCACATACGTGTTTTATTTCTCGTCTAAAGTCGTGGTATATAAAACTTATGTTTTGTTTCTTTTAATCCAATAATAAAACAAAACACGAATTTCAAAAATTCCTCCTTCCCCATAAATACTCCCACCGTCGACCACTCTATCAAATCCTCACTTTTTCAAATCTTCCAATTTCAAAATTTTCCTCTCATTCAAAATAAAACTTCATCTTCCTCCTCATTCCATCTCAACTGAAACCAAGAAGATTCGTCATCAACATGGTTTACATCGTGCTCGTGCTCATCGCACTTGTGTTCCCTATGATGAAGTTCACATATGGAGACATTTACTTTGTGTTGTTAATCTACATTGGGATCATATACCCAATCCTTTGTATCATCCTTAGTATTGAAATGCAATACTACTAATAATCTAGTTATCTAGGTTATTATTATCATAATATGTTTGTCATTTTCTTTGATTCATTTGTTTCATATTCTTTCGTGATACATTAGAAGTCAGGTATGCATGCTAAAAGAAATTGTAGGATAAAACATATTTCGTGGTATAAAAATGTAAAACCTATGTGTTTATCAAATCTGTTTCTGTTACTACAGATCCACGGATCTCGGATGATATACTAGCCGGATCCCTTTTGTAAAGGAACTGTAGGATCCGTCCTACTGGAAAACAGTTTTCATGCAAGATTAAAAACCACTATCTTTCTAAAAGTAATAATCCACTTGAAAGTCAAAACCTTGAGTGAGTTAGAGTGTTAAAAACCATTGTTAATAAAAATCTAGTAAAAACATTTGATAAACATAGGTTGACCACAAAAATATCTATTTTAACTTATCATTTCTATAGGATCAACTATGACGCATGAATATGAGTTTGATTTTTCACTCACTAGCGTCTACACTCCGAATATCTCTCTTGAACCCAACACGCCTGGAAATCATGTCCGTGGGTTCAATAATCTCGAAAACCGTCACTTCCATGAAGGACGTATTATAGACACCTCTCTACAATTCGAAGAAGGTATCAATACCTCCTTCCGAGCCATAGGACTAGAATGTCTTCTTGAAGTCAACGAGAAGATATGTCCAAGGTTCATAATGGAATTTTTCCGTCAAGTTGAACTCGTTCGTAACGAGGATCGCTCTCTATCTCTTTGGTTTTATATCAAAAACCAAAAGTTTACTCTAACCCTTGGGCATTTTGCTCACATCCTCCGGATTCCAAATCATGGACAATGTGCCTTCACCGAAGATTGGTCTCTCGATTCTCTCTTCAACTTTCATGAAGAAAATAGCCCATATTGTTCACACATACCCTCCCCGGAAGATTTAAATCGCATAATATTCAAACCTCGACTATATTACTCCGATCCAAACATTATCTTCACACGGGACATCCGAGAAGAGTACAAGCCTCTTGCACTCATCCTATGTGAGAATGTTTGGAGTCTTAGGGGAAATCGAGAAATCCTTCCCGCTTGTTGTGCTCACATGTTGTACTGTTTGCTAACACAACAACCATACAATCTCGCCTACTTCTTCGCAAGGCGAATTGTAAATCTTCAAGGCTCCAAGAATAAACTCATCCCTTATGGAATGTTCTTGACACGTCTCTATCATAATGTTATGCACTTCCATCCTCAATTTCAAAGTCCGTTGTACGTACTTGTGAACAAGATGATGGAACCGCTAAACATATCTCTCATGAAGACTTTCTTCATTCTTGATTCCACCAACACTCATCAATCACGTAATGATCCTCCTAGTGAAAACACTCAAGAAACCTTGTAGTATTTCAAAATAGGATCAATTCTCTTGTACTCGTGCTTTATCAATGTAATCCTATTTCTCTCATGAAATAAAACATCTTACATTTGATATCTTAGTGTTAGAACCCCTTTAAATTAACCTTGGAATATAATGCACTGTCAAGATCATTGCATACCTTTAGTAAAGGTTCTGCTGAGCAGATGGACGGATCCCAAAGTTTGTGCTAGACGGATCCCTACACTTAGGGAACCGTGGGATCCGGCAAACAGAAAATGCAATTGCAAGCATTATATTTCAAACATATCCTTAGAACACCTCACACTAAGCTAAACATAGTCTCTTAAGGCAAATTAAGTCCTTATCAAGATAAGTAGATCCTTCTTATTCACATAACTCACCTAGATCACACTCTAAGACGCTTGTAGATCTATCATTTTCACCTTAATCCATTACTCTTCCGCTCTCTAGATCACTCATCATTCTCACATGATCCCTCACATCTAGATTTAGAAATCTTTCGATTATGACAAAATTGATCATAAATCATCCTTACCTCAAAATTGATCCAAGTTGATCAAATTCTAGTTTTCCCATCTCAAAGTTTCTAGGATATTTTCCAAAACACTATCCTAAGTCACAACCTGATCTCTAGGATCATTTAGCTTCAATTGACACTCTCATCTTTAGTGTCATCCTTGCTCATCCATTGGTACTCTTGAAAGTTCCAAATCCTTTCATAAAAGACAATCATTAGTTACATCACTCATTACCTTCAAGTACTTAAGCACCCCTTCGTTTAAGACACTTAGGAGGACTGAAACACTCAAGATGTTATAGGTCTTAGATATTGGAAACATCATTTCCATTCTTTCATAGCTGCTGAGAGCCGGATCCCTAGGATTAGCCTAGACGGATCCCTCTGAGGAGGGAACCGTGGGATCCGGATGACAGTTTATGTCAAATCTTGCTAAAACAATCATTTCAAATCATCTTCCTAACTCAATCACTCCATCTCATCTTAAATGAGTTCCAAGATCAGTGCAAACTCTGAATTTGACTCTTGTGCATGTTAATCATCACATTCCAATGAATCCTAGTGGCTTAAGGCTTAAATGCACTTGCCAAATCTCTTGGTTTAAAAACCACTTTGTTAGGACCTCCATAATCATCACTCTCATCCTAACTTTTAGCTCTTTAGAAACCCTTGCAAACCTCTTGAAATCATCTCATCATGAGGAAAACCCCAAGTAGTAACTTATCCACCAAATAACCACCCATGAAAAAGACTCGTGTCATACACGAAATTTCTTCAACCGAATCATCTCCAGTCAAGCCAACAAATGATATGACCTTTACTCAACCAATCAAACCAATTCCTAAAAGTATAGTACCCACAAAACTACCTATGCCAAACACCACCATACCTCCTAGGCCAAACAATATCATCTCCACTAAACCATCACCATTGGTTCCTAGAGCTATTTCATTTACATCCCCACTATCATCACCACACCTCTACAATTTAGAGGACTTGCCTCCTAGGCCGTCTCATCCGCTTCCGCCGACAACATTTTCCTCATTAGGAGGAATAATGGTACAAAATCAAGGTGTTGAGTCAACACTTGCTCCGGCTTCCTTTTTTCCGTTTCCATCATATAATCCCATTTGGATTATGATAAATCATCAAAGTCAACCACCCAACCATATGGAAGTTGACACTTCTCTACCACCATCATCATTCTTGGTCGAGTCATTCTCAAATGCACCTCCACCAATCCCTCCATCGTTTGAAGCTCCACAAGTCGCCTCACTTGATCCCTCGCATCAAGACATTTCATTTCTTCCACCACCACTACCTAGCCATGACAAAGATTGCTATCATTGTCAACATGTTGAAAGTTTGATACATGAAGTACGAGAAGACCAGCGTTTCATGCTCTATCATCTTCCCGAACGTTTCGACGAGATTAAACCTAAACAAAATTCGAGCTAGAAGATTTTAGTGGTGTCCTAGCATCAAGCGATAGTTGGTTTAGAAATTCCTAGTCATGTATTTTATTAGTTTTTAGAGTCATGTATATCATAACTCTAGTTTTATTAAATGGAATTACATGCTACTTGTTATTTTTCTGAGCATATGATTACTTTGTATTCATATCTCATTTTTGTGATAACATTACTTGTTATATCACCTTTGCTGAAACTAATCAGCTTATACGGATCCCTCATAATTGCCTAGACGGATCCCTACTAGGAGAGAACCGTGGGATCCGTGAGACAGAAAGCTATTTTCTACTAACTTGGACCACATTTGCAGGAAATTGTGAATTATACTGGCTTTCTAACCTTTGTTTTGTAGTTATTCAATCTACACATGAAGACTTTGACATCCTAAAGCTAGGGGGAGCTTTATGTCAAAGCAACACATTGCAAATTACTTGCAATACTATGTTTACTTTTTGTGACATCCCCTTGCAAAATTGCAATCATCAAGGGGGAGCACATTCGTCACTTAGACGAAATCTTTTGCAAACTTACTTGCAAACAATCTAGATTAGTATTACTTTCTTGACGCCCTTACATAGGGATGGACTCGTCAAGGGGGAGTAAACACGAGATCCTTTCCCGTTAATTGCTCTCTATTTTTTTAATTTTACTTCTTTCACATGTTTTTCTTAAATACGATGTGTTGCTTTCCTTAAAACACTTTTTGTTTGGACAAAAAGGGGGAGAAGAAAGTAAAAACTACAAATTCAAACTTTTACGAATTTTAGCTTTTCCTTAAAATAATTTTATGTTTTGTCATCAACAAAAAGGGGGAGATTGTTAATACAAATAAGCCGTAAAAACGTTTATTTATATTTTACAATCTTCTAAGGTTTTGTCGATAACAAACGTAAAATCATGTTAACGAAACAAATAAAATACGTAAATGGTTTGAACTAATAGTTTCTAACACATTCACACTTTCACATAAAACACTAAAACAAGTATAAGTGATTTTATGATTTAGTAATACATATGTACAACAACTAGTGTTTACATATTTGGGTAAAATATACACATAACTAGTATGTAGTATATTGGGTAATATAAATGGGTAGAAACTTAAGTATCACAACCCATTGGGCAAATACATTGAATGTAGTTGGGTACAACCCAAAGCCCATAACCCATGGAGCTTGACCCATAACCCATTGCATGACATCATGCTTATATCATACATGGATAATATCCATAACCCATGGATCAACCCATACTCAAGTGACCAAGTGCATTGCACTCAAAGATACATTGTATCTAGCTAAAAGATCCATGGTTCAACCCATGACCCATGACCCATAACCAAAATACCCATGGGTAAAATGGAGCGTCCCACGGATCCCTAGCTTAACGCTAGACGGATCCCTTGTGGAAGGGATCCGTGGGATCCGGGGAACAGTTGGATTTTTCCTCTATAAATAGTGAGCCATTTCTTCATTGTTTCTCACCCTTTTCTAACACACTATCTCCCTAAGTTAAAAACTCACTAACCTCAGATCCAAGAGATCTATGTTTGTAGTTTTGTTTTTGTGTGATCTTTTAGGTTCCTCTTATAGGCAAAATCACCACCTTTGAAGTCGAGCAAGCTCAAGTCCATGAGTTGCCATGCTTCCTCATCATCAAGGCTACTGAAGTCTTCTTGTTGATGATTCCTTTCTTTCTTCAAAGAAGTGTAGTGTTGAAGACATTAGTGAAAGATGTCTCAAGTGTCAAGACGAAGATATTAGTAAAGGGTATCTATCGTCTATAGCATAAGCACTTGTGGTAGGTGCTTAGAAGTCAAGAATGAAGCATTAGTGAAAGGTGCTTAGAAGTCAAGACTAGAAGCATTAGTGAAAGGTGCTTAGAATTGAAGACACAAGACATTAGTAAAAGGTGTCTTGTAGATCTAGTCAAAGGCATTAGTGAAAGGTGTCTTAGATGTACATTCGATATGGTGTGTTTCGCTGTATTAGATAGACTAGCATTAGATCCAAGGATATTGATATCCTTGATGATGTTGTAAAGGAGTATATCTCCTTTGGGATTAGTCGTTGGTGTAGTGTGGTAGTAGTTCCTCCATTGCAATGGAACTAGGTGCTTAGCCTAGTACCTAATAAAGGGTGGGCGACGTTGTGAAGGTGTAGTTCACCTTGGAGTGAAAGAACTAGGTACTTAGCCTAGTACCTTATAAAGGGTAGGCGACGTTGTGTAGGTGTGGTTCACCTTGGAGTGAAAGAACCCGGTGGTTAGCCTAGCACCGGAAAAAGGGTAGGCGACGTTGTGAAGGCTTTTCCGCCATAAGGAGATTGGTGTAGTGATTACGAACTCTCGAGTAGGTGACTCGGGGAGTGGAGTAGGGCAAGGAAGGTGTCCTTGTAGCCGAACCACTATAAATACTCGCGTTGTGGTTTTGTGCTTCTTACTCTTATCTTTTCATTACCAACCTTTATATGCTTGTTTATCAACATCCAACACACACATCCAAATAGATTGACATAAGTCGATCTAAATAGGTTAAAAGAAGTTTTAATTGGCAAAACTATTCAACCCCCCCCCCCTTCTAGTTTTCCACAATTGGCATCAGAGCTTCGTTACCAAGTTTCTTGAAGTATATTGTACTTTAAAAACTTTATACGATCCATGGTTAATTGAAAACTACAAAGAAGGTTTTTCATAAAAACAAACACCATGCTACTACTCGGGAGACCACGCGCTTGCGTCTCTTCCAATTCTCTCTAAGGGACCAAGCTAGTAATTGGCTTGAGCGACTTCCCACCGGCTCCATCTCAAGTAGGGATGATCTCACCACTCGTTTCCTTGCCCAATTTTTCCCACCGGGGAGAACCACTAAGCTTAGGAATGAAATCTTGATGATCCAACAACGTCAAGGTGAATCTCTCTACGAAGCATGGACTCGATTTAAGGACTTACTCCATAAAGTCCCTCATCACGGCATTTATCTTTGGCTTCAAGTCCAAATATTTTATGATCACGTCAGTCCCTCCATCCGACAAACCATCAATTACGCCACCGGTGGAAGGCTAAGAAACATCGATGTTGAAGCACGTTGGGAAGTCATCGAAGACTTAGCACAATATGAAGAAGAAGGATGGGAAATTCCAATAAACCAGGAAAACGGGTTAGATTCCCGAGCACAAATGTTTATGAGTATGGAGGCACAAGTGAATGAGTTAATGGAAGTAACCACCCGTGATTATAAGCATGTGAACACGGTCAAGGTATTTTTGCTCCCAAGAAAATCCCGGCAAGATGAATTCGAGGACATAATGTTGACATTTGTCAATAAACAAGAAAAGGAAATAAAACACCTCGAAGCTCAAATGAGGAAAACTCACGACACTTTATTGGGGATGGCTGACAACTTCATGCTGAAACTCCGAGAAGAAATCGCAAAGAATAATGTACCTAAAAAGATGGAAAAGGTATATGCGATACCGGAGCTCGTTAGAATGACTCCCGAACCCTCTCCAATTCCATTAAGCAAGGCAACGCCCCTCAAGGAATCACATCCTTGATTGAATTCTTGCCTCAACGCTCCCTGTATGTTTCCTATGGACATATTTATTGGAAGGGTGCACATATCATTTCCCGACTTTCCTAACATAAGGAAACGTTCTTTTGGTTTTAAACCGGGATCGAAGAATCCCCATCATCGATATTTCAATATTTCTAGAATCCCAGTTAAAAGACAATTTGACATGTGCATTGCTCACCTTTGTGGAGATTGCAAGTGGATTGACAAAATGAATTTTAAAATAAAAACCAAAATCTTTGTCAAAAATAGTAACGAGATTTTTTATCCGGGCGGATTAATAAAAACAGCCTCTTTTGCAAAAATTTGGGCATGACGCCGTCACACACAAAGGGTGACGCCGTCACTAAGCCAGATCAGACGAATAAAAACACAAACCATCTCTTTCATTCTCTACCCTACATATCCGCCCCACACCACACTACTACGTTTTCTCCACATCAAATTCACCATTTTGCTTCGTCAATCTCCACAAGGTAAGTAATATACATTGATCTTTGTCTAGTGAATTTCTCTATTCCGTGCTCAATCTTGATTTTCCCTTTCAATCCGAAAATCCCCAATTGATTTGATTAATGCTAAATGTCGCCCATGAATCTTGTTAATTAGGCTTAAGATTAGGCGAATAGTAGTGTTATCATGTGGGTTTGATTGTGCAAGAAGCCTAGACGGCTTAGGGACTAAAACCACCTAGCCAATACACCATTGTTGCTGCAGCAGGGTGTTTGGGTCAAGGGTTATGGTTAAAAACCTGAATTTTTCCCTCGCAAACGTCGGATTTGAATTTTTCTTGGTGTGACGGCGTCAGGCTTCTGTCGTGACGCCGTCAAAACCTTCTGATGTCGTTCTTAACAGCTTGAATGTTACTCATTTGTTCACAATCTTTTTGATGTCCTGTTTCAGAAAATGAGCAAGAGGACAAGAAGAACAAAGGGACAATCTTCTGGTGCCCAAGAGAACATTGCTGACACTGTTTCTGGATGAGGAGTGTTTGTTGAGGAAGAGTTCCAAACTCGTTACAATGATCTACTTCATCAATCCATCGACTCAGGGGCTGTTGTGGATTGGGGATTTCTTGAGCAGCATGATCTGGCTAGGGAATTTTGGAACAGTTTTAGGAGAGATAAGTTCACTGATCCCCAGTGGGAAAGGTTGTTTAGGATACGTGAGCCCGTGTATGGCGAGTTGGTTCGTGAGTTTCACACATCTTATTCGATGGATATTATTTCATGTCGGAATAACATTGGGTTTCGGGGGATTCGGTTTAGGCTGGGTGGAGAATGGAGGGCTATGTCTGTACTAGAGTTTGGTTGGAGAGTGGGATTGTATATAGCAAGGGATACTGAGAGCGATGTCTTTAGAGCTAACTTGGGAGCTAGGTTTGCCATTAGGGAGAACATATGGGGAATGCAGTTTTGGAACACAATAGCCAACAGGGAATATGTTACTGGGAGTACCCTTGCCTCATGGATCCGGGATCCGCGAATAAGGCTCGTGCACCGTTACATCACTTTCACCATAACAGGGCGCCAGGGCACGGGTCATCGTGTCACTTTACCAGATCTGTTCTATCTCTACTGCATGTCGGCCGAGGGTGTGCACTGTAACATCCCATTCTGGTTGGCCGAATACTTGAGGACTGCTAGCGGTATGAGATATGAGGATAGGTTGTATGGTGGTATGTTTGTCACCCGATTGGCTCAGTCCTTTAACATCCTGGTCGGGGAGGTACCCAAGTACCTCCATGTTGTGGCAAAGCCGAAGGTCGTCAGAGCTAAGTCCCTAAAGGCTATGGAGGTCATCATGGATTATGGTAGGGGCTACGCATGGTTCCGTGCTCAACCCGAAGATCAGGATGATGATGATGACGATGATGATGAGCAGCCGATGCCAGCATACCAGCAGGGGGATGGAGCAGGAGGCTCTGATGACGCCTACAGGCACATGTCTAGTGGAGATTGGCAGGCCCACCAGGGAGCGTGGATGGGCCGTATGGACACGTGGATGGCGCAGCAGGATCAGAGAGCCAGCTGGACATATGATCATACCGTCAGACAGATGCAGCATTTGTCCATGCGCGATCAGCTTGACCAACACCTGCAGATTGACCCATTCCCCGGGCGGGAGGAGGATTACCCGCCTAATGGGTACCTGGGTCATCTCCTTCCTGGTTATGACTACCGTTATAGACCCCCTCCCCAGTGACTCATGTGTTTATCTGTGGATTGTTTACGGATAATTATGGTTGATTGTGGATTGAAACAATTTTATTTGGGCATGTAATAATTTATACTATCTTGACTTAGTAATGATGTGGTGAATCTGGAACAATTTGATGTGTATATATTTATTTGTGGTGTGGTTTATCCAATACTTATTTGGTTGGATTATTTGTTTGTGTGTCATATATCTTTTCATTGATTGTTTATTCTCATGTTTGAATTTGTGAAAATGCTTTATTTTGTCTTTAACCTCGTCTTAATTACATATAAAGGTATTTTACAAAAAGGATAAGTGTAGGGAAGATTACAC
Organism: Chrysanthemum seticuspe; assembly: GCA_019973895.1. Lineage (NCBI taxonomy): Eukaryota > Viridiplantae > Streptophyta > Magnoliopsida > Asterales > Asteraceae > Chrysanthemum > Chrysanthemum seticuspe. The sequence continues at coordinate 301,683,381 of BPTQ01000005.1, forward strand.
ACGTTTTTAAAAGAACGTGAACATGAGAATTACAATTCTTGAAAAATGTATATATGTGTGTTTGTTAGAGTCAAATGCTTGTATCGAGTCATAATGGATGTTTTGCAGGAATTTTTCCAGATTCTAAAGATATAATTTTTCCAGAAAAACGCAGCAGACCAGTTTCTGTCAGGATAACCTGACTGCGTTAGGAGGAGCAAAAACAGCTTATCTTATTTTCTCTCGTTTTCTGTGCTACTTATAAATTTTTGGAATTTCTCAGGTCTTAATTTTACAGAAAACCTGTAAACATCCATTCCACAAGCATTATATCCTAGTATAGCTGAGTCATATATAGTTTTACCGCCGATTTTACGCGAAGGTTTCGTCTATTTTCTTAAGTGTGCAGGTTTTATTTATCAATAAGAAGAAACATAAGATTGGATGGAGCTTTTCACGCATACATTCTTCTTGAAGAATAATTTAACCACTACTTCACACGGATCCTACCGATCTAATCAGGGGAGTATTAGTTTCTTTCGCTTTTAATTACCTTCCATTATCATAACTCTGATACTTTCGGGGAACATTGGGGACAGTGTTCAATTTAAGTGTAGGGAGGGAAAATAAAATGGGAACTTTGAAACTATGCTTATCCTTGATTATTTGTCTTGTCCAATTTCAGTTGTGTAATAAACCATGAGAAATATCGGTTAGGGTAATTTTGGCACCAAATTTAAAATTTTTCATGACATGTAGGAGTGGGCCATTAGTCTTAATAGAGCGTCTCATGGATAGGAAGTTATATGACTAGCACAAAACCCTTTACTACTCATATTCCATCCCAAAAATGTGAGGTTCGCCCCTAGATTTGTAGGAATTAAAGCATTCATCTTTAATGCTTCGAGAGTGTACCGGTAGTATTATAGATTCTAGAACTTGTTTTGTGATGCATCCCGAGATCGCTAGTGAGACTACACTTGTGTAGTTAGGAATAACTAAATGATAAGAGGCATTAGGATAACCCTTGTTTGATACCCGTATTATAATTACTTCTTCCACATCGGTTGAGTAATTCCCCCACACCCTTACGATGTACTCATCTTTAGTACACGATACCCCTAGTTAACCCCTCAGAGCATATCCTTTTCACGGTTCTCGTGATGTTTCGGTTTTCCAGAATATCAATGAAGAGCATTGTTTACAATCCACCCCCAAATGTACACCCAAATCGCCTTAGCCTACCTTGTATGCACTCACTTTTAGTGCATTAGTTGAGTCATATCCTTTATACACAGTTTTGGGACGATTGGGACTATGGGAAAAGTTAAATTTTATGAAGTGACGGGAAAGAACGTTAAATTCAAATTCCCTTTAATTACGTAATAATGTACTCCAAGTGTTTTGATCTTTTCAATTCGGGTCAAATTAGTGTTAGAGTAATAAAAACTCAAGTGTAGGGATGTGCCTATAAATCCCTTATATTTTGATGTTATCGTAGAGGATGGTAGAGTAAAAGTGTATGGAAAAAAAATCGAAAAAAAAGTGTTAAAAAAAATACGGGCTACCATCCTACATCTATCTTTATATTTATGTTTGTTTGTTTCAAGTTATCTAGAGTTTAGAGTGTCGAGTCTTGGCTTAGCAACGCCATTCTTCTCATGCTTGTAACATAAAGATTTTTTACTTGCCACCACTAAATCGCCTATCCAACCAAACCCTTTGTTTGCCTACCGTAAGCCTAACATTACAACCCTTTAAAAGACCTCTTAGATAGTTTCTCCTAGGTGCTTACGCCAAAGCGATGGAGGTTTGATCTAGTCTCAAGCCTATGGTAATCTATGTACTAGGACCGGTTAATGAGTGTTTATCTTCCATTTCCAATTTGATATATTTCATATACACCCGAGAGATGAGAGGATCCAAAAACCACTTGTGAGGTGCTAGTATTTAATTTCCGTGCTTGTTATGACTTTTGTGGGGCTTATACTTGTTGCGAATTGTTCTAAACCAATGCTTCATGCCCCCTAACTTATACATTAATTGGCCAAAAGCCCATTTGCTTGAGGACAAGCAAATACCAAGTGTAGGGATATTTGATAAGGATTTAAAAGGTACACTTTTTAGGGGTCATTTAAGCCCTTAATCGACCACTTTTATATCCGTTACTGCTTAATTTCGGTCCTTTTCACTTTTTAGGTCTCTTGAAGGCAAAATGCTGGAATGATGCTTATTTGGACGAAAAGGCGTGAATATGTAAAGAAAATGGCTAAAGTCAAGATCAAGACACTCGAGCTGCTGGAAACGCACTAGACGGCGTCACAGATAAATGGCGACGTCGTCCCTCTAATTGCGACGGATCAAAAGTGAAATTGCTATTTTGTACCTGACGGCGTCAGGCTTTAAAGAGTAGGGCGTCACAACTCAGACAACCTAGATCCAGATTCAGACGGCGTCAGAAGATGAAGCAGACGGCGTCACAACCCCAATGTGACGCCGTCACAAAGTTGACTTGGTCAAGATGAAACCCTAATTGCGGCGATCCGACGGCGTCACAATTAAAGAGTGACGTCGGCGCAATTGTAACTCTATATATAGAATTCGAATTTTTAGACTTTTAGAGAGGTATAATTGTGGAGTAAAACTTAAAAACGATTTTTGGTTGTCTTAGGCAGTATCTTAGGGTTCTCATACCCTATTGTACATCAAGATAAGTAATCTACTTCATTGATTTCATTATGTCTTCAATTGTATGTGTGTATGCTTGCATGTTTACCATGTCCGGCTAATTTATTTGTGTGTTTGCCTAAATCTATGAAACCTAGTTATTGAATATTGATTGGTTGTCTCTTTTCTTAATTGTAATTGGCTTAGGATTGCAATAGGCCATCGTTGTACTTTTAATGCTTGAGTAATCTTTGTGAACATTAGTTTATAATCGCCTAGAGTTATTTTAGGCTAAAAATCCAAAGATAACCTTAGAGTTAGTTTATAAATCCTAGAGATTTTGTAGGCAATAACCTTAAGGTATCCTCAAAGAGTTAGAGAAAAAAGCATACCCTACGACCTTAGAAGACACAACGCATTAAGAATAAGGAAGTGACAATTCAACCATCAATAAAAGATAACTAGGGAGTAATAGCATCTAGGTAGACACATTTTTAATCATCATACGAGCACACATCAATTAGACATAGACTACCCCTTAGCTTAGATAATTATATAGTAAAGTAATTGGTAGAAGTACCATCCCCCAAATCCAATACCCCGAGATTCGTACCTTTCGATTTTTTTTTAAATATAAAAAAGATAAAAAATAATTTTCCTCAACCCCAACCTTAGCGTAGTAATTTCTCACTAGCATTCCTATTCCCGTAGAGAACGATGTCAATCCCGAGGCTTACCCTAATACTACACTACAACGATTAGGTTCACTGCCTAGGTGGTTGAAAAACTTGCTAGAAGAAAAGGAATTTTCCTTTGACCCCGAACGCGCGTTGTAGAGATAGGTTGTATCCAAGGATATTGATATCCTTGATGATGTTGTAATAAGGAGTTGGTCTCCCTTGGGATAGGTGTTGTATATTTTTGGGTCGTAGTTCCTCCATTGTAATGGAACTCGGTATCTAGCCTAGTACCGGATAAAGGGTAGGCGACGTTGTGATAGGTATGGTTCTACCTTGTGAAAGAACCCGGTGTCTAGCCTAGTACCGGAAAAAAAGAGCAGGCGACGTTGTGAAGGCTTCTCCGCCATAAGGAGTTGGTGTCGTGTAGTGTTTACGAACTCTCGAGTAGGTGACTCGGGGAGTGGAGTAGGGCAAGGAAGGTGCCCTTGTAGCCGAACCACTATAAATACTCGTGTCGTGGTTATGTGCTTCTTACTCTTTGTCTTTTATTACACATTATATCTATCTATCAATGTCCAACATACACACTCAAATAAGATTGACATAAGTCGATCTAAATGTTTTAAAACAAAGTTTTAATTAGTAAAACTATTCAACCCTCCATTCTAGTTTGCCATAAAATTGTTAGCACGGGTTACAAAGTTCGAAAAATATTATTTAACATGGATAATATTTTCCCCAATAAATTGGAAAATACACATTAATGCATTTTTAAGCAATACAAGTTATAATGCATCATGTATACACTTGCTTGATTAAATTATATTTCACAATATTTTACTACGCCATTTATTGTCTTTTAATTTATATACTTTCTATGCAAAAAAGCACAAACCAATTGAATTGCAAATTATTAGAACGAGTTATAAATTTCAAAAAAATATGATTTAATTGTAAGAGTGCTCTTGAGAACCAATGAAAACACCTTTTATTTATTTTTTTTAAATCAACTGAAAAAGCAAAATAAATCATTTTTTATAAAAATTGGGACAAATTATTAAAGGAAAATAATGCAAATGTGTAAAGTGATAATTGAAAAATAAATTTTTTAATACATATTACATATATCTATACCATATATAATGCATGAACAACATTTTCTCAAATATATTTTGTAAGATACTAGTTAATGAATTTTATGCAATACAAGTGCTAATGCATCATGTAAACACTAAAAATGTTTGTAAGACGTGTTGGAATTTTATACTCATAACAATTATACATAAAACAAATACATCATCAAAGCAAGCAGCGGAAGACAATAGGAATAATATATGTAATTAATTAACCAAATAAGAAAGTGCGTACCTTTTAGCAATTCAAGCAATCAAACGATTATGTGATCAAGTAACAAAACCCAAAACCCTAAACTAGGGTTTATACAAATCGTCCAACCCAAAAAATCGACCACCAAGGATTACAAGCTCAAGTGTGCTTGTACTTCGTTCTTGTACACACGTACTAATAGCGATTTGATGTGGAGAAGCTAGTTCCTTGAATCACTAATAAACCAAACACTTTATCTTTGAGCTAAGCAAAAATCGAAAACCCTTGGGGATGAGGGTGTTCGACCGGCCACACAAAGAGGAGAGGAGAAGGAGAAGAAATTAGGTTATTGGTGATCCAAGATTAGTTTATAATGAATACATTGATTTGTATTTATAGTTAACATATCTTGGAGTCCAAGTTTGAGTGGGATTGGGTTTGGAAACCCCCCACCGATCGGCCTATTCATCCCAAAGGGGATTCTAGAACTTTCCCGACATCTAATTTCATTCTTAGTCCTTCTAGTTAATATTTAACGACCGTTAACCAAACCTCGTTAATTATTTAACTATCGTTATGTTTTATTTAGTGATTAATAATTAATAACAATAACGTTTTATTTATATTAATTATGTACATCAATTCTCATACGTAATGTGTGCAATCCCGAAGTCTCGAGTTCGAATCCGGACATACTATTATTTAAATATCCATTAAAACCTTTCAAGACGCTCATTAATGGGTTTAGTTCACTTATTCTGAAAGTGGCCCTTCTGAATGCAATTCCAACACATGATATCCTGCATGTTATTCGACTAACCCCTCTTCTTTGATTTCGATCTACCTCTTTTTTGCTTATGCCCTATGTCTTTCTTTCTGGCATCACCTCTGTCTTTTACACTTAATAGAGAGTTCGAGTGTTCTATGAATGTCTTCCTACATATATCTTCCCTAAGAATTAAATCACGAATGTTGTTGAACGTAAGCTTAGTAGTTCCGGTTGAACCACTAACTGTTGTAATAGTACCTGATCGGCTCTCGGGCAACGAAGAGAGTAACAATAGAGCATGTACTTCATCTTCGAACTTAATCTCAACCGACACCAAACATGCTAAGATTGAATTAAATTCGTTCACATAACCTGCTATAGAGGCCTATTCCTTCATCTTCTTATTAACCAATTGTCGAATACGATACACCTTATTCGACAAACTAGGTTTCTCGTACATATTAGACAGAGCCTTTATCAAACAACACACAATCTTTTCTTTGACAACGTTATAGTCTACGCTCTTTGCCAATGATAACCTGACCACACCAGAGCTTGTCTATCCAACAAAGCCCAGTTCTCAACCTTTATGCATGTGGGTTTGGCTTCTCCTAAAGGCTCGTGAAGCTTCTTCTGATACAGATAGTCCTTGATTTGCATCTTCCAAAACACGAAATCATGACCATCAAACTTGGCGATCTTTATCTTCCCGTCTTTTTTCATTGTTTATCTTCACCAAGGCTCTGATTCCACTTTGTAGGGTATATAACACTTGTGCACACCTCTGTCTAAACAAAGAGCACAAAAAAAAAAGCTTACAGAAAGTAAAGTGACACAAGATATAACGTGGTATTCACGACTTGGGTAGTCGTGACAGTCCACTAGATCAAACTAGAGAGATATTATTATTGAGATAGGCACACACACAAGAGATTCTGTTTAAAATTACATTGAGGGGGTATATATAGGTATGGAAACCCTAAACGTAGCTTCCTCCCCAAGATAACAACTTAGGGGCTGAACTAAACCCAAGTAACTCCCTATGAACTAAGCCTATGCTTCCAATTATAGCCCAGAAGCTTCTGTACGCCTGACAGAGTCTCTGGATGAAGCCTTATGTTGAAGCCTCTTTTAAAGAGTCAGATCCTTTGTCTTACCTGCCAAAGATTTGTCAATCTACTTCTGCTGCACTTAAGCAAGGATCCTAAGGACAGACTGCATACACAAAGTCCTACCTATGTACCCTTAGTAGACTAACATCAGAGACTAAACAAAGCACATATCAATCTCCACCATTCAAGATGTTGAAAGAACACATTCATGTTGAATGATAAAACCCCGTGAGGTGTTATGATTTACTGATTAATAATTTATAATGTAACTTGCATGTAACCCTAAACACACAAACGTGCTTGGACTTATTTACCTATAATCTAATAATGTTTCACTGTAATCCGAACGGCAAAATCACAAAAGCTCGAATTGGATTACAAAACTAAAAATATTATTGTCTATGAAGATATGTGACACTAAGCGAGCGCAATCTACTAACAAAAGAAGCAAAAGCAACAGACTATTTTCATTTTTAGTGGCAAGGGTATTTTAATTTGGACGTAATTTATTTTTATTTTTTTTTTATTTTTTTTTAACAAATAAAAATGATAATGCAAACTGTTGGTTGTTTGTGAGGTTTATGATTTATGAATGGTTGGGTTATGATTCATGCATGAGATTTGGACGTTATTTAATCCAAAACATAAGCAGATAGCAAATTAACATAGTTATATGGAGGTTGGCTGCCAAGGGTTTAGGTGCGGCTCTTTTTAAAAGGTTAAAAAGTGGCGGCTAGGATTTGACAGGGTGAATTGTAACTTTGTAAGGCTTTGTTAGTGTCTTGCATTTGTTTTGTCTTTGTATCTTGTTTGGTTTATTTTATAAACAGTGATGCCTTAGCTTTTCTGGAAAAATATCTTAGTTGTATACAGTTATTCAAGTTTTGACGTCTAATGTATTAGTTTAAAGATGTTTCAACTGGGTTGGCTGACCACGTCACTACAACGATCAAGGCTTTCGCAGGGGAAATATCAGGGCTTTCGCCGGGGACATGTCCCCTGCGAAACCTTTCCCCGGGGACATGTCCCCCGGCAATACCCTCTCGGGAATACTTTCCCCGAGGACTAAAGTCCACTTTTACCGGGGACATGTAGGTCCCGCAGCCATTTTACGCTGGTCAAACACGTCCGACGTGGCACTCATTTTTGCCAGGGACATGTCCCCGGGGAAAGTGATAAAATAAAATTATCTTTAACTCTTTCGCCGGGGACATGTCCCCCGGGAAAGCTTTTGACCCATTTTACATAAAATTGCTGCAAAATGGGTAATTTCCAGATTTTTTCCGAAAAAAATCTACAATGTAACAACCTGTTTTCAGAACCTGTTTTATGCTACAACAACACAAATTCGCTAAACATAATATCATATATAACCATCAATCGCTAACATAGTCATGTGTTTCCAAAATCGCCAAAACGGTGCAAAAACCGTTAACACATGATCATCTACAAAACTATACATAAGCTACCTATTCGCAAATGGTCCAAAACTATACGTATAATCCATTTAGCGGGAATCCTAACACATAATGCACATAAACGACATAATAATCCATGTTATTCTCTACAAACATATCCATAACGTGTAAAACTATACATAAGCTTACCACCAATCACGTGGCAGAGAATCTCGCGGTCAGTCATGTGGGTCCCATCGGAGGTGCTCTCTTCCCGCATCCGTATCATCTGGTTCTGTTTAGTTACAAAAAAATAAGAAAAGTAATATATAAGTCGTGATGCATTATATTTCATCAAAGTGGGTGACTTTGAAAATAAATTATACTTACATATCTAGCCTCAGATAACGGGGACTCAAAGACATCGCCCCTCATATGGTTCCGACAATATAGCTCTATCAAGTCTTCAGCAACCGCCGTCTCGGTGTCACTGCTCAACTGTTCAGATATGAAATCAATAACGACACACCCAACACCATGTATATATATAAATAAAATGATTAAATAGTTTCTTACAAAGTTATGGCGAATAGCAGCTAACGAACGAGATCCATGAAGGCTCGAACTCGTGTTCGCCAGGCGGTTTTGTCAGTTGACCTCCGATATCTTCTGCTTCTTCGGGTTTGTCCAAAGCTTAACCTGCGTATTTTAAATAGTTTAGGGTTTTAGGTAATGAGAACTATCCAAGGATCGGGTATCAAAAAGACCCTTTAAACCATTAGGGTTGAATTGGTCATTTTAACAATTAGGGTAGGATGGTGGATTTTGGGATCTAAACCAAGATCTTGGCAGGGTGTTGGGGCCCACCCCCTTTCATGTGTAATAGCAATTTAACTAGGTTAATGAGATCATGTTGTTTCATCTGCTTGTGATACAAAAGATTTGATCATGTTTGCTTAAGACTTTTTGAACAGTGTGTCTAAGGTTGAGGGTTGGTGAAAACATGAGAATGGTGTTAGTGTGTCTAGTTAAAGTGCTATTACACCATTTCCCGACATCATTTCATTCTCCTTTTTACAATGATCTTCCAAAAAATTCACCAACAATTCTCTCCTATATTATAAAACAATAAAAAAGAAGTTAGCGACGGTGACACGAGGCTTCTCTGATGGTTTACGGCGAGGAGGTACACGGTTTCATGGTCCAGTAGACACAGGAAAGTGTACAGCCCATTTCTTGTTATGGTTTGTTATGGTTACCTGATGATGAGGGTTGAATCTTGAAGGGTAGAAAGGTGGTGCAAAAGGGTTTAGCTTGCTTTGAGAGTTCATAACTGTGTGTGTTTTTAGTGTATGTTTTTTGGTGTGAAACTCTATGTGTGTGTGTGTGAGAGAGAGAGAGAGGGAGAGAGCAGAGATGATAAGAAGAGAGATGAAAGGGTTTGTAATGATAGTGATGGAATGGTGGCGAGTGAAGTGGGTTTAATGAGGCACCCTCACAAACACTTTCATCTCTCTTCTTATCATTCCATCACTATCATTACAAACCCTTTCATCTCTCTTCTTATCATCTCTGACCTCTCTCTCTCTCACACACACATAGAGTTTCACACCAAAAAACATACATTAAAACACACACAGTTATGAACTCTCAAAGCAAGCTAAACCATTTTGCACCACCTTTCTACCCTTCAAGATTCAACCCTCATCATCAGGTAACCATAACAAACCGTAACAAGAAATGGGTTGTACACTTTCCTATGTCTACTGGACCAAGAAACCGTGTACCTCCTTCGTAAACCATCAGAGAAGCCACGTGTCACCGCCGCTAACTTCTTTTTTACTGTTTGATAATATAGGAGAGAATTGTTGGTGAATTTTTTGGATGATCATTGTAAAAAGGAGAATGAAATGATGTCGGGAAATGGTGTAATAGCACTTTAACTAGACACACTAACACCATTCTTATATTTTCACCAACCCTCAACCCTAGACACACTGTTCAAAAAGTCTTAAGCAAACATGATCAAATCTTTTGTATCACAAGCAGATGAAAAAACATGATCTCATTAACCTAGTTAAAGTGCTATTACACATGAAAGGGGGTGGACCCCAACACCCTGCCAAGATCTTGGTTTAGGTCCCAAAATCCACCATTCTACCCTCCTACCTTAATTGTTAAAATGACCAATTCAATCATAATGGTTTAAAGGGTCTTTTTGATACCCGATGCTTGGATAGTTCTCATTACCTAAAACCCTAAACTATTTAAAATACGAAACGACATATCTTACCTTTTGGTCTCGGCTGTGGTCGCGGCTTGGCCTCGGCTGGGGAGGCGGCTTGGTCTGGTTTGTAGTCTCGACAGGAACATAATCAAAAAATTAATAAAAATAAAAAATTAACACAAATTAACACAAAACTAATTACAAAATTAACAAAAAAACAAAATTAACACAAATTAACACACATTAATAAAAATTAACAAAAAATTGAAAACAATTAACAAAAATCAAAAATTATACCTGGGTTTGTAGTAGTGCAGTGTCAAGAGTAAGAATGGAGAAGAGAAGAGACATAATTAAACGAGGAGAAGAGTTGAAGAAAGAATTATATGAGGAGAGGGGAGATACATAGTGCACAGTGGTGCGTGTGTGGTTGCAGAGAGCTGAGAAAGTGGTGGTGTTGTGGTGGAGATGGTGAGGAAGTGGTGGTGTTGTGGTGGTTGCATAGAGCTGAGAAAGTGGTGGTGATTTTTTTTTTCTCAAAGTGATAACAGATCTCGTTAATAATTGAGGTATTTTTTCCTTTTACTCAAAGTGATAACAGATCCCCGGAGTATAGGGGCTATGGTATACGTATCATGTTAAACGACCAAGTATAGGTGCTATGGTATACGTATCATGTTAAACGACCGAGTATAGGGGCTATGGTATACGTATCATGTTAAACGACCGAGTATAGGTGCTATGGTATACGTATCATGTTAAACGACCGAGTATAGGTGTCTTATGGTATACTTATCATGTTAAACGACCGAGTATAGGTGCTATGGTATACGTATCATGTTAAACGACCGAGTATAGGTGCTATGGTATATGTATCATGTTAAACGACCGAGTATAGGTGCTATGGTATACGTATCATTTTAAACGACCTAGTATAGGTGCTATGGTATACGTATCATGTTAAACGACCGAGTATAAGTGTATTATGGTATACGTATCATGTTAAACGACCGAGTATAGGTGCTATGGTATACGTATCATGTTAAACGACCGAGTATAGGTGTATTATGGTATACGTATCATGTTAAACGACCGAGTATAGGTGCTATGGTATACGTATCATGTTAAACGACCGAGTATAGGTGCTATGGTATACGTATCATGTTAAACGACCGAGTATAGGTGACATGGAAAATCTTCGTATGTAGTAGTAGTAGTTGTTGTTGTTCTTGTAGTTGTTGTTGTTGTTGTTGTTGTTGTTCTTATAGTTGTTGTAGTTGTTGTTGATGTTGTTGTTGGAATAATACGTATGTTTAACTAAAAGGAGAATGAAATGATGTCGGGAAATGGTGTAATAGCACTATAACTAGACAACTGTTCAAAAAGTCTTAAGCAAACATGATCAAATCTTTTGCATCACAGGCAGATGAAACAACATGATCTCATTAACCTAGATATTCCACTGTCTTGATTTGAACTAGTGAAGAAACTTTCCCACCACAAACATCTTTGAACATACTTGATCTGACCCATCTCTAGCATGTGCAAACCAGACAGGCATGTCTTCCTCAAACCCACGAGTAATAAAGTCCAAAAATAAATACGAATCATGTTGGGACCATTAGGGTTGAATTGGTCATTTTAACATCTGAATGAACCACAATTTAATTAAGTTCATATTTTTAACATTTAATCGGGGTTTTAGTTGTGTATTTTTAACATATAATTAAGCATATTTTTGTAAATACCATTTTTGCCGGGGGCATGTCCCCGGGGAAAGTTTTGGCGGGAATAAAGGCGGGAACAATTAACATGCTATTGACTCTGGTCAAATTTCCGGCAAAGTGTTTTGCCGGGAACAAGTCCCCGGCGAAAGGTACCGTTGAATTTTGACTGGGTAGTCAAAGTATACTAAATAGTCAACAGACTTTCCCCGGGAACACGTCCCCGGCAAAAGTAGTCGTTGAATTTTCTTTAACAGATCAGTGTATTTATGTGCCACGTCAGCTTTGATTTTGTCGTTTAGCGACTTTCGCCGGGGACATCTCGTCCCCGGCGAAAGTCTCCTCGCCCGTCCATACGATTGTTGTAGTGCGTGAAGCTTGTACCATTCTCTTGTGATCGTTCCATGTTTGTTTCTAGCGGATGTCCCCGGCGAAAGTCTCCTCGCCCGTCCATACGATTGTTGTAGTGCGTGAAGCTTGTACCATTCTCTTGTGATCGTTCCATGTTTGTTTCTAGCGTACATATATTAGTTAATATGATTTTCACCGTCAAAACAACATAAACAAACTATATAATTTACAAAAATGATATATTTATTTATCATACCAAATATATTCCAATAATAATGATTAAAAGCGGCGACAATTCAACCCTTTTAGGCTCTTTATTCTCACCAAAAGAACGAAAAAAACAAAGTGCTAATCATTATCGAACATGGGTGCCACCTTCATTTGCGCCTTAAATTCTCCAAACTCAACCACTCTTTTCATATATTTTATTAAAATTTTAACATTATTCAATATATATCGAACAAGTGTACCAATTCAAATGAAACCTTAAACCCAATCCCACAATGTTCTTTCCAAAATTAGCTCCTCTAATCATCTTGTTGTTCTTCCTAAATCTCCTCATTTCGAACGCCACCAATGCACTCACACCCAAGAAATCAATAACTAAGTCACAACTCATAGTTATTAATCAATTCTTAGCTACTCAAAACAAAGCCCGAGCTATACTTCGTATGCCACCACTAGTGTGGGACGCGAATCTAGCACGCTATGCTGATATGTATGCTAGGCAAAGGCGACAAGATTGCTTGCTAAAGCATTCAAATGGACCTTTTGGTGAGAATATTTTTTGGGGAAGTGGTGACAGGTGGACACCGGCTCAAGCAGCAGCGGCATGGGTTAGTGAGCAACGGTGGTATAGCTATCGCTCAAATGCATGTGGCGGAGGACGAGAATGTGGACATTATACGCAAATCGTTTGGAAAAAGACTAAGAGAATCGGGTGTGCTAGAGTGACTTGTTTTGGAGGTAGAGGTGTTTTCATGACATGTAATTATTTTCCACCCGGAAATTATATTGGCGAGAAACCTTATTAAGCAGTTCAAGATACTTTTTGGTAGATAACATACCAATAAATTCGTGAAAACTTTTCGGAAATATTTGTAAATTTTCAATTATTAAATATGTCTATTATCATTATTATAAATAACTTAATAAACGTTTAGCTCAAATGATTCATATAATGTTTTTATGCTAAGGATTAACTTATTAAATATGTCTATTATCATTATTATAAATAACTTAATAAACGTTTACTACACTAATGGAGCTTTTTCTCTGTAAGACTAACCTAACTACATGACGTCATGACCCAACGATGTCACTTTGATATATACAGTTAGGGTGTGTTTGTTTTTTATAAAAAAGTCTTACCAGCCCAACGACGTTTTACTTGTTTGTTTTTTCATCACCAGTGAGACATGATAAGAGCTAATATGTCTAACTCGGTAAGAGGTGGTGAAAAGATCTTACTACCTCTTATTAACACCCTTTCAACTCATTCATCTTCAAAACCTTTCAATCCATTCATCTTCAAATTATGCAAAGCTAGGTTTTAAATTATTTGATATTAGTTAAGTTACTTAATTGTTGTTTCATAGCGTTAAGCTTATGTTTTATTTTAAGGCGATTTATGTAATAGTTTTTATTATGTTAAATAAATATTGGATATGTATTAGCATAATTTATTTAATGATTTATAATTGTGTTAAATCTATGATAAAAATGTTTTGTTTCAAGTTTACACTATCTACTTATTAATCGTATTTGCAATAGTTTAATATGTACTTAAAAAAATGAAAATTAAAATCATTCAGACAATTATAAAAAAACAAACAACACTTTTTCATTCAGATTCAGACATTATAGCCACCGGCAAAAGTTCAATATAGATCTTAAATTTACCATAAATCCAATGAACCAATAATAGCCTTTCATTTTTTTTTTAAATAAACTTTCACATTTTTTTAAAACATTAAATATCTCTCAAATCGTTAATTGTTACACGATAAAAATCATACTATCGCGACGAGAATTAAATTATCTTTCTATAGATATGCACTACTATATATTTTTAACGATTTTTTTTTCAAAATTTCGGCCCAGAAAAATCATATATGATTTGTGAAAATCATATATGATTCGACTTTTACAAATCATATATGATTTTGAAATCATATATGATTTGTCAAAATTATATATGATTCGATTTTTAAAAATCATATATGATTTTTCTGGGCTGAATTTTTGAAAAAAAAAAAATTGTCGAAAATATAGAAAAATGCATATTTATAGAAAGATAATTTAATTCTCGTCGCGATTGTGTATTTTTTATAGTTTGAAAATTTACCGTTTGAAAGATATGTTGTTTTCAAAAAAATGTGGAAAATGATTTTTTATTAAATTTGATTAAAAATGGATGGCTAAGATTGATTTATTGGATCTATGGTAAATATGATATATATATTGATCTCAACTCTATAGCCACCTCTTACTAGTAAGATGTGATAGTCAGATTCAGATGCGAAACATATTAATCAAACAAACACACCCTTACAAATGCATGCATTATAACAATCGTATATGTTGAGTAGTATATTTCAGGAATGTTCGTAATTAAATGTATTAGTTTTTTTAAGGATCTAAAGATAACTATCTCAATGACATTGAAGTCAACCGTATCCCTATGGGCCAACGCTATCTTGAAGATGGTTAAGTGGTCAACAGCAAAGGTCGTGTACTAAAAGTCGGTGCAACACTTTTAAGTTCACCAGAAGGGTCATAGCATACATATAAATATATAATTCAAGATCGATCGATTGAGGTAATATTGTATTAGCTTTTACCTAAATGGGTGTGTCCGTTCGTGTAATTCTAGCAGAGTGGACCAAAGAACTCCAAAGAGACCCTAAAAGATCTTTATTCGAAAGTTTTGAGTGTAAAAGGTCACAATTGACGATAAGCAAGCAAAAAGATCAAGATATTAGGATAATCTAAAAAGACATGTTCATGCAATAATAGAATTGCTAACAGGAATAAATTGTAACGCTCTTCTAGTTTCACTATAATTGTTGTCTTTGCTCCTAGTTCCTTACTAGGTTTGTCAACACAAATTGCCGTAAAGAAAATAAAATGCTATTTTTATAAGAAATAATAGAAATTTTTCGATAATTGTTGAGGCCTGCCAAGTGATTAATGGTTATATGAAACATTTTGGGTCTAATAGGAGTTTTTTTATCAATCCCTCATGGGTTGGTGAGCAACGGTAGTATAGCTACCGCTCAAATGCTTGGTACTTTCTAAAAATATCAATAAAGTGTAAATCGATACAGTCATATACCCGGACTCAGCTTGGTGGAGCTTGAGACAGGACTTAGCTTGGCAAAGCATAAGTCAGGATAAATCACTACTTGGGTATTGACTTAGTTTATGTGCATGAGGTACTTTAATGTCTTTCTCGGGACCTCTTGGTACAGTAAAAGGGTTCCTATGTTGTTATGTTTGCACAAGTCGGAGTCTGAAAGAATTATCTGCAAATAATACAACGACTTTCACAATTACCATCACAGAAAAGCCGAAGGGTCACACTGGTGCACACAAAGTCGACTAGTCGACTTTCTAGTCGATTACCCGTGTCCGTGCTCGCCTAACTTGCATAGGTTAGAAGCCCTAGCTTAACCTGTTCAGTACCGGTGGATACCTAATGCCATATAAGTGGCGAATCATCCCTAAAACCCTACGGGTTGATCGATCAAGAAAGCTAGAAGAAGAAGAAAAAGGTGATTCCGTGCACGCAGCTGATGGTAGACTGCAGTAGAAGCTTACACCAAGCAGGATATAAGGTAAGTCATCTATAAACACCCTGTATGCATGTTTGAGTTTTAGTTATAAATCTGATTATGAGATCTTGGTATTAGGGTTTGGTCTGCATGGCGTTTATGTGTTTATTTTTCATTGTCCATGTTTTATACGCCATGCGGGTGACCACCAAAATCCTACAATGGTATCAAAGCCACGCTAATCATATATACCATAACTAAGGTTCTTAGAAATGTCTTCTAATTCTTTCTAGTGGCGTGTGCAGGTTGACATTGTCGACTGCTGCATGCGCCTCCCTCAAAGTTTTCTTTTTGTGGTTTCTAAATGACTAGCGAATCTCTTTTTCAGGTGTTTGTTGACTCTTCTCTGTATGGACGGAGTCGTCCACTCGGATGGGTCCGAGGTGGTGGTTGGTTGTGTTCGAATTTTGAGAGGGTTGTTCACCAGACATATTCGGCTAAGAAACTTGTGAAAAATGAAAAAAAAATGGGATTTTGTTAGTGAGAAATGAGTGAAAATGTTCGAGAAATTTGCAGCTATTTCGTACCATGTCCCCACCGATGGCACTATGTTTACGTATAGTATGTAAATCAGTTTAAAGATATGGGATGGGAACAGTTTTGTTGTTTGGTTTTACGTGTTGAATGGTAAGGACCCGATGAGATTGATAAAGATCAAGAAGCTCGGGTTACACTTAAATAAAAAGCCATACTTTACTACTGTGAAGCAGTATTTGCCTAAGTGTATAAAACTTATTGAGGTTGTGTGTGTTGCCTTCTATTTAAAGAGAGGCAAGTATGGTTTAAAGATAAACCCTTAAGAGATGATTAGCGGCTGCAAAGGAGCCAAGTGTTGATCATCTAGAGAGCAGACAAAAAGGACATATGGCCTGCGCTCCTTGGCTCATATAAAGTGGTGCTTTTCGTGCTTCCCCACTGTACAGTGTCAGATGGTACATCTTAACCGTTAATGACAGTTGAGGAGCATTAATACTGCATGCTCAGTATGGCCTGATGAGTTTTATCTGGCCCTGCTTGGCATGCAATTTTAAGCCGGCCCGCTATCAAGTGTTTACTAATATTGATACACTATCAAGTCTCTCAATATAGTATTAGATCATGCACTAATGATATGATGATATGCATTGATGATATGTAACTGATTGATACACTATCAAGTCACATCAGTTCGTGATGTGCTACCAAGGTTCACTATCAAGCATTATGTTTCCAAGTTGTTGTCATTTTTTTTTTTGTGATGATGACTAGACACAACCTTTTTTTACCTCGATCAGGGTTCTAAGTTGAGTTAGGAAAGATGGGTATTTAATGTTTACATGGGAAGTGTAGGAAATCCCTTTTGGGTTAATTCGCTATATTTGGGATTTGACGCATCTCTTTTTTCATTTCGGCTTTAGACGGTGTCATCCTAATATTTCTTGAGCGATGTGTTTGACTTGTCCCTTCGATGGTACAAGACATATGTATTGACGTCAGTTGTACTCGCATCCTTGCAGGGTATGTTTCACGCGCCTCATTACATGTGTGTTGACCCAATGGGCCTTTTCTAAGTTTAATTCACCGATTAGTTTCCTTTTCCTATAAATAGGGCTATAAAGGTGGGGAAGTTACAACTTGAAGCCATAAAGTCTCTTTTCCTCTTCCATTTTCCCAAACCCTAAAAACTTCTTTCAAAGAAATTTTTCGTAGGTTTTTCCTTGTATTTTAATGAATGCCAATTTTTTTTCTTTGCCTTAAGAAGAAACGCTTATTCGGTTTTTTCTTGGTGTAAATTTAAAGATGAAAGTTAGCCGTGATGATGGCGAAGACATTATTGTTTATATCAAATCATTTACCCGTGTATGGAGGTTGGATATGGAGATGTTAACATGTATTTAGCTCAGCGTCCTGACTAACTGTTGGCTTGTAGTACTCCATCCTGATTACTTTGGCTACTACGGCGTGAGACCCTAGGTGCATGTTGTACATTCCGATGTGGATGTCTTAAATGATTTTTCGAACCTCTGTTGGTCCAACGCATCTTGCCATTGTACCTCTGAATGTCTTGCGATATAATATGGCATCCGTGATAGAGTACATAATGGCCTTGCGCCTGACTCTCAATGCCTCTAGTTTGTCAGGTGATAGAATACCTTGAGATAGCCAGTTGAAGATGGGAGTCATCCAAGTGTCATATGTCTCGACCTGGGAAATTCCCGCAGGTTGGAGGATGGATTTCTCGTTGATGACTTTTACCAAGACCGCCTTTTCAAAGTGTTCGAAAGTGAGGGCAACGAGTTTTCTCAGGGCGTCTGCTCACAGGTTCTTTCCCTTGAGGATTTGAGTAATGGTGAAAGATGTAAAGTATAGTAAGATCTGGTTTACCAATGCCAAGTATTGCTTCATCAGCTCTTTTGCAGTGTACTCACCCCTTACTTGAGAGGCTACCAACAATGAGTTTTTGAATACTTTAATTATTTTAACTTCCATTGTTTTGGCTATGTGCAACCTACTAGTAGTGCTTCATATTATGACTTGTTGTTCGAGGCATCAAAACTGAACTTCAGGGCATACGTGAAGTCGTGCCATGACGGGCTTGTGAGCACTAACCCTGCCCCTGAACCTTGTTTACATGACGCGTCGTCAGTGTATAAAGTCCAGGTTTCTTCATCTTGGCCCGCGGGTATTGGCTGACTTTCGACTTCTTGCCTGGTATTGTCGGAGGTGATGTGTCGACCTCGGCAATAAAATCTATTGTGATTTGCCTTTTGATTAAATATATGGATCCATAAGTGATTTCGTGTTCGCTCAGCTCGATCGCCCATTTTAACATTATGCATGTGCACTTGTAGTTTGATAGAACCTATTTCAGGGGCTTGTCTGTCAGGACGTGTATCGGATACGCCTGGAAGTATCTTTTAAATCACCTGGATGATAGTAATAGGGAAAATGCTAGATTTTTCAGTGGAGGATAGTTGATTTGTAAGTCCTGCAAAATTTTGCAAGAAGTAAATTGTCTTTTGAACCTTGTTCATTTCTGCTAAGAGTACTGACCCGATTTCTTCTTGGGATGCTACTAAGTACATGGTGAGGGTTTCACCTTGTATTGGAGCCTTTAGGGTGGGTAGTTCGGTTAGGAACACTTTAAGGTCCTGAAATGCTACCTCAGCTTCTTCTGTCCACTCCTATACCTTCTTTTTGTTGTATTCGATTAACACTTTGAATAATGGTAACTGTTTCTCATATGCCCTTGATAAATACCGGCTGAGAGTTGTGAGTTTCCCATTTAGGCTTTGTAGTTCCCTCAAATTCTTGGGTGGCGTCATGTCGGGTACCACCTGAATCTTTATGGGGGTTGACCTTATTCTAGTTGCATCAATTATGTTACTCAAGAATTGAAATTCTTCTACTCCAAACATACATTTGGCTTAATTCAACATCATGTTGATGCGTCTGAGGTTTTGGATTGTTTCGATGATGTCGCGCAATAAGGCATTTTTTGTTTTGCTTTTGATGACCATATTGTCAACATATACTTTAAGATTGATGCCTGTTTTAGATTTGAAATTCTCTGTCTACCAGTTCCTGGTAGGTTACACTTGCGTTTTTTAGACCAAAGGGCATCTTGGTGTAGCAAAAGAGAACCCTGCTTGGTGTAGAACGTTGTTTTGTCTTCGTCGGACTCATTCATTAGGATCTGGTGATATCCTTTGTATGCATCAAGAAAGCATTTATATTTGAATTCAGCCAAGAATTCCACTTTCTAGTCGATGGGAGGCAGAGGGTAGTTGTCTTTTGAACATGCTTTGTTTCAGTTGGTCATGTCGACACACATATGCCACGTACCATTGAATTTCTTGACCATAACTGGGTTTGAGACCCAGGTTTGATATTCGGCGGGACGTAGAATGCATGCCCGGATTAGATCCATGACCTGAGAATCCATAGCCTGAGACTGTTCTAAAGAAAGACTGCATCTTTTTTGTCTAATAGTTGTTGCGTATTGGTTTAGGCCTAGGCTATGTTCAGCTAATTCTCTAGGAATACAAGTCATGCCTGATGGTTTTCAGGCGAATGCATCCAGACTATTTGACAACAGCTGTACTAGTTGGTTCTGAACCTGTGATGGGACGTTGACTCCGATTGTGATGGGTTGATCTGGGTATTCGGGGTTTATGATGACTTTCACCTATTTGGGGTTGTTTTCCGGAATAGGCTCCCACACAATCTCCCTAATGTTGTTATCTTATACCGCAACAGCTAGGCTTGCATCTTTGTCAGGGTAGTCGCTTTTGACTGTAGTGATCCTTTCCCTTGTTGGAAACTCTACCAAGGACCTGAATGGTCAAAACTTCCATGCTGAGCTTTTGAAGGGTTTTTCTTCCGAGTATTCCGTTGTACTTGGATGTGGATTTGACAATATGAAATTTTAGCATGATTGTCCTCTACAACGGATGTGTTCCTACTGTGAGTTTTAGGGTGACTACACCTTTGGGACAAGATCACTCTCCTGAGAAACCAATCAATGATGTAGTTGGCGGTTTGAGGCTTGACCTGATGTATTCTGGGAGTTTGTTGAAGCAGTATTCGTACATTATGTCGACTGAACTCCCTTCGTCCATGTATGATCTACAAACCTTATGTGCGGCTATCATTGTTGTGATGACAAAAGGGTCGGATGATGGTATGAAGGTATCCCATAGAATTCTTTGTGATGGGGTACGCTGCCACTCCTTCATGACCTCATTGCCTCTTTTTATACATGAGTGCCATGATTGGATCATGTTGACACTCCTTATCTGTTCCCTGAGGGTTTCCTGTTTCATTTAATTGTTGTTGTCTACCCTGGATGGTCTATCGGGGTAAGGAGGTTTGTTAGACCGTGTAATGGGGTTGTCCCTGAGAGTTTTAATTTAAAATGTCTAGGTTTGGGTAAACTATGAAAATGCTTTATCCTACCTCTGTAAGTGCCTTAGTGTAAGACCTGACTAGGTATGTATTTTAAATTTGTGGTAAGTATAAGCTAAGGAGTATGTTTCTTCCATGGGAGGGGTTATGAGCTAGTCTCATGTTGTCTTTCAGATTGCTATACTCAAGGTAGTTGCTAGGAAGTGTTTTAGCATGATTGTTATATGTAAAGTAATGTTGAAAAAGATAAGTAGGTTGTAATGCGTTTACCTGAAAACTAGCCAACCTTTCTGCTTTAGGAGTTACTCCAGATAAGCAGGCGTCGTGTGGCATGACATGGATGTTTTGTGGTCCTTTCCCTGACATCCTCTAGCGCCCTCGACGGCTCCATAGATTTTGAATGCTTGAGATGTTCGTGGTTATAGGTATGGCCTGAGACCTAGATGTTTCTTATGAGACCATGTAGGTTCTTTTCAGAAAACTGACGTGTGCAGGTTGACATGGTCGACTGCTACATGCGCCTCCCTCAAAGGTTTCTTTGTGTTATTTCTAAATGACTGGCGAGTCTCAATTCTAGGTGTTTATTGACTCTTCTCCGTGTCGAGGAAGTCGTCCACTCGGATGGGTCCGAGGTGGTGGTTGGTTATGTTCAAAATTTGAGAGGGTTGTTCACCATACATGTATGGTTAAGAAACTTGTGCGCAAAAAATAATAATAAAATAAAAAAAATATAAAAAATAAGGTATTTTTTAATGAAAAATAGGTGAAACTTTTCGAGAAATTTGCGGCTATTTCATATCATGTCCCCACGGATGGCGCCATGTTTACGTATGTTATGTAAATCGGTTTAAAAAGATTGAATGAGAATGGTTTTGTTGTTTGTTTTCCCGTGTTGAACGGTAAGGACCCGATGAGATAGATGAAGATCAAGATGCTCGGGTAGCACTTAAACAAAGACCATATTTTACTGTTGTAAAGCAGTATTTGCCTAAGTGTAAGAAACTTGTTGAGGTTGTGTGTGTTGCCTTCTATTTATAGAGGGGCAAGAAGGGTTAAGAGATAAAACCTTAAGAGATGATTAGCGGCTGTGAGGGACCCAGGTGTTGATCATCTAGAGAGCAGACAAGGAGGACAGGTGGCATGCGCTCTTTGGCTTGTATAAAGTGGTGCTAGTAGTGTGTCCCCACTATACAGCGTCAGATGATACATCTTAACCGTTAGTGAAAGTTGGAGAGCAATAGTACTGCATGCTCAGTATGGCCTGATGTGTTTTATCATGCCCTGCGTGGCTTGAAATTTTATGTCGGGCCACTATCACGTGTTTATTGATGAGCCTTGATAATAGACTTACTTCGAGCGTATATTTAGTGAGCTTAAACTAGTAATTTTGATACGCTATCACAAAGTCTTTTCCTCCTGCTTAACACAATACAATTGCATTTTGAATAACTGTAAAATGTTACTGACTTAAATATTATATTCGCGAAAAATTTGCTATCAGGAAACAATTCCCCAAAAAAAGTTGTTAGCAAATTTTCAATTGTTTCATCGCGTGAGTACCATGCTATATTATTATCATTTTAAACAACGTCTATATATAAAGCATACAACTCCTATATGATACCGTTATTAGTAAATGTTGCTAATTTACCCTCATAATCCTTATCATCTCAAATATTATCGATTGCCGTTTTTCAGTCGCGGCTTCGTGCAAAAATCTTACAACTTCTTATATGAAATTTTTTGTTGTTACATAAGGTTATTTCAAGCTAAAATATTTGCCATACATAAATTTATTTTCTTGAGAAGCATATAATCAAATATTCTTCACCACTATATATTTTTATTGCAAAGTATTTGTCGCCGTTAGTCTGTTGTTTTTTTATGGTACTTTAGGGTGGAGGCTGTGGTTGAAGGTTTTCCCTCGCCACATCAGCTCCACATCATCAAAAAACATTTCCTTAATCTTTTTCTTCAACTTTCACTCAATTATTGTACCATAGTTATTCTTTTCCAATAATTTTTTTCTATTTTTATCATTTCAAAATACCTCTAAAATACAATACACACTTACAATACAATAAAATAAATGTTCTCTCTCCTAGATCCCCACTACCCCTCTCTCTCTTTTCTTTGAGAGTGTAGCCCGCAAAATATAATATTTGTGTGTTTCCGTTAGTTTTCTGCAAGAAAGGGGAGGGAAAAAGTAGTCCACATTTATTTTTTCTTTTATGTTTCCCGTAGTGCACCATGCACACTTATAGCTTGGCCAGTTGATTTGCACTCTACATAAATGATTGAGATACTTCAATTAATTGTGTTTGGACATTTATGACTTCACATGGTTAAAAATGTAAGGGTAATTGTGAGGGTATAAATGTTCAAACACACTTAATTGAAGTTTCCAATCATTTGATAGAGTGTGCTAATCATCTCCCAATAGCTTGTGGTTTGCTTGTATGTTGTATTTCCTACTATGATTTAAAGAGGGGGCATGACTACAAGTCTACAAATCTTGGAAATGGACGTCCCAAATAATAGACTGGGCCTTAAGTTGGGCCAGGCGGAAGACTATCAACACATTTGACTATTTGAGCTTCATTTCTTATATTGGGTGAAATGTTTCCTTGGTTTGATATACGTACATGAGTTGAGATCAATATAGATCTCATATTTACTATAGATTCAATAAACCAATTTTAGCCATCTATTTTTAATCAAAGTTAATAAAAAACCATTTTCACCCTTTTTTTTAAAACAACATATCTTGCAAACGGTAAATCTTCAAACTATAAAAAATACACCATCGCGACGAGAATTAAATTATCTTTCTATTAATATGCACTTTTCTATATTTTCGACAATTTTTTTTTTCAAAAATTCCGCCCAGAAAAATCATATATGATTTGTAAAATTATATATGATTTTTAAAAATCGAATCATATATGATTTTCACAAATCATATATGATTTTCACAAATCGAATCATATATGATTTTCACAAATCATATATGATTTTTCTGGGCCGAAAGTTTGAAAAAAAAAATCGTTAAAAATATATAGTAGTGCATATCTATAGAAGATAATTCAACTCTCGTTGCGATGGTATGATTTTTATCGTGTAACAAACGGTTTGCGAGATATTTAATTTTTTTAAAAAGGGTGAAAGTTTTTTTTTTTTTTTTTTTTTAATGAATGTCTACTATTGGTTCATTAGATCTATGATAAATTTGAGATCTATATTGAACTTTTGCCATACGTACATTCTTTCACTTTTTTGATCAGCTCTAATTGTTGCTTGAATTTCTCTGCTAATTCTTTGATTTGTGATTTAGAGGCTGCTTGCTTTAGTTCTTTTTAGGGCCTTTGAGCTTATAAGCCCATATGTTTGGATAAGCTTATTAGCTGGAGGTTAAAAAGACTCGTATGTGTCAAGCACAGCGTAGGGGTGTTCATCGGTTCGGTTATCGGGTTGTTCGGTTCGATTTGTTCGGTTAATTTTTTTCTAGGTATAACCGAAAACCGAACCGAACCGAACCGAAATTCAAACCGATTAAACCGAACCGAAAACCGAACCGAATAACCGAAAACCGAACCCTATAACCGAAAACCGAACCGAATAACCCGAATTACATAAAATTTTAATTATTTATTCATTTATTTATATATATTTTTAGCAAAAAAAAATCAAGCTTAAAAAATGTTATATTTATAGTATAAAAGAGTTTTAATATATTTTTTTTATATAAATATATAAAAAATATATATATATATTTATTTGAATTCGGTTTTCGGTTTGGATTGCTAAACCCATAACCGAACCGAAAACCGAATATTTAATTCGGTTCGGTTCGGTTTTGGCAAATTCGGTTCGGTTACGAGTTCGATTCGGTTATTTTCGGTTCGGTTCGGTTTCGGTTTTCGGTTTATTCGGATATTACCCGACCCATGATCACCCCTAAGCACAGGGCACTTTGTGAGTTTTTTCTCATAATCTTTACGCTAACTTGTTCTATAATTGTAATTAACCAGCTTGCAAACATAATGTGATATATTTTAATCCATGGTAGCTATATTAATCCCTTGGGTAATTTATAATGTGATGTTCAGTTTAGAAAAGATAAAAGATAATATAAAAACGTTTATATAAACTAGGCGAGTACCCGTGTCTAGCGGCATCGGTTTCTAGCAGCAGACAATTAACGATATTCGATATTGTGGTAAGTGTTTCGTACAACGTTTAAAATAGAACGTGAAAAGATCTCGAGGAGACCTGATTCACCACTTTGTATCGGTTTTAACGGGTCCTCTCTTGTTCGTTTTCGGATGGCTTTAATTAGTTAGCCGAAAACCGGTGGCGACACCGGTTCCCGGTTGAACACGTTGGTCCGGTCCGGTTTTCAAAATTATATGTAACATCAACTTGTTAGCTTGTATGAAGTTTTGTGTGTTTCATTAATTTGTATAATGTGTATAATGACATGTACTTTTCATTTTAGGGTGTTTTAAAAATATTATTAATTAATATGTTTAATTATTTTATATTTTGGATTATGTTGTAGCTTTTTAAAATTGTACGTTATGAAAATTTTATTGTACTTTTTAGTAAGGGCTGTTTTAATTGGTTGTTTTTAATTTGGTAGATATGCTTTTAATTGGTTGTACAATGTGAATAAATTACTATATTTTTAAGTAACTGTGTGTTTTAATAAGAGTATTAATTACAATATGCATTTCTCTCTTATTTGACCAATTTAAACAATTCAACTTTTTAACTTTTCACCTTTGACCGTTTTTCTATTATATGTAGTATAGATATAGATGGATGGATTTGAATAATTATAACGACTTAACGAAGACTTATCTATGTTAGGCAACGTTGCTTATGACTTATGAGAAGACTTATACTAATTATATCAAAGATGTCACTGAGCCAAGTATTTATAAGGCAGTGTTAGATCAAGTCAATGTTCTTGTGGTTTTAGTTCTATTTCATAATCTTGTGAAAGTGTTTGATACCTAATATACTTATGGTAAGCAATTTTGTGAAAGGACTAATAAAGATGAATGTGAATTTTACATGAAATAGAAAGCTAATTCTTACTTGCAAACTAGTTTACACATAACTGTATATACATTTTCGTATTAATTTCATACCTTACATATGTCGATCAAAATCGGGTTCCTAGCTTCAACCAAATCTACCAAATTTTTGTCTCCATAAAGCTCAACTATCATAATGTATCTTAACTTAAGTATTGAATTATGGATGGTGATATATGTGGATACCATACGTTTGGTCTAAATTCTTTGTTCTTAATTAGATGGTCCACAACCAAAAGTAGTATATGATGATAGTATGTAAGTTCAACTATCATAAATTCTTTGTTCTTAATTCTTCGACTACCCCAACCCTCGCATCACTTCACATTCCACCTCAGCGTCACACCATCTTTCTCTTTCTTTCACCACCATCTCACTTTTCACAGTCAACAATCTCACACCACTTTACCTTTCAACACATTTTTTTTTTTAATTAAAATGTCTCACTAAGGGTGGTGGCAACCATGCCTAAGTCATTTTTTCATGCCTAATCACCCACCAATAATATCCTTCCATCTCATCTCATACCTATCTCATAAGTAACAATAGATTTTTAGTGGCAACCATGCCTAACTCATACCTCATATATTTTTTTTTATAATTATATTAAACAATTTAATAAAAACATAATATTTTATTAATACTTAAAAGAAAATTACATAATACTTATTAAAAAAAAAAAAACACTAGTCATCAAGGTATGGTAAATCTAAAAAAAAACTCGGAAGAGTCGGATAGAAAATCTAACTCGTCCTCGGATGAAGAAGATGAAGATGGATCCATTTTGTTTGTGAAATAGAAATGTTTTTGTTTGAGTAAAAATAGAGATGTTTTTGTGTGTGAAATAATGTTAAATGAGTAGTGTTTAAATAGGGAAAAAAATGATTTTTTTTTTTTTAATGCTACCTAACGGTAATGTTGACTAGCATAACGGCTAGTTCTTTTGGATGTAGAATCGGCAAAGATTGCCGAAAATCTTCAAGTTCATACTACACCGATGGATGCCGAATAGGAGGCAATGGAGAACCCGATCGGCATGCTGCATGCCGATTCCATGCCTAAGCCGGTTGCCACCACCCTAAATACATCACACACTCACAAATTAAAATAAAATAAAATAAATACTCACTAGCACGTTTTCCAAAAGGTGAAAGTTTCACCTTGGGGGGTGATACTCACAGCATATTTTTTTATGCATGCACCATAATTTGTGCATTACAGTTTGTACCGCATTACAGCATTGTACGGTACAAACTGTAATGCACAAATTGTGGTGCATGCATCAAAAAATGTGGTGTGAGTATCAATTCCTTTCACCTTGCTTGCTCCTTGCCAATGAGTCACACCCAACCCCCAATCATGTTGTCGCTTGATGATTGCTTGCCATTTGATCACTTTCACCCCGTTGGGATAGCCTTAGATTAACTAACAATTTTCCATTATAGTTTTATAGCTTGTGGTTTGTTTGTGAACCATGATATAGGTTTCCCTTCTACACTTCTTGTATGCCGTATTTCCTATGTTTTAAAGAGGGGGTATGACTACAAGTCTACAAATCTTGGAAATGGAAGTCCCAAATAATAGACTGGGCCTTAAGTTGGGCCTTGCGTAAGACTCATAAACACATTTGAGCTTCATTTCTCATATTTGGATGAAATGTTTCATTGGTTTGATATGCGTACATTCTATCACGTGTTTGATCAGCTCAAAATGTTGCTTGAATTTCTCTGCTAATTCTTTGATTTGTGATTTAGAGGCTGCTTGTTTTAGTTCTTTATAGGGCCTTTGATATAAGCCTATATGTTTGGATAGGCTTATTAGCTTGAGGCTAAAAAAACTCATATGTGTCAGCCACAGGGCACTTTGTGAGATTTTTCTCCTAATCTTTACGCTAACTTGTTCTATAATTGTTATTAACCAGCTTGCAAACATAATGTTATACTGTAGATTTTAATCCATGGTAGCCATATTAATCCGTTGGGTAATTTATAATGTGATGTTCGGTTTAGAAAAGATAAAAACGTTTGTATAAATGGATCGATTTGAATAATCACAACGACTTAACGAAGACTTATGTGTGTTAGGCAACATTGCTTATGACTTATGAGAAGACTTATACTAATGATATCAAAGATGTCCCTGAGCCAAGTATTTATAAAACAGTATTAGGTCAAGTCAATGTTCTTGTGGTTTTAGTTCTATTTCATAATCTTGTGAAAGTGTTTGATTCCTAATATACTTCTGGCAAACAATTTTGTGAAAGGACTAATAAAGATGAATGTGAATTTTACATGAAATAGAAAGCTAATTCAAACTTGCAAACTAGTTTACACAAAACTGTATATACATTTTCGTATTAATTTCATACCTTACATATGTCGGTCAAAATCGGGTTCCTATAGCTTCAACCAAATCTGCCAAATTTCTGTCTCCATAAAGCTAAACTATCATAATGTATCTTAACTTAAGTAATGAATTATGGATGGTGATATATGTGGATACCATACGTTTTTTCTAAGTATCGTGTTCTTAATTAGATGGTCCACAACCAAAAGTAGTATATGATGATAGTATGTATGTTGTACTAAGAATACCTAAATATGATTTGAGTTCGAATTATGGCCGCATATTCGTCCTCTGCAATTCCATAGTTTGGAACCTGTGGCTGTCCCCTAAAAATGTGATTGTTCGCATCTTTGGGATGCAAAAGCATTTCATTATACCATGACACCTGTTTTTAACATTTTTTGATATTCAAACTGCATTATGGTTGTGCTCACTCTGCCATTCGTAATTCAAAAAAAATTATCCGGTGATCCGGCCGGTCAATTAATAATCTTGTTTAAATGGTTAACCCCTCATGGTTTATTTTGTTAAGGTAACATAAAAAAGAGTAATATATAGATTCAACCATGTCTCTTTATGTTTCTTACTGATAATCACGTTTGTAAACATATTGTGTAACTCTTCTTTCTAGCCCTATACTACCCTATATTAAATTAACGCAACAATTAATTGTTAATTTTTTTAAAATTTATTTATTAGTCACTTGTAATATAATTGATTTATAGTTAAAATTTGCTAATTAATCATATCTTTTTTTTTAAATTTAATTATTTTTTATTTTTATAAATTAATATAATATTTTAATTAATTAATTTTTATATGAAGAGTTTGTAAGTAACATCTACTCTTAAGTTATTTCAAAAACAATGCGCTTAATATATATTTATACTATATAATTAAATGTTTGTTTCACATACAATATTATATTAATTAAAAAAATGAAAGTAACTCAGTTTTCTATTAAGTATTATTTAAACTACTTTTATTCTCATTAACTAAATACATTATTATATTAATTAAAAGAACTGAAAGTAACTAAATTTTAAGAAGAAGAAAAATATTTAATTATCTTAAATTTAACTACAAATCATTTATATTACAATAGGTTCTAGTAGATTAATTTTTTAGAATAAAAACTAATTAGTTATTGAGTCAATTTAATGTAAGACAATAGTAATTCCAATTTGTCAAGTTCAAAGCATTATTTTACACTTTTAAAAGTTCAAAATACTAATGATATAGTTTGCCAAGTAAAGAGTACTAATATGTGTTTTGAGCTTATAAAAAGAAGATAATACCATTTTCTTTCTATCATGAACTATAAAACAAAAAAATATGGATGTTGTAAGAACCTTAATTTTACATTACAAATCAATTTCTTGATTTATGCTTTACAAAAATAGTAAAATTGATCAAGGCATCTTAAAATGTTTTATACTACATTCAAAAATGAGGTATTTAAATATTGGATTAAATGTCTGAAAAGGCATCGAAGTTGCCACATTTTCCTTTTGTAGGCATTGAACTTTTTTTTTCCTAAAGTAGTCAAATGCTTTCTTAATTTTCCTATTGTAGCCCTAGCTTGATCTAATCAAAAGTTAATTACATAAATTTACATAAATCGTCCCTGTGCCTCTAAACAAATACATCATTCGTCCAAAAATTTATATAAATCGCCCCCAATTGTCTTTAATTACCATAATACACACGAATCCTAAACAATCCTCTATTAATTCAGTCATTCAGATATCCATCTGTTCAATGAAATCTTGGTTGATTTTTTTTCTTCAAAATATTTTCTTCAAAAAGAAGATTAATCAAGATCGGTACACTCACATAACTTTCATAATTTTTGCCAGCGGTTTCTCTCTTCATCCACCGCTGTCGGAGACCACGGCGGCTTTCCGATCAAACCAATTCATCTCATCACTTCATCATAGGTATACAATTCACCTTCTTATTATCATTTCCCCCAAATTATTTAATTCCATCATCATTCTGTAATAATAATTGACTTATTCAAACCATTTAATCTTACGATTGACGCAAAGACTACGAGTGACGGACAACTAAACGACAACGAGTGGTTGCTTTACCGTCTTGTTCCGTCGCATGTCGTTCTTCCGTCTTTGGGAACACTACTTACATAAGCAGAGAACGTACTGCTTATTTCCTTTTGTAGTTCTGTTAGAAGTAGATGGTTTTTGAAACTGTAAATAGAAGGTTATAATAAGTTGTATGATATGAACATGGGTGTTAAGTATATATATAGGCCAAATAAGCATTGAATGCCATGGATTAGTTAAGCACCATGAGTCATATAGCTGTTTCACCCCAACTAGATGGCGTATGATACCACTGTTAGGTCACCATAAGTTAACATAAGCATGTAGATGATAGAAATGAGATGAAGATAGAAGGTTGAACACAATACACACGATAGAATAATAAATAGTTATGCGTAAACTTGTATAAGGTGAACAACACTTCTCAAATAAGAAGTAAACAAGTATTTATATGGGAAGGGAGCTAGGGCAACACATACCTTCTTATCTGTTTATTAGGTATGCATTGTTAATCCATGCATACCTAATAAACCGATAAGAAAGTTAATCCATGAGCACTGATTATTCCATATTTTTACCCTTTTAAGAAAATATATATTTGTTTCTCGTTTTCCCTCATAAGTCATATAGTTGTTTCTTTTCTTATCGGTTTATTAGGTATTCATTGTTACAATGCATACCTTCTTATCGGTTTATTAGGTCTGCATTGTTACAATGCATACCTATTAGTTATCAAACAGTATCCTACGTCATCTGAAACTATAGATCATTCCGTACTTATTCACTTGAATCTGTCAAACACGGTCTTACTTGCAATAAAAGTTACATTATCAGAAGAATGTAGGGGGTTTCAAGAACACTTGCTTGAAGATTAAAACTAAAATGAACTAGTTGGCAAGTCATGCAACAGGTTCCATGGTGTTTCTTGACCAAGGATTTGGTTAAGGAAGGGAAGTGGGCGTATTTGCCGCCTGGTATACACAATTGTATATTGATTTGTTGACATCCTTGAGTGAGAGATTTCACATCAATGACTCATGATGTAAACGAACTAATATGTTATAAAATTAACATATAAATCGGTAAAGCTGACCTTTTATGTAAAAGACTTAAGGGACGAATGGTGTAATTGTTTAGAGCCACAGGGACTATTTATGTAAATTTATGTAATTAACTTTTGATTAGATGCTACAATAGGAAGATTAAGAAAGTATTATGCTACAATAGGAAGATTAAGAAAATATTTGACTAGAAAAATAAAAGTTTGATGCCTACAAAAAAAAAAAGTGACAGTTCGATTCTTTTTTAAACATTTTCCCCTTGAATATTAGACATAAATTATGCTTTACAAAATTAGTATTATTATATTGATAACAGAATCAAGTTTTCTCAAACAACAAACGCCCACCATTGACACGTATGATAAACACGTATTTCAATTTTCAATACATAAAAAAATAGTTTTATATAAGTCCAAGCCACCGACCCACTTTAGCTTTTATATTTATAATATGATATTTACCGGCCATTTTAATACGTCATCTAGTGCGTGAGCGGTGTGCTTAACAGGACAATATTACCCCTCATGTTTAAATACCAATGCGTTTGGTATGCTGTTATGAATTACAATGGGTATGTGTTTGATAGTAGTGATGGGTCCCTCTGAAAGATCCATTCCTACCTCTTTATATGTATATGGAGTATGGATTATATTTATCATTCATTACCATAGTGATGGGCCTCCTCATCTTAAACAAACATATTTAATCACTTTCATATTAATAGTCTCATTCTCATAGTGAGATACCAAACGCACCATTAATCAACCCCTATTTTTGTTTATCTTAACTTACTAAATAAATTATGAAAAAGGTTATTATTTTCCTAATACGACATAATACACGTAAAGAAATATTTGAATAGGTAGGTTCGCATTATTCATTTGTTCTAAAGCGAGCCAAAAACGATTGCCATGTTAAGTTATAAGTCACTGGCCAATAGCTTTCACCTTGATCATGATTTGATTTTGGAGTAAATTACATAAATGGTCCTTGTGGTTTGTCAAAAGTTTCACCTACCGTCTCTCAAACTTAAAAGTTGCATAAATGGTCCCTCTCGAGGCAAAAGAATAACATGAATGGTCCTTTTGTTAACGGGTGTTAAGTTTATTCCGTTATAATTTACACTCTAGCCCTTGTTGGTTAACGGTTGTTGCATCGTCGATCCTCTATTGTAACGGCCGTTTATAATTTAAAGTTTTCGACTTTAGCTTTGTTTTTTATCCGTTTTCGTCCGTTTTTATATGTTTTCATCCATTTTTATACGTTTTTATATTCGTTTAGTCCATTTTTATACATTTTTCTTATGCTTTCATCCGCTTTTATACGATTTCATCCGTTTTTATACATCTTTCTTACGTTTTTGTCCGTTTTATACATTTTTATCCGTTTTCGTCCTCTTTTATACGTTTTCATCAGTTTTCTTACGTTTTTATTTGCTTTCGTCCGTTTTTATATGTTTTCGTCTGTTTTTATACATTTTTTCTATGTTTTTATATGTTATCATCCGTTTTTATATGTTTTCTTACAATTTTATCCATTTTTATATGTTTTCGTCAGTATTTTTTATGTTTTGATATACTTTATCCGTTTTTATACGTTTTCAACCGTTTTATAGGTTTTCTTACGTTTTTATCCGTTTTATATGTTTTCTTCTATTTTTATTACGTTTCTTTTCTTCTGTTTTAATACGTTTTCGTCCGTTTTTATATGCTTTTTTTTACGTTTTCTTAGGTTTTTATTCGTATTCATATGTTTTTGACTGTTTTCATTTGTTTCTAAACGTTTTCATCTATTTTTATACGATTTCTTACGTTTTTATCCATTTTCATCCGCTTTTATATGTTTCCGTCAGTTTTTTACGTTTTGATATGTTTCAATCCATTTCTATACGTTTTCATCCATTTTATACATAAAAAATGGACGAAAACAAATAAAAATGAATGGAAATGGATAAAAATGTATAAAAACGGATAAAAATGTATAGAAACAAATGAAAACAGTCAAAAACATATGAAAATGGATAAAAACCTATGAAAACGTAAAAAAAAGGCGTATAAAAACGGACGAAAACGTATTAAAACAAAAAAAACGTAAGAAAACAGACGAAAGCATATAAAACGGATAAAAATGTATGAAAACCAAAGAAAAACATATAAAAGTGGATGTAAACGGATAAAAACATGTCAAAACGTTAAAAAAAAGATGAAAACATATAAAAATGGACGAAGATAGGAAAAAACGTATAAACAGATGAAAACGTATAAAAACAGACAAAAACGGATAAAATCATGTCAAAACGTAAAAAAACCGACGAAAACAAATATAAACGGATGAAAACGTATAAAAACGTATTGAAACGAATGAAAACGGTCAAAAACATAAGAAAACGGATAAAAATCTATGAAAACGTAAAAAAATGTATAAAAACAAACGAAAACGTATAAAAACGAACAAAAACGTAAGAAAAACGGACGAATACATATAAAACGGGTAAACACGTAAGAAAACGTATAAAAATGGATGAAATCGTATAAAAACAGATGAAAACGTATAAAAGCGGATGAAAACGTAAGAAAAATGTATAAAAACGGATGAAAACGGATAAAAACGTATAAAAACGGACGAAAATGTATAAAAACGGACGAAAACTGATAAATAAACGAAGCTAAAGTCGAAAACTTTAAATTATAAACGGACGTTACATAAAGGATTAACGATGCAACAGTCGTTAACCAACAGGGGCTAAAGTGTAAATTATAACGGAATAAACTTATCACCAGTTACCAAAAGGACCATTCATGTTATTCTTTTGCCTCGAGAGGGACCATTCATGCAACTTTTAAGTTTGAGGGACGGTAAGTGAAACTTTTAACAAACCAAAGGGACCATTTATGTAATTTACTCTTGATTTTACTATTGCCATGTTACTTTCTTGGATCTAGGTTGTTACAGTGACATGAACCATAGTGCAATATTAGTAGTATTAATTTGGTCCAAAACGT
The DNA here is from genome assembly GCA_019973895.1 of Chrysanthemum seticuspe. Lineage (NCBI taxonomy): Eukaryota > Viridiplantae > Streptophyta > Magnoliopsida > Asterales > Asteraceae > Chrysanthemum > Chrysanthemum seticuspe. The sequence continues at coordinate 301,717,913 of BPTQ01000005.1, forward strand.
GGCAAATTAAAATAACCATATGCATGCTTTTGTATGCTTAGATAGTTAGATGAGTGTAAGTATATCACCGTCAGAAAATTGCAATTCACGAAGGGTCGACTCGTCGGTTCAACCGGTTGAACCGGGAACCGGCTCAAAAACCAGGCAAGGTGTACCCGAGTTTTTGTTTGTTTCGAACCGGATTGAACCGCCGGTTTTTTCGTTGACTCGGATTGACTTGGCTTGATAAAACCGGCTGGGTCATGATGTTTTATCAAAAAAATCTAACAAGTTGTAGTAGCGAGAACTTAGAATCATTAACTATAAATTGTTATAACTTATAATCATAAGTTGATTGTTGTTGTAAGTTTTTGTTATATTATTTTAATATAATTTTTTAATCTTTGCCATATTATTTAGAATCATAACTTTTTCTTAATAAATGTACAAATAAAGTTGGATAAATCTTGAGATTATGCAACATTATTACATATTAAATATTAAAAATTTAAAAAAAAAAGGTATGTAACGGTTTGACCCGGTGGTTCAACCAGTTAAACCGGTGACCCGATGAACCGACGACTAAACCAAGTTGATAAAAAAAACGAGTTTTAAAACATTGGTCAAAATTGTAAATAAGGGTGTCTCGGACAAATAATTCCCGTTGGTAATTACATGCGTAATACCAAAGATATTTTTTAACGGAGGTTACCATCATATGGGAAAAAAAAAATAGAAAACTTGTCGCTGGTATTAAGTGGTAACATCGGCGGATTACTAACAAAACTCCCACAAACATTTTGGGTTGATTGTTGATGAAGTACTATTTGAATGTTTTTCATCGGTTATGCATCCGTTTAATGTAAAGCAATAACCTAGGCTTTGTCACCTTTGTGATTACAGTGATATCTTGAATGTCATGGTATTAACTTAACGAGAGTATTACATGAAACTAAATGAGTAAAGTTTAATTCCTTTAGTATTTATTTAATCAAATCAATCTAAAGTTTTTCTATATATCAATAAATGCATATAACACAGAAGGTTAGTTTTCAAGACGAATGTTTTTAAAATGTATTATACTTACTATCATTTGATTTAATGGGTATCGAACAAACTTTTTTGTTTTTGTGGGTATTTTTCTTTCAAATTCATTCTTTTTAGGGTATTATGTGACATTTTTACCTTTCGAGAAAAAAAAATCTATTAGCAAAAAGGGGTAAAAATGTCCAAAAATTTTTCAAAATACTCAAAAAAAGATGAATGTAAAAGAAAACTACCCACAAAAGCAAAACTGTTTATTCGCTATCTACAAAAGTAAATAATGACAAATACGATAATTTTTAAAAACATTTGACCTAGTTTTTATATCTATTGATACATGTATCCCGATAGCTAGCTAGCTAGCACTTATCAAATAACCTTTACTTATTGGTCGTTTCAAACATTACATTATTTTATAGGCTAATCATCTAATTACCGATAAAAGAGGGACTTCAATGTCCAATAGAAATCTCAGGGAGGCTAACTAAAATAAAAATGGAGAAATCATCATTTATAGTTGGAAAATGACTTGAATGAGTTGTCACTATAAACCGGCCGACCTTGTTGGCCTTAAGTGATAGCAATTAAAAAGGAGGGGCAGCTTTGGCTACTTCTCAAAAGATGGTGGGCCACTAGTTGCCATCATGATATTCAACACTACAGATATACAAATACAGTAAGGGGGTGTTTGGTTCGCCGTAATCCTCCGTAATTGGATGTAATTGTAATTTGATTACATTACGTAGTCTGTTTGGTTCGCAGAATGGAGGGAATGTAATTCAGATTACATTACGTAGGCTGTTTGGTTTGCGTTGTAATTGTAATTCAGTAATTCCAATTACATCCAAGGAGGGAATTCAGATTACATAGGATGTTGGATGGAAAGTTTTGAATTACGTTGTAATTCAGAATTTTATTATTATTATTATTATTATTATTATTATTATTATTATTATTATTATTATTATTATTATTATTATTATATAAATACTAAAATAATAAAATTTATATAATAATAAAAGTAATAGTAATAATAATAATTATTATAATTATAATTATAATAATTTTATATATTTATTTACTTTAATAATAATAATTAAACTAATAAATAATAATAATAATAATAATAATAATAATAATAATAATAATAATAATAATATAATAATAATTAATAATATTAAAATAATTATAATAAAAAATAATAATAATAAAAATAATAATAATAATATAATAAAATAATAATAATAATAATAATAATAATAATAATAAATAATAATTATTATAAAATAATAAAAATATAATATTAATAATAATAAAAAAATAATAATAATAAATGATAATTAATAATTAATAATAATAATAATAATAATAATAATAATAATAATAATAATATTAAAATAATTATAATAAAAAATAATAATAATAAAAAAATAATAATAATAATAATAATATAATAAAATAATAATAATAATAATAATAATAATAATAATAATAATAATAATAATAATAATAATTATAAAATAATAAAAATATAATATTAATAATAATAATAAATGATAATTAATAATTAATAATAATAATAATATTAAAAATAAATAATAATAAATAATAATAATAATATTATTATTATTATTATCATTATTATTATTTATTATTTATTATTACTATTATATTAATTAACAATAATAATTAATATAATAGTAATAATAAATAATAAATAATAAATATTAATAATAATAATAATAATGTATTATTATTATTTTATTATTTATTTTTAATATTATTATTATTAATTATTAATTATCATTTTTTTATTATTATTACTATTTATTATTATTATTATTATTATTATTATTATTTTATTATTATAATAATAATAATTATTATAATATTATTATTTTATTTTTATTATTAATATTGTATTATTATTATTATTATTATTTTATTATTATATTTTTATTATTAATATTGTATTATTATTATTATTATTATTTATTTTTAATATTATTATTTATTTTTAATATTATTATTATTACTATTATTATATTATTATTTTATTATTATTATTATTATTGTTATTATATTAACTTTTTAAGTTTTATAAAAAAAATTGAATTACATTACGTTGCGAATCAACCAAACACATTGGCAGATTTCATCAATTACAATTACAATACATTACAATTACAACACATTCCAATTCTTTAAATTACAATTACATCAAATTACAATTCCTTCCAAAGATTACAATTCCTTCAAAAACATTCTGTGAACCAAACGCCCCCTTAGGTTACCCATTTTTAAGGTGTTTGTGTTTGATGTCTTAAACAAACTTATTATTGAAAGAATGCTTAGCTTGAATTATAGACTGCAAAAATCATTCAAGTTTTTTTGTTTAATTCGGAAAAGCAAAATTTACAACTCTAAAAACGTATATGCGGTGTATGTGGTCAACTTTTACATGCAATAATCGTCTTTGGTAAAGACTACTCGTGCACTTTCAAAGTTTCACATGTTCACATGTCATAGATGAGTATTGCACCTCAAAGTACTTCTCAGGATTTGCGTTTGCACTTTCAAAGTTGTAGAAGCTGCAACTACAATTTGACCAAATCAGTGAACCTCATTGACGATTTTTGCAATTTACTTTTTTTCTAAATTAAAATGGTTAAAATTTGAGAAATCCTTATAGACTATACCATTAAAACTTATTCTTGTTTGCAAATACGAAATAACAACCATTGTAACTTTGATCACTTTGTTATTTAATTATTTACTCTAATTACCGAATATTTTCAATAATTTGAAAAGCTACATGTCGAAAAATCCGGTCACAATGCATTATATGTTGTGTGTTTACTAACTTAAGATCTTTATAAGTTTTTCCAAGAAACACTTTTAAAAGATTTGCATATGCATATATATATATTCTAGGTCGGCTTTCTCCGTATTTGAAAACTTAGCCATAGTCTCACAAACGATTATTGTTAGCTTTATAAAAATGATGACATTTTGGAATTTGGACTAGATACGTAGATAGCTTTGCCCGTAGGAACTCATATTGTATACAAGGCAAAGTAGTGTTGTATTGAGCCTATAAATACCCCTTATGACTCTTCATGAGGGGTGTAGGTGTTTAACTAGCTAATTCATATTAACTAGTTGGTTTCTCTTTCTAAAACTCTTCTCTCTCTCTCTCTACACTTTCTCTCTCTAGAAATATGTATTGTTTTACATGTTTTGATCAATCTAGATCTCCCGAATATCTTGAATCTTGATACTATCAATTGGTATCAGAACTCAAGGGTGTGATTTGGGGGTGCTTGTTTTGAAAATAATCATGTTTTTTATGTTAAATTAGCGAGTTCGTGTGCAAAATGGTCAAATCGTGTATCTTTATCATCCAAATAACCTTGTTTCCGTGGATCTAACTTGAAAGCTAACATTTTTAGGTGATATTTTATGATTACAATGGTCATTCTACTAAAATACATGTGTTTTTACATCAAAAATGGCCTTTTATTTCGTTTATACATTTTAGGGCTTCGTGTGTACTTTTCTTTCAAAACCCCATTTCTAACGCTCAAATTCACAAAACAAACGTATTTATGGTTGTTTTATGTTCTTAAAAGAATTCTATGAAAAAAGAATAGTAAAAAATCTTCGGAAAATGCATCTTTTAGCTCATTTTTGGTGTTTTAGTTCGTTACCAGTTTTAGCGAGTTCATGTCAAAACTAACGAGTGAATTAGCGAGTTGGTAACTTTTTAAAATTAACGAGTTAGTGTGCTTATGAAATTAATGAGCTCCTAGTGGTGAGAATTAATGAGTTAGCCAATACCCTAAAATTAACGACTTAGACCCAAATTAGTGAGTTAGGTGTCATTTGGGAATTAACGAGTTTGGTAACTCGTCAAAATTAATGAGTTAGGAGGGTAAATAGAATTAACAAGTTAGAACCAACCAAAGATTCGAGTTAGGGAAAGGGTCTTTAACGAGTTCATTGGAAACCATAAATTACCGAGTTAGGGTTTGTGTACTTTAACGAGTTCATCCATATGAGAACTTTAACGAGTTAGGGTTGTAATTACTTACTAAGTTGGTCACGTTAACGAGTTCTAGCGAGTTCATACACGTGGTTAACGAGTTCATCAAGTTACATACAAAACACTAATTTCCCGAAAGGGGGTTACCTATAAAAACACCATTATACATAAAAAAACGTCATGGGGATTATTTGGTACACTCATTGAGGAGAATTAAAATGTAAACGCAAAACCTAAATCCCAAAAACACATCGAATATCATTGGTTTATGCTTTATCAACCATGGTTTGTCTGATCGTTTCATTATCATTAATACCAAATTATCCTATTTCAAAACAATACCAACCTTCACTTCACATGATCGATTTGAATCAACATTCACAACAAACTACAATGACTAGTTTCGGTATTTTTGTAACTACGGGGTTTTTGTATGATATTGCTTATTTGGAATTGAAGTAACGTTTCACATGAATGTGTACTTATTTATCTTTGAGTCAAGATGGTTGGTTGGTTATATGTCTCAAGATAACTTGTTTGGGCGTTTATCACTGTGATTAAGTCTAAGATATGTGCACCTGATACTTCAATGAGTTACGTTGTAGTACTCAGTATAGGTTCTTATTATTAGCACAAACATTAAGTCACAAATTTGGAGGATTTTACTTCAGTCACAAGTTCGTCATATCGGGTTGTGTCCATATGTGGTCATTACTATTAGCCGGTTAAATTGAAAAAAGGATTGATTAAAGGTTGATTTGAGGAGAATTGTAAAGAGAGTTATTGATCGGTATCTTTTCACATGGTATTGCTTAGGCATACACGGGCCTTTATATTGCTTTCAGTTGATCTAGTCATGACATGTACACATATTTATGATGATTCCGACATATTGTCATCATCATAGAGGGAGAAAATGTGTACATCGGGATTTATTTTACTCATTCCGCCTCAAAATTATAGTCCATTTTTATTTTTTTAGATGTCTCCAAATAATTGTCCATCTTCCAATTTAATCAATAAAAAGATAATTAAGTGGAAGAATATTATGTTTTAGTGGTTGAATATTATAGTGGTCCTACTTTATTAAATTGTGTGATTTTTGTGTCCTGACAATAATTTTGAGACGGGGATGAATACCGACTTGGATGCATTCTAAGTGAGTTGATGATGTTAATCATGTGCTCCCCGAACGAACAACCGGGTGAAGAAGCTACAGTCTATGGTCTATTCTACTTTCTCCGATACGTGATAGAAGACTAAAGACTTTTGATGATAATAGAAAGGTTGTCGATTTGGGAGAGAGCTGTATATTATATTTATTTTGTTTCTGTGTTATTTTGCAACATTTTCAGAAAATCAGAAAAGACCAAAAGGAAAAAAAGATCACTAATTGGGACGGAGTAATAACCCAATTAAATACTACATAAGAAATTCATAGCTGCAAAGATCAAATCCTTAAGTGTCAAAGAGCAAAGCCGAAGTATTCGGAAGAAGGAACTTCAATAATGATGCATAGGAAGTTCAGAGCTACAAAGATCAAAGCCTTTAGTGCAAAAGATCAAAGCCGAGATCGTTGGAAGAAAGAACTTCAAGTCATCATCAGAATATGATTGCAGTGACATCCTCAAAGAATGCTAGACTTCAAACAACATTGTTATTTACTTTGTTATGTACTTATAGGACTTATTGTAACCAATTCCCGTATGTCACCACTTGGAGGGAGATGGTTAGCTTTATAAAAGTGATGACATACGGGATTGGACTAGATATGTAAATAGCCCTGCTCATAGGGACTAATATTGTACACTAGGAAAAAAATAGTGTTATATTGAGCCTATAAATAACTCGCATGACTCTCCATGAGGGGTGTGGGTGTGTAACTAGCTAATTCATATTAAATAGTTGGTTTCTCTTTCTAAAACTCTTCTCTCTCTCTCTCTCTACACTTTCTCTCTCTAGAAATATGTATAGTTTTACATGTTTTGATCAACTTATACCTCCCGAATATCTTGAATCTTGATACTATCAATTGGTATCAGAACTCAAGGGTGTGATTTGGGGGTGTTTGTTTTGAAAAAAATCATGTTTTTTATGTCAAATTAGCGAGTTCGTGTGCAAAATGGTCAAATCGTGTATCTTTATCATCCAAATAACCTTGTTTCCGTGAATCTAACTTGAAAGCTAACATTTTTAGGTGATATTTTATGATTACAATGGTCATTCTACTAAAATACATGTGTTTTTACATCAAAAATGGCCTTTTTTTTTTCGTTTATACATTTTAGGGCTTCGTGTGTACTTTTCTTTCAAAACCCCATTTCTAACGCTCAAATTCACAAAACAAACGTATTTATGGTTGTTTTATGTTCTTAAAAGAATTCTATGAAAAAAGAATAGTAAAAAATCTTCGGAAAATGCATCTTTTAGCTCGTTTTTGGTGTTTTAGTTCGTTACCAGATTTAGCGAGTTCATGTCAAAACTAACGAGTGAATTAGCGAGTTGGTAACTTTTTAAAATTAACGAGTTAGTGTGCTTATGAAATGAATGAGCTCCTAGTGGTGAGAATTAATGAGTTAGCCAATACCCTAAAATTAACGACTTAGACCCAAATTAGTGAGTTAGATGTCATTTGGGAATTAACGAGTTTGGTAACTCGTCAAAATTAATGAGTTAAGAGGGTAAATAGAATTAACAAGTTAGAACCAACCAAAGATTCGAGTTAGGGAAAGGGTCTTTAACGAGTTCATTGGAAACCATAAATTACCGAGTTAGGGTTTGTGTACTTTAACGAGTTCATCCATATGAGAACTTTAACGAGTTAGGGTTGTAATTACTTACTAAGTTGGTCACGTTAACGAGTTCTAGCGAGTTCATACACGTGGTTAACGAGTTCATCAAGTTACATACAAAACACTAATTTCCTGAAAGGGGGTTACCTATAAAAACACCATTATACATCAAAAACGTCATGGGGATTATTTGGTACACTCATTGAGGAGAATTAAAATGTAAACGCAAAACCTAAATCCCAAAAACACATCGAATATCATTGGTTTATGCTTTATCAACCATGGTTTGTCTGATCGTTTCATTATCATTAATACCAAATTATCCTATTTCAAAACAATACCAACCTTCACTTCACATGATCGATTTGAATCAACATTCACAACAAACTACAATGACTAGTTTCGGTATTTTTGTAACTACGGGGTTTTTGTATGATATTGCTTATTTGGAACTGAAGTAACGTTTCACATGAATGTGTACTTATTTATCTTTGAGTCAAGATGGTTGGTTGGTTATATGTCTCAAGATAACTTGTTTGGGCGTTTATCACTGTGATTAAGTCTAAGATATGTGCACCTGATACTTCAATGAGTTAAGTTGTAGTACTCAGTATAGGTTCTTATTATTAGCACAAACATTAAGTCACAAATTTGGAGGATTTTACTTCAGTCACAAGTTCGTCATATCGGGTTGTGTCCATATGTGGTCATTACTATTAGCCGGTTAAATTGAAAAAAGGATTGATTAAAGGTTGATTTGAGGAGAATTGTAAAGAGAGTTATTGATCGGTATCTTTTCACAGGGTATTGCTTAGGCATACACGGGCCTTTATATTGCTTTCAGTTGATCTAGTCATGACATGTACACATATTTACGATGATTCCGACATATTGTCATCATCATGGAGGGAGAAAATGTGTACATCGGGATTTATTTTACTCATTCCGTCTCAAAATTATAGTCCATTTTTATTTTTTTAGATGTCTCCAAATAATTGTCCATCTTCCAATTTAATCAATAAAAAGATAATTAAGTGGAAGAATATTATGTTTTAGTGGTTGAATATTATAGTGGTCCTACTTTATTAAATTGTGTGATTTTTGTGTCCTGACAATAATTTTGAGACGGGGATGAATACCGACTTGGATGCATTCTAAGTGAGTTGATGATGTTAATCATGTGCTCCCCGAACGAACAACCGGGTGAAGAAGCTACAGTCTATGGTCTATTCTACTTTCTCCGATACGTGATAGAAGACTAAAGACTTTTGATGATAATAGAAAGGTTGTGGATTTGGGAGAGAGCTGTATATTATATTTATTTTGTTTCTGTGTTATTTTGCAACATTTTCAGAAAATCAGAAAAGACCAAAAGGAAAAAAAGATCACTAATTGGGACGGAGTAATAACCCAATTAAATACTACATAAGAAATTCATAGCTGCAAAGATCAAATCCTTAAGTGTCAAAGATCAAAGCCGAAGTATTCGGAAGAAGGAACTTCAAGAATGATGCATAGGAAGTTCAGAGCTACAAAGATCAAAGCCTTTAGTGCAAAAGATCAAAGCCGAGATCGTTGGAAGAAAGAACTTCAAGTCATCATCAGAATATGATTGCAGTGACATCCTCAAAGAATGCTAGACTTCAAACAACATTGTTATTTACTTTGTTATGTACTTATAGGACTTATTGTAACCAATTCCCGTATGTCACCACTTGGAGGGAGATGGTTAGCTTTATAAAAGTGATGACATACGGGATTGGACTAGATATGTAAATAGCCCTGCTCATAGGGACTAATATTGTACACTAGGAAAAAAATAGTGTTATATTGAGCCTATAAATAACTCGCATGACTCTCCATGAGGGGTGTGGGTGTGTAACTAGCTAATTCATATTAAATAGTTGGTTTCTCTTTCTAAAACTCTTCTCTCTCTCTCTCTCTACACTTTCTCTCTCTAGAAATATGTATTGTTTTACATGTTTTGATCAACTTATACCTCCCGAATATCTTGAATCTTGATACTATCAATTGGTATCAGAACTCAAGGGTGTGATTTGGGGGTGTTTGTTTTGAAAAAAATCATGTTTTTTATGTCAAATTAGCGAGTTCGTGTGCAAAATGGTCAAATCGTGTATCTTTATCATCCAAATAACCTTGTTTCCGTGAATCTAACTTGAAAGCTAACATTTTTAGGTGATATTTTATGATTACAATGTTCATTCTACTAAAATACATGTGTTTTTACATCAAAAATGGCTTCTTTTTTTTTTCGTTTATATATTTTAGGGCTTCGTGTGTACTTTTCTTTCAAAACCCCATTTCTAACGCTCAAATTCACAAAACAAACGTATTTATGGTTGTTTTATGTTCTTAAAAGAATTCTATGAAAAAAGAATAGTAAAAAATCTTCGGAAAATGCATCTTTTAGCTCCTTTTTGGTGTTTTAGTTCGTTACCAGTTTTAGCGAGTTCATGTCAAAACTAACGAGTGAATTAGCGAGTTGGTAACTTTTTAAAATTAACGAGTTAGTGTGCTTATGAAATTAATGAGCTCCTAGTGGTGAGAATTAATGAGTTAGCCAATACCCTAAAATTAACGACTTAGACCCAAATTAGTGAGTTAGGTGTCATTTGGGAATTAACGAGTTTGGTAACTCGTCAAAATTAATGAGTTAGGAGGGTAAATAGAATTAACAAGTTAGAACCAACCAAAGATTCGAGTTAGGGAAAGGGTCTTTAACGAGTTCATTGGAAACCATAAATTACCGAGTTAGGGTTTTTGTACTTTAACGAGTTCATCCATATGAGAACTTTAACGAGTTAGGGTTGTAATTACTTACTAAGTTGGTCACGTTAACGAGTTCTAGCGAGTTCATACACGTGGTTAACGAGTTCATCAAGTTACATACAAAACACTAATTTCCCGAAAGGGGGTTACCTATAAAAACACCATTATACATCAAAAACGTCATGGGGATTATTTGGTACACTTATTGAGGAGAATTAAAATGTAAACGCAAAACCTAAATCCCAAAAACACATCGAATATCATTGGTTTATGCTTTATCAACCATGGTTTGTCTGATCGTTTCATCATCATTAATACCAAATTATCCTATTTCAAAACAATACCAACCTTCACTTCACATGATCGATTTGAATCAACATTCACAACAAACTACAATGACTAGTTTCGGTATTTTTGTAACTACGGGGTTTTTGTATGATATTGCTTATTTGGAATTGAAGTAACGTTTCACATGAATGTGTACTTATTTATCTTTGAGTCAAGATGGTTGGTTGGTTATATGTCTCAAGATAACTTGTTTGGGCGTTTATCACTGTGATTAAGTCTCAGATATGTGCACCTGATACTTCAATGAGTTACGTTGTAGTACTCAGTATAGGTTCTTATTATTAGCACAAACATTAAGTCACAAATTTGGAGGATTTTACTTCAGTCACAAGTTCGTCATATCGGGTTATGTCCATATGTGGTCATTAGTATTAGCCGGTTAAATTGAAAAAAGGATTGATTAAAGGTTGATTTGAGGAGAATTGTAAAGAGAGTTATTGATCGGTATCTTTTCACAGGGTATTGCTTAGGCATACACGGGCCTTTATATTGCTTTCAGTTGATCTAGTCATGACATGTACACATATTTATGATGATTCCGACATATTGTCATCATCATGGAGGGAGAAAATGTGTACATCGGGATTTATTTTACTCATTCCGTCTCAAAATTATAGTCAATTTTTATTTTTTTAAATGTCTCCAAATAATTGTCCATCTTCCAATTTAATCAATAAAAAGATAATTAAGTGGAAGAATATTATGTTTTAGTGGTTGAATATTATAGTGGTCCCACTTTATTAAATTGTGTGATTTTTGTGTCCTGACAATAATTTTGAGACGGGGATGAATACCGACTTGGATGCATTCTAAGTGAGTTGATGATGTTAATCCTGTGCTCCCCGAACGAACAACCGGGTGAAGAAGCTACAGTCTATGGTCTATTCTACTTTCTCCGATACGTGATAGAAGACTAAAAACTTTTGATGATAATAGAAAGGTTGTCGATTTGGGAGAGAGCTGTATATTATATCTATTTTGTTTCTGTGTTATTTTGCAACATTTTCAGAAAATCAGAAAAGACCAAAAGGAAAAAAAGCTCACTAATTGAGAGGGAGTAATAACCCAATTAAATACTACACAAGAAATTCATAGCTGCAAAGATCAAATCCTTAAGTGTCAAAGATCAAAGCCGAAGTATTCGGAAGAAGGAACTTCAAGAATGATGCATAGGAAGTTCAGAGCTACAAAGATCAAAGCCTTTAGTGCAAAAGATCAAAGCCGAGATCGTTGGAAGAAAGAACTTCAAGTCATCATCAGAATATGATTGCAGTGACATCCTCAAAGAATGCTAGACTTCAAACAACATTGTTATTTACTTTGTTATGTACTTATAGGACTTATTGTAACCAATTCCCGTATGTCACCACTTGGAGGGAGATGGTTAGCTTTATAAAAGTGATGACATACGGGATTGGACTAGATATGTAAATAGCCCTGCTCATAGGGACTAATATTGTACACTAGGCAAAAAATAGTGTTATATTGAGCCTATAAATAACTCGCATGACTCTCCATGAGGGGTGTGGGTGTGTAACTAGCTAATTCATATTAAATAGTTGGTTTCTCTTTCTAAAACTCTCCGCTCTCTCTACTTTCTCTCTTTAGAAATATATATTGTTTTACATGTTTTGATCAACTTATACCTCCCGAATATCTTGAATCTTGATATTATCAATTATGCATCACATTTATTCTTTCAAGGTATTATATTTGAAATAAGCTAATGTTTCGTTTAGTTGTGTGGCACTTTGAGATGAATGAGACTTGTAAAGCGAAATAGAAACCCATCAACTCGATATATTGTGATATATCTATGCAACTAAAAATTTGGCTTTTACAGCTTCGAAGTACCAAAATGTCACAAAGTTTGGGTCTAAATATAGTCGGGATTAATAACAATTTAAAAAACAGAAATATTAGCTTATTACTTTAAATCTTGTTGTCTTAAAGTTAAGCAAGCAATCGATCAAAGTGGTATTAAAGGCTTAAAACTTGTCATTGTTACGTACATTATGTTAGTCTATTAGTATTAGATTAGTATTGACCCATTGTATATTCGGCCCATTATGTAGCTTATATAATCTTTATGTACCTCTCATTATTATTCAATCAATATAAAAGTTTACACAAACTTACAGACTAACACATTAGTCGTCAGATTATATATACATACGGAGTAGTAGTTACATAAAGCCCTAACAGTAACTGAACGTCTGAAAATGAATGAAATATTAAAATATAATGACGCGAAACATGCTGATTAATTAATATTATCTACTAGTTGACCTTACTAGCTTAAATTAATTAATGAAGTCATTTGTGGAAATCTCAACACCTGTGATATCCAATTTATTTCTGAAAGTTACTTTATATCGAAAGTAAAAGTTTATAAAAAAGTTAAAAGTAGAAAGCTTGATATGGTCTAGCCCGTGATTCATCAAGTGGCCCACATCACTATCCAGTTTTTCATTAATTAAACGTTACGAATATCATTTTGTTATATATATTTTTTTCAATCACTTACTTTTTATGGGCATGAACTTATTTGTTGGTAGATAACGAATTGAAGATATATGTTAATGACTTGTTTTCTTAGTCAGTAAAAATTTATTTTCATGTTTAATTTAACCTAAATGACTTATTTCTATAAACAATAATTTTTATATAAAATATGATGAATTGTAGGAAGATTGAAGATGGTATGGTTTCACCAAGATTTCATCAATCACAGCTGTCAGTCTCGGGTGGGCCCCACGTCATCAGGACAGACACATGACAACTTGAAAAAAATCTTATTGTATTTAATCATCAAATCTTTTTTTAGGCTGTTATCCTTCCACGTGTCATCACAACACTCGTCAGCTCCTAACCTAGAAGAGATATAGATAGACACACTCACCCATCCTGTTTGAACAAACAATCAAACCTAATAGAAGTTTCTAGAGAGAAAACAATAGCATGAGGATGGTTGAAACTGGTGGTGCTGTTAAGTGTTTTCCAGTGGGATGGAACGTTCCCGCGAAATCATGTGACACGTGCAAGAACGCCGTGGCCTTACTGTACTGTCGCAAGGACACGACGTTCTTGTGTCTCGCGTGTGATGTGAAAATTCACGGTCACACGCGTCACGAGCGTGTCTGGATGTGTGAGGTGTGTGAGCAAGCACCTGCTAGCGTGACGTGTAAGGCTGATGCTGCAGCCTTATGCGTCACGTGTGACAGAGATATACATTCGGCAAATCCACTTTCTCGTCGGCACGACCGTGTACCGGTCGTGCCATTCTACGATAGTGCCGATATCCTTGCCAAATCAGCGGCGTGCACTTTTCTCGACTATAACAGTAACGGTAACAGTAACAGCGACGAGCTAACTAGTTCGATAACAAATGATGATGTAATTAATTGGGGAATTGCACCGGAAACAATCGATATTGATGTGAAGTTTCCTTGTGATGAATCTCCTGATATAAAATCAATCGAAATGTTGTTTCCTGAATCAGATCAGCTTCTCGATTTCGATTTTCCTTCTCAAACCGATGTCAAAATTCATAGTCATTTTCACGATTCGATAAATGATAGTGTGGTCCCGTTTCAACTAAGTCCGCCAGCTAATCGATACGAGATCGATTTTACGAGATCTAATATCAAATCATACAACAAAAATAGTTACCTAACACAATCCATCAGTCATAGTGTAAGTATCTCATCCTTATAGTACATCTATGTTAAAAGTCTATTTTTTACTATGTACTAAAATTATTCTCTAACTTATTATTTAGTATGTTACATATAATTATTGAGATGTACTAGAACTAATCCTAATATGGGCTTTGTAAATTTCAGGTATCTTCGTCTTCAATCGACGCAGGAATAGTACCCGAAGGAAACTCGATGTCCGAAATATCTCATCCATTCGCTCTACACGTCAACAACAATAGCGACTTATCCGCAAGTCAACCACCTACACAACTATCCGGTTCGGACCGAGAGGCTAGGGTCATGAGGTACCGAGAAAAAAGGAAAAACCGAAAGTTTGAGAAAACAATCCGATACGCTTCAAGAAAGGCGTACGCTGAGACCAGGCCTCGTATCAAAGGCCGGTTCGCTAAGCGTACGGACTCTGAACCGGATACGGATAGATGGTTGTTTACAACAACATCCGGTGTTGGGTCCAAAAATAGTTACGGCTTGGAAGTCGAATACGGTGTTGTTCCATCTTATTGCCGGGCGCTTTAATGTTTTTTACTTTTTTACTTTTACCGTGATGTTGTATTATGTGTATACTAATTTCTCAGGTAATATGAGGTGGAATTAGTTTTTGTTTTTAATCTAATTTACCCGGGAAGGTTAATAATTAGTTGAGGTGTTTAAAAGTGTCTGTCGACTAGTGCCAAGAGGCAAGTAGTTTGGTAGTTTGGTTCAATGAGTAGTCAAAGTTAGCTTTTAAATCAAAGGTTGACCATAAACAAGTAATGATAAGTTGATAACAAAAAAGCTTTAGCTTTTAAACTTTTGTAATGATAAGTTGATAGCAAGAAAGATGAATGAGTGTCTGAGAACTATACAGTATATTAAGGAGTAGTTTATCTGTAGTGTAATTACATATTAACAATGAAGTGAAAATGTCAAATAAAATTATTAGCTTTTACAGAAGATAATAAGTAGATAGTTTTTTTTTTCACAAAATAATAAGATAGTTTAATAACTTTCTCGCAACGTAAATAATGGCTGCTTGCACGTGTAACCGATGTAGACTCCGTGTAATGCTGTCGCACCAAGGTACGTACAACCGTTCCAGAGCCATACAACGAAGTTCTTAGCATAATAGAGTGACGACGCAAGGATCTAAGCTCGTACTCAATAAGTATGCTCTTTGTGCTCTCTTCACCCGCGTCCTTTTCATATTGCAAGTCATTTTACACATAGATATCCTTAAAAAAAAGGTCTCGTAAATAACCATACAGTAGTATTTAGATATTTCTAACTAGAGAGGTCACTAAGATACTTAATGAACCCTTATTGCGCTTGTTACCTTATACCAGTTTTTTGAGTTTTGGAGATTTTTACAAAATGGTATTTTGGTATGCATGCAAGTCCACATTAAGGAACTGTAGTTGAGTTGTTCTTAGTTGACTACTATCATGTAGTTAATGAGAAAAAAAAAGGGGTAAAATGGAATCCTGCTAAGCCTTGCTATCGGATTGTTTGAAGCGTATCGGATAATAATGGAGGGTATGATCACAATGGGTATAGGTGTTGGTATAAGGTGTAATAATAATGGAGTGTATGATGAAACCACCCACTCACACATGATATGAGGGAACCTTCACATTTGAGTATCCTCAATCCATTGTAGTGAGCCCAATAACCAACCAAACAACATTAATGACTTTAAAAGTCATAGACTCATACCCATACACCTTAACCAAACGGGCCCAGTATGATTGCACATACCGCCCAAAATTGATACGAGTGTTTTGGCTGAATGGAGATGAGAATGATAGCAGGATAAGTGACGAGGCCTTTCCTGGATGCTTGAGTTGTAGGTATTAGTTCCGAGTTTTGGAGAATCATGCACCTCGGTGTAAGCTGGTCATGAGTTTGATTTTGTATTTTAAATCACTTTAAGTATTGATTGAACACCATAGTTGTAGTTAACATCCATGGCTCAAAAGTTTTTAGTTTTTGTGCGTGTACATTATATCTTTGTTTTCGCAAGTCTTGGTTGTGCTTTGAATAGTAGTGCTTTCACTGCTTTCTTAGATTTTATGGTGCTATTCAAAACACAAGATTCATGTATCTGCTGGACTTTTGGTTCAACTAAAAGTTTATAACAAAACAAAATGAAAATTTGAAAGTTTATATTAATGGGCTAGTTACGCATTTCATCTTCGGCATTTTCAGCGTTAAGCCCATACAACAAACTAGACTAAACTATTAAAAAGTTATTTTATTGGTCTTCAACCACTATCGACATCTTTGTTTCTTGGCATTTGACAATGCTGACTTTAGAGTTTGAGATTTTTAATACCTTCAATTAAATTTTACGAGAATACAAACATTTAGTGATTGGTGATGAACATGTATACATATTTGTGGTGTCAGCATTTATTTTTATGCCGTGCACATCCTCCTTTTGACAAAACAAGACTAATACTATAAAACTAAATAGAGAACAAATATTAGTATTCATGATTCATGAAAAGAGCTTATACAGGCGTATATATATATAAAGAAAAGAAGTGAAGCCCAAGTTTGCTAGACGGCCTAAGCAACGGGCCATTATTAACTCCTATCCCCTCAAACTCACAATGTTGCAATAAGAAACACCGAGAGTTTGTCAAAAAAAAAAAAAAAAAAAAAAAAACCCTCGGTTCATGTTGTGACTTGGTAAATATATCTGCAATCTGTTAAGCAGACATAACAAACGGCAAAGAAATGGTGCTAGCCCGAAGATGATGACAAGTGAAATGACAATCAATCTCATATGCTTGATTCTTTCATGAAAGACCGTGTTGCGGACAATTTGAATATCACTACGATTATCACAATGTAATGGAGTAGGGCTACTAATATGAACACCCGTATCTGCAAGCAACAAACGCAACCAAACAATCTCACAAGTAGTCACAACCATGACACGATACTCAGCTTTAGTAGAAGGTCTTGAAAGAACATCTTGTTACTTACTCTTCTATGAAATAAGTGAATCTCCAAGAAAAATACAAAACCCAATTTGTAGACTTGCGAGTAATAGAATCACCAACACAATCAACATCACAATAAGCATGTAATTCTATGAAAGACGTGGAAGGAAACAAAAGTGTCTAAAACTGAGTACCTCGAAGATATCTAAGAATCTGCAAAGGAACAACCCAATGAATAGTCGTGGGAGCAATAATAAACTGGCTAAGAATGTGGACAACAAAAGCAATATATGGACGAGTCACTGTAAGATAAATCGAAAGACAAAATGATGATGACGAATGATTAATAGAAACAATCGCAATGATCCAACATATTAATAGCATACCAAACACATTCTGCAAAACAAGTCTAATGAACAGGCGAACTCAAGTATATCGATCATGACTCTTGATATCATATAAAAACCGTGTAGTGAACAAACATTTTATATTACATGATTAATGAAAAGACTTATACAAGCATATATATACAAAGAAAATAAGTGAAGCTCTAGTTGCTAGACGGATTAAATAAGCCTAAACGATAGATCACTACTAGAAACTGGACTTTCAGCAACAGATTTTCTGACGAATACTTTTCCGTCGCTAATTTACCGACCATATTCCGACGAAACAGCGACAAGTATGCTTTTGTGAGTAATTTCCGACCGAATTCCTAGAGATTGGAATGTTGTCGGAAATCCGTCAGTAATTCACATAAGCTACCGTCGAATTTCCGATGTCATTCCGACATCTATTTTTGTTCGTTGCTAATCCGTTGGAAATGTTTTAATTTTTAATGATTTTTTAATTTTTAATATTTCCGTCGGAAATCCGTTGAAAATATTACTTATTTCCGACGGAAATATTAAAATTTATTATGTACACATATATAATATGTTAAACTAG
The DNA here is from genome assembly GCA_019973895.1 of Chrysanthemum seticuspe. Taxonomy (NCBI): domain Eukaryota; kingdom Viridiplantae; phylum Streptophyta; class Magnoliopsida; order Asterales; family Asteraceae; genus Chrysanthemum; species Chrysanthemum seticuspe. The sequence goes on from BPTQ01000005.1 coordinate 301,736,508, forward strand.
ACATGATGTAATTTAGAATACTATACAAAACTAGACATGATGTAATTTAGAATATTTCCGTCAAATACACTTTTTGATGGTGCTTAAAGAAATGAATTAGTATTTTTATTAAATTTAGAATAATATACAAAACTAGACACGATTTAATATAAAAATTGTAAAGACTACTTTTATATCAAGCCTATTTTGTATGATATTGTATTGATTTCTGACAGACTTTTACCGGCGAATTTCCAACATAATATATTCCGACTGACTTCCAACAGAAAACATCACCAGCGGATTTCCGACGCATGCTCTTCCTCGCTGTTTCCGACAGAATACCGGCTGAAACTAATTACCGACCATAGATAATGCGACGCATTGTTTCTGTCACAAATCCGTCGGAAACCACTTATACCGACGGATTTTCAACAGGAACATCCGTCGCTATAGCCCTGTCATGTAGTAGTGGATGTTTCAGTAATGAAAGTGATTTGTACATTCAAACTTTTAATTGTGACACTCTATTTTAAGCTGTAGATAGCTGTACACTTGTACATGTCTCACAGGTTGTGTTTGAACAGTGATGTATATTAATCAAAAATTGAAATGTGCCAATCACATCTCTTTCAGTAACTTGCAAATACCACCTTTAATATTCATTTTATGAGTAAGCGTAAGGGATTCTTGTTTTGTCGAAGGGAGGTTTATTAATCTTGTTTTGTGATATATCAAAGGTGTATAAGTAGTTTGTTTTGTTGATGGGAGGTGATATGAATCCTTGCAAAACTTTTTTTTTAACTACAAAAATCATGTACGTTTTGCTTGATGATGTATATTTTCATAAAATTACCAATTTACACTTTATTTTACATCCACTTTCACAAAACAAGATCAATTAGATAGCTCGAACTTTATATCCTAGCGTTCATATAGCTCTTATATGTCATATTTTCAATTATTAACTATAAATTATACGTATGCATATATTTCGTAAAGAAGCAAGATATAATATTAGCAAAAACATTATTAATAGTTTTTATACTTTTTTGTACTAGTTGACAAAAAGCATAATGAAAGCAATGAACTTTATTCCAACTTGAGATTTTTAATACTAGTAGTTCTTTATAAAAGAAAGGGATAATAGCGAAACTAAATGTATCTAAATTGTTCACATTTAGTTGTTTTGTGTATTTTTTTGTTATTTAGCAAAAAAAAAATACTTAAGGTCAAAGTCAAAAGAAAAAGACTTTGAAACGTTAAATATGAACTTATATTTTGGGACGGATGGAGTAAAACACAAACCTTTCAAATTTTAGGTACAAGGACTATTTTACCCTTCAAGATTAACACGATGGTTAAAAAACGTAATAGCTGAATAGTCACAAAATACACACAATTTAAAAGATATATGTTTAAATAGATAAAAAAGAAAGAAAAAAAATCTACAATGAACAACAAAAATAGAAAAGGTGCATAATTTTTTTGTGAATATTGTTCTTTAACGAGGGTTGGTGCTTCATGTGGATGTTGTTCATTTCCCCATTTTATGAAACACTGTTGATCCACTTCTTCTGAGAACCTTTACAAGCTTACATAAAGTATTGTTTTCTGACATGGGCAAGGAATTAGTACTAAAATTTACCCGCATAGCATAGCCCGGCCCTATGATACTAAGAGCATCTGGTACGAATACATTATACGGCTATAACGTCATTTATGGCGTGAGCCACCGTACCGGAGCTCGAGTTATAGGTGTGAGCGTTGTAGCCACCATCTGAGTTGTCGATAATTTTTTATTTCATTTTATTTTATTTTTTATTTTGCACGCTTTTTACAACAAAGAAGAACCGGGTGAAGAAGATGATATCTTCTTCTTCTTTTTTTCACTTTCAATCCTATAAGATTTATTATTTAAGTTTTTAGTCCTTGTTAATTAACTTCTTGAATCGTTAGCCCTGTTAGGTTTGCGTTGTTAGATCTTTGATTTTTTTTCTTACATAATTAGTATCTAAAATGCATAAAGTTGGCGCAATGTTTTATTTAAATTATGTAATGTTTAATTTTAAAGTTGTTTTATTAATAAAATAAAAAATATTAAAAGAGTGCGGGACCCAAGGGTTTCTATAACTTGTAGTGATGAAGGAGATTATTTTGCTCAAAATTGTAGGATCTAAGTTAGAGAATGAAACGCTGACGTGACAGTTATAACGCGGTGCTATGGCAACAATGTCACATGATGTTCAAACGGGCAAGGTTTTAAAATTTGCTAGACGCTAGTTGGGTGGTCGGGTACTGCCTAGCGATTAATCGGGAATTAATCGGATTGGATTATTAATGTATAAAATTAAATTTTTTGAAATTTTATATTTAACATAAACGAAATGTTTCAAAATACTTTAAGGTTCAAAGTTTAAATGGTTCAATTAAATTTTAGAAATAAATCTCTGAATTCAATTAGTCTCAATAACATTCAACTATAAAAAAACATCATACTTTCACATTTTGTGTTAAATCACTGTTTGAGGTGCGTTTAAATGGTTGTGTTGATTGAGAGACTACCAATAATGAGTCTATGAATACTTGGATTCTTGTGACTTCTATTGTTTTGGCTATGCGTAAGCCTGCTAGTAGTGTCCTGATGGGCTTGTGAGAACTAATCCTGCCCCTGAACCTTGTTTACATGACGCGTCGTTTGTAATATTTTTCAAAATTTTTATGTCATTAATTTATTTATTACATCATTTAAAGTTTTATTTCTAGTAAAATTTCTTTTACTAACCTAATAAGTTATTACGCGAAAATAGAACACATACGTTAACTTAAACCGACCCTAGACTATACTTAGTCCACATATTTTATACGTTATGGTTTCCAGATTTTTATAATTCATATGTCATACTTTTACTTTTTCGTTATTACAAAAACTTTGTACGTTATGTGATTTTGCTTAAATCGCGTAAATTTTCAACTTTAAATATAACCGTTAGGTTATCCTGCGCATAACGAAAACCAACTTTAAATATTTTTTCATCACATTAGATTAAATTCTTGTCCACTTATAATCATTATATGGAAATTTAAATTTTAAGTTCAATGTTACCAAATATACCCTGTGTTTTACGAGTCTAAACTCGCGTTTTAAGCATTTTTATTTATACACAAAATTAATCTATACATGCACCAAATTTTCTAAAACATTTATGTACTTTTACATTTTAGAAATTCAACATATTTCCCTCCTTCTTTGACCATAAAAATCAACACTTGTTTACTTACACTAAATATCACATAATAATCTACAAAACCTAAGTAATTAAGTTTAACCATTCTAGTCCATATTTTCAAGCTACCAAAATCCAACACTCCTCCTCAATAGTCTATTATTTCAAGCCCAAAAATATCTAGATAATTACTTTATCATATTTAAGTTTCGTGACTTAAGGATTTAACATTTCCGGATTTAGACTTAACGTACATTTAAACACCAACCGACATTAGACTAGGCCCATTCTACACAATATATGCCTTTTAGGTTCATAATAATCATATTTGTAATATCACGTTTCACTTTTTCCATTTTCACATAAACTTCGTGCGTTACGTTTTACGCTTATTTAACCTACATTTTTAGATTTTAACACACAACATTATTATAAACTTTCCTAAGTTTATTTGACCTCTGAAATAATGGATTTCACAACTTACGAGAAATATGACCAAAAAGCGGTTTTGATACATTATTATAATTTACACTCTTATAACTTGTGTTAAACACCAAACTTGTTTAAAATCCGTTAACGAGACATAAAACAACTAAATTCACAAATCACGTGACTGTTTTAACACATATGTCATATAATCAATAGGCAAAATATAAGTTTAACTATTAGACGTAACATGTTAGTAGGGAGTTTCATGTGAGGGGCCTCTTCGGGGTGAACGTATTGACGATTTGCTGGATTTATGATTTAAACTGTCCTAGCTCCTCATATGTTTACTACACGACCTCTGAATTATGATAGCCTGAACAATGGTACAATATTTAATTAAATATGCTTTATAAACTAGTAAACCGTTTCTACAAACTCAATCACTATAAACTACCATGTACAACTTCATGATCTATATAATGACTTATATAGACTCGTTTATATTTCCTCGTCAGAATTTCTTGCTACCGGTGGTGAAGAAATTGAATCAACGGCATCGAATGCAAGCATTATTTCAAAAGCCTAAGACGCAACAATTATTCTAGATTGCACGTAGAGGTTTTCCCGGCTTATCCATCGATTTCGTTATATATCCTTTAAGCACTCATATAGCATCGTCTATACACTTGGTTGTATATGGCATATTTGTCTAAAGACAAAGCTTCTATTATACTAATATTTATTTTGAAAGTTCATCTTGACGCCCTAGAGCAAGGGGAGCTTCAGTCAAGAATTTACTGAATGCATCTTATACACACTTTGTTGTATATCACTTACTCGTCCAACGACGAATATACTTTTGCACTAATATTTGTTTTGTAGATTTTTAATCATACCCTGACGCCTCAAACAAGGGGGAGCAACCGTCAAGGGGGATCATGCACACATTTAGCATCATTCTCACTTTTCAACAAGCATTTGTGCTTCGATAAAAAGTGGAGAAAATAGGCTAACATTGCTATGCCTTTTTCTTTTTCATATATTTCTCATAATTTTTGTTGCATAAAACTAACCTTGATGTAGGTTAAGCCTCTTTATTTGATCCATGGATCCGCTGCCAAATAAGGGACGGATTGAAGTAGGCGGTTTAACTTCACTAGGGATGATGCAAGCTCGCCTTTTTGGGGAGAAATTAAGTTAAACTCCAAGGACACGCCCTTTTTGTTTCGACAAAAGGGGGAGAAGAGTGTAAACGGAGAAGGTAATGTAAAGGTAGTAAGGATACAAGTAACCTTTTACATTTTACTTTCTATTACGTTTACATATATTTGTCATCATCAAAAAGGGGGAGATTGTTAGTGCAAATATTACGATATTTAATCTATACAGTCTTGTTTGTTTTGATTGATGACAAACATGTAACTTGTAATACATAACGTAAAATGTACAAGTTACTTGTAATCACACTTTGTCTCAACATACATTCAACACCTCTCGATGACTCAAGTCCTCATATGTTACAACACAGGTTCGTACATGTTTGTTATGTGGCATTATGATCAAACCCATTAACAAATCATTTAGAATGTTTAAAATACGTTTAGAGTCACTAAGTATTTTAATAGGTTAACCATTCTATTTCGAACCTCATTTTACATTTTGCATTCACAAGTATTTCATACAAATACTAGAGTTTACTAACACTTGACAAAATATATTTTATTTTGACAAGCACTCTTTTACAAAAGGTAACTAGACATTTTATTAACTAGTTACATAATACATTTTACATGTTTACCTTGATAAACTTTTTAATCTAAAAATGGAAATACATGTTACATCATGTCATGCATCATCTTTGAAATCCTTGAAAGATCACTTGAATATTTTGGTTAGATTGACACTCAATATATCAAATGTGATCTTAGTAAGATTTGGTAATATCTTGGAAAGATTTGAAGAAAGATTTTTTAGATTTTCTGTCAGGCACCCACGGCACCAAATTGCATAAAGGACGGAACCCTTTAAAGGGCTCCTTGGTCCGTGGACGCTCCTGTCCACTTTTGGCTATAAAAAGAAGCCCATTGTTTTCCCATTTCTTCACCACTTGAAATCACATCTTCTCCACCTTCTTGCATACATTTAGATCAATCATTAACAATGTAGTAACATACATTAAACACCCTAATGATCATGATCATAATGCTTCTAACATTCATCTTTGTTGTAAGCATACTCTTTGATCAACCAAGGAAAGCGTGGAGATCTAGCCATCCCCACTCACCACAAGTTGAAGATCTATCACAACAAGTTTAGGGAACTTGTGATCTTCGTCATGAAGGCTTCCTATCAATGGAAGCTCATTTAGAAGTAGTTATTCATATCCATTAGACATTTGTGTCATGGATCATTAGTGTAAACATCATTGCATCATAACAACACTTTCACCAAACTAGATTAGATGGTTTATGTGTTTATGCCATAAAACACAAGGTTTGTTATGTTGGGCCATAAAACATATTGGGAGTGGTTGTACCCTTGTAAAAGAACTCGACATCTAGCTTAGTGTCGGAAATATTGTATAGGTGACGTTAGGTTGGTTCTACCTCGAACTAGAACCCGGTATTTAGCTTTGTACCGGAAAAAGTGTAAGCGACGATTGTAAGGTTTTCTCCGCCGAGAAGGGAGCTTGTTGATTTAGTGAAGTAACTCTCGAGTTGGGTACTCGGAGAGTGGAGTAGGGCGGAAAGGAGATCCGTGACCGAACCACTATAAATTCTCGTGTTCGGTTTGCACTTTCCTTTCTTTATCTCTTTACTTTTATACTTGCATTATACTATTGTTTGTGATGTGGTTTGATGATCATGATTGTGTGACAACTTGGTTTACCATGCTTTATATTAGTCACAAACAATAATTGGTACTTTCATATTATAACAAGCTTCATAAGCGATTTGATACTAAAGATCTAAAGTTTTTAAACGGTAACGTATTCACCCCCCCCCTCTACGTTTCCACACACTTGACATATTTTGATCATTTTATGTAAGCACTTAATTTATTTTGTTACCGTACAACTTGTAGACATTATGTCTGTACCCTGGTCTTTCAATCATCTTCTCGTAATACCCGATCAATTTCCGTACTTACCCCTCTTTCTTGAACTTGCACCAAATCCTCCTGATATTGAAGATGTTTGTTGTCTCAAATCCTTATTATTGTACCATTTCTACGTGTTATGACTTTTACATCAAAATGAATATTCATTGTGTTGTACATTTTTGGTACTTGATAAAATTATGTCGTCAAAGAAAGCACCTCAACCAATTACTCAAGCCGCCATTAAGCGAATGATTACTAGTTGAGTGGTTGTAGCACTTACAGCTGAATGAGCAGTTGTAGCTGCTGAAGCAGCTGCAGTCGCTGAAGCTCCCACAACTGTTGAAACTATCGCAATTGCTGAAGCCACTAGACTTACCACAACTGTTGAAGTTGCTAGAATTGCCACAACAATCGGAGGTTCTGGAATACCTAACGTTACGGGGCCAATGGCTAAGAGTTGTTCATATAAAGAATTTATGAGGTGCAAACCCACTAATTTCAAGGGTTCTGAAGAAGCCATGGGTTTGACCCGCTAGCTCAAAAGAACGGAGTCTGTATTCTTGATCAGCAAATGTGCTGAAAGTGATAAAGTTCAATATGCCACGTAGCTCGTATTTTCAAAATAAATGGTTTTTAAAATATAGTACGATCCATGTATCAAATTACCATTGAAGCGAAAAATAATATGAAAAATGCTTTGCTTGTTATACTTAGAAATTTTGTTGTTAAATGTAACTTTGTATACAAGCTTGAAGGTTTTCTTGAAAAATAAAATAAAAGTTTGTTGAAAGAACTAGTAAATATTGTATTATGTGCTTATAGAAAATTTACGAAGAAATATGATTTTAAAGGAGTGTTTGGGATAACTATAAATCTAGTTGAAAAATCACCTCCGTAAATGTTTAAGATAAGTTACATAAGTAGATATGTTGTTAAATATGTGTATTATATGTTTACTATGAAATCTAGTAAGTCGCACACGTTTTCTCTATGTCAAATATTAGTTTTGGTGAATCTGTCTCAGAGGACCACGGCACCAAATCTTATAAAGGGCGGATCCCTTTATTTGGTTCCGTGGAATCCGTTTGTACAGTATGCAGTTTTTTTTTGGGCAACTTCAAAAAATCATAACTAATTAACCGTAAGTCCGTACGAGTCGAGCCACCTATCATTTTAAAGGGAATTGAGTCTACTTTCACTTAAAAATACCTTCATGGTCTGAGTCTAATTTTAAATAAGTAAAATAGACCAAATACTACAGTATGTCTAAAATATTAAGTTTCGCTTTAACATAAAAACTCAAATTTTTGAATCAAACAATTTAAGTTGGTATTCTTAAAACTTTGATACAACTTCTTTTGAAACTAATTAATTTGGTAATATGTTTAAAGGAAACAAATCAAGCTTGGTATACATCGTCATATTTAAACGCTAAATGACGAAAAGTGTTTTCTTGTCATACTATGCTAAATGACCACTTGTTTATGTTGTTTGCATATATGTTGCTTGCTTATTTTAAAATTGTTGTTTTCACTTGTTTGTTTGCATAATATAAGTGTCAATCTTGCCATGTTATTTATTCGCTTGCTTGACGATTTCTTGTTTATGCACAATAGGACATTTGCTAGATTTTGTGCACTAAGTTGGAAAATTGTTTTGCCATCACTTATAGACTTAGATCACTTCTTTTGCATAGGTTATACTAACATCTCGCATAACTTATGAAATGTCATAACTCACTTAGCAATAAGTACTAAGTAAATTAGTCAAGTACTTTGAAAAATAGAGTTTTTAAGAGAGTGTTTGGTACAAGGACAAAAATAATGTTGTATGATGTCATTTATGTGTTCTTGCTTCGTAGGATGATAAACTAACTTAAAACATTGATGTATGCTAACCGGTTCATGCAGAGGGATAGCACACGAGTGTTATCAAATTTTACCCATTTTCACTTATATGTGAAAATCGTTAGCCCTTGTTCAAAATCAATGCTCCATTATGTTTGTGTATGCGTTATTGACTGTTCCTAACTAGAAATAGTTAATGCCATATGTTTTGAGAAAAATTTCAGATTTCGAAAAAGTCCCCGACACCTAAAAAATGGGTCTGTAAAGATTTCTGGTCTCTACGGACCAGACGACACCATTAATTTGGTTCTGTCTGTTATGGATTTTGGTACCGCCATACCTGTACAGGCGGACCAGGCGGCACCAATTTAAGGGTTCCGGCTGTGTAAAGAAATGGTGTCGTGAATCCTACAGGTAAGTTATTGAATTTTACTAAATCCCGCAATCTAATTTACCAAACTTCGTTTCTAGGATAGTTGTTAATGCATATCTTTCATACCTCACTCAACACATCCTCAATGGATTAACTTAGGATGTTTGACATGATTTTAGACACTTCCATCTCATTAGAAACTACCATCTTTGTATAGATTAACATCAAATCCATGAATCCTTAGTTCTATAAATCGACACATTCAAGATGATCATTTTCACACCTTCACTGTTACTTTTCCTCAAGCTTAGAATTTCTTAAAGCAAAGTCAAAATGACTAAATCCTTAACCTTAAATAAGCCACTTAAGAAAACCACTAGGATTAGCATTCGATCTTGTTGCTTCATTAACTTGAGCTCTTCATCCTCAGACTCATTACCTCTCAACATCTCATCACCCATTCAAGATGTGAACTTTCTAAACTTGAGTACTCCAACTCCACCACCAAAATCACCCACCACCATCCAAAACAACTTCACTACCAAAGTCTCCAAAGCTTGTACCTATCAAACTTTGTGCAACACCACCAACATCTCCTCACCCGTTTGCGGATGACTTAGATGACTTACCGAGACTAATAAACCTGGACTAATTATTTGCAAAGATATCATACACAAGTCTAACATATGACTATAGATATTGTTTTGTATCTACATGTATTGCCTCACCTGGTTAACATGAAAATAATGTGTCATCCTTCAAGACGATAAGTATTTACATCGAGTCATAACTCACACATATGTTAAATACATATTATCAAGTCTTGTTATCCTTGAGTTCAATCTAAGCTTTATAATCTCAACAAATTAGGATTGACAACTTAAGTATTTCATCCGAAATATTCAAGTATATGCGACTTACGATTGTAGTCATTAAAAGTCATATCCGAAAAATCAACACCCAAGTATTTTAACAACACATGTTGAAACACTTATCCAAAACAAACAACCCACGGTGCCACTTATCCCTCTTTGACACCTACTATCCCTCTTCCATCTTTTGGCACCATTAACCGTATTGCTCATGAACTTCCAAGAGTATACTTTAAATCAAACGTGCCCTTTCAAGGTGAACCTATACCTCAGCCCCTAAGCTTCATAAACATAACCAAAACTTCAAGCACTTCACCCACTAGTTGTAGCAACCAATGAACCATAAGAATTAGTATCCGTATTTTTTGTGTTCAACATCTATGGACAAATATTCAACCTAAGTACTCCCATAGCACAACAAACCCCTACATCACCACATCCTTATTTAGAAACTAGAAGACCTACCACCTAGATCAACCAATCCACCATCCTTACCATCATTTGAATTCGTTGAGTGTATTGCTCAAAAAGCCCTTGTGTCCAACACTTGTACTGAATCAAATGCACGTTTGAACAAACTCAAACATCCTTTCCAACATATAAGGACTTAGATAATTCATTATGGCTAGAACCTCAACTATCAAATAAGCATGGTGCTCTTGGTAATTGTTGTCAATTTCCACTAGGTATAAGTAGTACTACCTTCACAAATTATCAAAGTATTAGTAATACTTCGTCGTTAAACTTCTGCATAAATTTCGTTAAACCTCAAATCAACATTTTAACAACATATGTTAAAATGCAATCTCAAAGCCAACATCATACACCCCAAGCAACAATGACTTTTGAGGAGTATACATAAGAAACTCGAGTGAATTCCTCTTGTCATCATCTAGTGAATATAATCTTGAGACCAAGTTTATTTAGATGGGACTATCCGATTCAAACACTTTGGCTTCATATCTTCATTTAGGAAAACATGATGTTTTGAAGAACATTATGACTAAGATTCATGCGTTAAGATTTCATCTTGTTAAAAGGATATTGTATATCCTATGCATCATTCTTGCGACATAAATAGTTGTGTTACAAGAGATTTCATTACACCTCATTGGCTAAATGATCTTGAAACAAACATCTACAAGTTATATGAACTAGCATATCCAATTCATCTTGTCATACTTGTTTTCATAAGCATGATAACTTTATCCCATGGGATAATCTCATTTGTTGAAAGATACTATTTGTATCTATTTCCTTTCAAGCGTACATCATAACCTAACCTTGCTCAAACCGAGTGCACATCCAAGGTTAAAACTACACATCTTTAGAGCATACACAAGATCTATTGAAGTTGGTAACCTCACTTAGATTATTGTTAAATAAAATACCAAAGAGCTTTCTTGAGAACGTTCTTAGTTTAACATATTCTCTAGTCTTAGATGATCAATTCACATTTAAATTACACACTTCAACTCAACATAAAAGATGTCATCCATTAGATCATACAATTAGCTGTGTAATTTGAACAACTTTAGATTCTAAACACAAGATTAAAACACATTGTTTATCAAACACACCATTGTTAAAATTCATGTGTATAACATGACGTCTTCATCACCTTAGTTATATTGCATATTAGTTAAGTCACATTAAGCCAAGTATTGGTAAACTATCATCTTTTATGCACTTTAATATGCAAAAGTAGGAGTTCCCATTTTTCTAACATGAGAATGACTACTGGAGAACCTATTGCACTAGAAACTCAATTTGACCTAACGGTTGAATTGCTTCCTGGAGAGAAGTTGGGTATGTGGAATCACCCGTAAAAATGGTCGTGTTTAGCCTTAATTGAGCACCGCTAGTAATAGTCTCATATTCATTCTCCAACTTGAAAATTCTGTATTCCTATACTTGCCTAAAGTAAGTGTTAAAACATTGATAGTTTGCCTCGCCTTAGGAATACTAATCAAACAAGTAGTATATATGACTTTTCTTTTAAAACTACTTGCATTGGACTTACATGTGTTGATTACATGTTCTTGTTTGATACGATAAGTTGATTTGACATTATCTTAGTGTTTGATAACTAGTCAAATGTGTAAACCTGAGTACGGTTTTATCTTTATAATGCTTGTATTCTTGTTTCATACTACTAAACGTTTAAACCTAAAACTTTATTTGCATGATACTTACTTTTGAATTAGTTTTAGCATGATTAACATGTTACTTATGAAATCATAATATGTCATTTTGATACGTGATATGATAAGTTTGTGTTTGAAAGCTATTAGTTGGCATTCATTATATCTATGTGTAGTACGATCCAAATGATACATGCTCCAAATTGTTATGTCTTAAACATGGCTTGCATGAATCTTTCATCTTGTTTCTTTTGCTTCTTGTCACACTATTTGTTTGCTACATGTGCACATATAATATGTCAAAGTGCTTTTGGTATGACAAACTTTTAGAAGCCTTTTTATCTTACAAATTAATCACATAGATTGTTGTGTTAATTTACAAGCCAAGTATGCTTAAGCGTCTAAGTCTAACGACAAAACAATCTCAAAATGAAATGTCTTGAATAAAGTTGTATTCTTGCATAATATGATTGTCTTGATGCTATCTTGTATGGTGATTTCTTGTCTACTAAAGTGCAATGTGTTTTTGCTTATATAATATGTTATCATTTGATTTCTATCATGTTAACATCTTTTGTAACTAACAAATTTGTTTTGTAGGTTGATAACAAATCATTTGTTATCTCAATTGGTTCTAACTTTTATATGCTCATTTTGCATAATCCCCTTTATTGCTACGTAAATTAGTATTATGCTTTATGGGACCCTTACACTTGCATATAGTTTAAAAGCATATAGAATTAAGTTCTAGAGGGTTGGCTTTGCATTTTTGTCTTTCAACCGACCTCTTTCCAAATCTCATTTTTGCTTCCGCTTTCAAAAAATAACCTCCATCATTATTTAGTTATAACAATACTCTAATCCTCTTCACTTCCTATTAGGAAACCACATGCCTCATCATACGATCATCTCGTATTAATCAAGAAGAGGTACGTGTTTACCTTGATAAACTTTTTAATCTAAAAATGGAAATACATTTTACAAAAGGTAACTAGACATTTTATTAACTAGTTACATAATACATTTTACATGTTTACCTTGATAAACTTTTTAATCTAAAAATGGAAATACATGTTACATCATGTCATGCATCATCTTTGAAATCCTTGAAAGATCACTTGAATATTTTGGTTAGATTGACACTCAATATATCAAATGTGATCTTAGTAAGATTTGGTAATATCTTGGAAAGATTTGAAGAAAGATTTTTTAGATTTTCTGTCAGGCACCCACGGCACCAAATTGCATAAAGGACGGAACCCTTTAAAGGGCTCCTTGGTCCGTGGACGCTCCTGTCCACTTTTGGCTATAAAAAGAAGCCCATTGTTTTCCCATTTCTTCACCACTTGAAATCACATCTTCTCCACCTTCTTGCATACATTTAGATCAATCATTAACAATGTAGTAACATACATTAAACACCCTAATGATCATGATCATAATGCTTCTAACATTCATCTTTGTTGTAAGCATACTCTTTGATCAACCAAGGAAAGCGTGGAGATCTAGCCATCCCCACTCACCACAAGTTGAAGATCTATCACAACAAGTTTAGGGAACTTGTGATCTTCATCATGAAGGCTTCCTATCAATGGAAGCTCATTTAGAAGTAGTTATTCATATCCATTAGACATTTGTGTCATGGATCATTAGTGTAAACATCATTGCATCATAACAACACTTTCACCAAACTAGATTAGATGGTTTATGTGTTTGTGCCATAAAACACAAGGTTTATTATGTTGGGCCATAAAACATATTGGGAGTGGTTGTACCCTTGTAAAAGAACTCGACATCTAGCTTAGTGTCGGAAATATTGTATAGGTGACGTTAGGTTGGTTCTACCTCGAACTAGAACCCGGTATTTAGCTTTGTACCGGAAAAAGAGTAAGCGACGATTGTAAGGTTTTCTCCGCCGAGAAGGGAGCTTGTTGATTTAGTGAAGTAACTCTCGAGTTGGGTACTCGGAGAGTGGAGTAGGGCGGAAAGGAGATCCGTGACCGAACCACTATAAATTCTCGTGTTCGGTTTGCACTTTCCTTTCTTTATCTCTTTAATTTTATACTTGCATTATACTATTGTTTGTGATGTGGTTTGATGATCATGATTGTGTGACAACTTGGTTTACCATGCTTTATATTAGTCACAAACAATAATTGGTACTTTCATATTATAACAAGCTTCATAAGCGATTTGATACTAAAGATCTAAAGTTTTTAAATGGTAACGTATTCACCCCCCCCCCCCCCTCTACGTTTTCATACACTTGACATATTTTGATCATTTTATGTAAGCACTTAATTTATTTTGTTACCGTACAACTTGTAGACATTATGTCTTTACCCTGGTCTTCCAATCATCTTCTCGTAATACCCGATCAATTTCCGTACTTACCCCTCTTTCCTGAACTTGCACCAAATCCTCCTGATATTGAAGATGTTTGTTGTCTCAAATCCTTATTATTGTACCATTTCTACGTGTTATGACTTTTACATCAAAATGAATATTCATTGTGTTGTACATTTTTGGTACTTGATAAAATTATGTCGTCAAAGAAAGTACCTCAACCAATTACTCAAGCCGCCATTAAGCGAATGATTACTAGTTGAGTGGTTGTAGCACTTACAGCTGAATGAGTAGCTGTAGCTGCTGAAGCAGCTGCAGTCGCTGAAGCTCCCACAACTGTTGAAACTATCACTAGACTTACCACAACTGTTGAAGTTGCTAGAATTGCCACAACAATCGGAGGTTCTGGAGTACCTAACGTTACGGGGCCAATGGCTAAGAGTTGTTCATATAAAGAATTTATGAGGTGCAAACCCACTAATTTCAAGGGTTCTGAAGAAGCCATGGGTTTGACCCGCTAGTTTAAAAGAACGGAGTCTGTATTCTTGATCAGCAAATGTGCTGAAAGTGAGAAAGTTCAATATGCCACCAGTACACTGATGGATGAAGCATTATCATGATGGAATTCAGTAGCTCAACCAGTAGGCATCGAGAATGCTCATAAAATTTTATGGGTTGATTTGAAGAAGTTAATAATCAAACAGTAATGTCGCCGTAGTGAGATACAGAAGTTGGAAGTGGAATTCTGGAACCACATGGCCAAAGGTGTGTGCATCGCAAGTTACAACCACAATTTTCAAAAATTGGCGATACTACGTCCAGCAATGGTTGCAACAACAGAGAAACTACTAGAAAGGTACATCTGGGGACTTCCACCTAGATTACAAGGGAATGTGACTTCATTCGATCCAAAGTCACTCGATGAATCCATTTGGATGTCCCGCAAACTTATGGATCAAGTTGTGCAAATCGAGGCTACCCAAAAGCTAAACCACAACACCCACAACAACAACAACAATACCAACGACAATAACAACCAAAACAACAACAAAAGCGAAAAATGGGATGACAACTAAAGAAACAATTACAACAACTACAAATAAAACTGCAACATCACCTATCACAATCAGTAGAACCGTAGGCAAGAAAATGGCAGAAACTATGCTGCTACTGCCCCAGCTGTAGGAAGGGTTTATGCAGGAAATTTCCCTCTCTCCAATCGGTGCCAGTTACATCACAAAGGTCCTTGCACTGTTCAGTGCAAGAACTGTCGAAAAGTAGACCATCAAATTCAGTAATGCAGAGGAAAGGGTCCTGCTCCTAGTAGCAACCTACAACCAATGGTAACATGCTTTAGATACGGAGAAAAGGGACAATATAAACATTAGTGTCGGAAGAATAATGGAACCCAGTGTCAACTAGTTGAAGGTGCTCGCGGGAGAGCATATATGCTAGGAGAAAGAGAAGTTCCCCAGAACCTTAACAACGTTACAGACTGATACTACTTAGAGATTAACAGTAGTACTTCTACTTAGAGATTAACAGTAGTACTTCTTTATGAACTTTTTTGTACCTTATGTATGTTTATTCCTTGTTATAAGACTATTATGACTTAAGGTTATTCGCTATCAACTCCTTGTGATAGTTTTCATCTATTGTACTTTCTTTTCCTTTGCAATTTCCATATTATAAACTTATACGTTATCACCTATAAAATTGTTTTGCCATTTTCTTATAAACCATTTTATATAATCTTATAATTTACTTTAAATAATATTTTATAAACGGTATGGTTGGATCTATATAATACTGAGAATCATAAAACTACTTGACTAAATCGAACATCACATTATCGGTCCTTGATTATACATAGCCTAGCTACCTATGTCTAATTCGGGAGTAATCATGTTATGCTTGGAGTAGTCACATGTATGTTTTATTAAAAACAACTTTTCAATTATATCCTTAAAGCAAATTTCGTGTGAGTGTAAGCAATTCATGAGTATTCAGACGATCGAGCACCGCAATTAATCAAGACTCTTTCTCTATCTTTACCATGTAAAAGTCAACCTCATCCTACACCATATTCCGAAAACGACATATCGAACTACATCGCTAGTTATTCTAGACTTCATTCTTCACAAGTTACCACATCTCTTCACCGGTACCACTCCCACTGATAACTCGAATTAAATCGCGTGACGCGATTCCCTTAAGGGGTATGGACTGTAACCTTTCTCAAAGTTTTTATGTCATTAATTTATTTATTACGTCATTTAATATTTTATTTCTAGCAAAATTTCTTTTACAAGTAACCTAATAGGTTATTTCGCGAAAATAGAACACATACGTTAACTTAAACCGACCTTAGACTATACTTAATCCACATATTTTATACATTTTGGTTTTTATATTTTATAATTCATATGTCATAGTTTTACTTTTTCATTTTTACAAAAACTTTGTACGTTATGTGCTTTTGCTTAAATCGCAAAAAAATTTAAGTTTAAATATAACCGTTAGGTTATCTCACGCATAACGAAAACCAAATTTGAATATTTTTCATCACATTATATTAATTCTAGTCTACTTATAATCATTATAAGGAATTTTAAAATTTATATTCAATGTTACCAAATATATTGGGTGTTTTACGAGTCTAAACTCGCGTTTTAAGCATTTTTATTTATACGCAAACTTAATCTATACATGCACCACATTTCCTAACATATTTAAGTACTTTTACATTTTTTAAAAGTCAACATATTTCCCTCCCCCTTTGACCATAAAAATCAACACTTGTTTACTTACATTAAATATCACATAATATTCTACAAAACCTAACTAATTAAGTTTAACCATTCTAGTCCATATTGTCAAGCTACCAAAATCCAACACTCCACCTCATTAGTCTATTATTTCAAGCCTAAAAATATCTAGATAATTACTTTACCAGATTTAAGTTTCGTGACTTAAGAATTTAACATTTTCGATTTTAGACTTAACGTACATTTAAAAACTAACCGACGTTAGACTAGGCCCAGTCTACACATTATATGTCTTTAGATTCATAATAATCATATCTGTAATACCACATTTCACTTTTTCCATTTTCACGTAAACTTGATACGTTTTACGTGTATTTAACCTACGTTTTTAGATTTTAACTATGTTTACGCGCTCCGTTAAACTTATCACTCATTTAATATACTTTTATAGCATATATTGATAAGTTTTAACATTCCTTGCAAGTTTTATATTTTTAAGATACCCGGTTTTAAGTTTCGTGATTTAAATATTTAACGTTAGTAATTACCGGGACCAAACGACACTTCGTAAAGCACAAGATAAATATCCAAACTCTTAACCTCCTCAAAATAGCCATATGTGGCCTTTTTTTTAATCACCATGTCACTTGGCTTGGTGATATCACTTGGTTCACTAGATCATTACAAGTATACAAACTTCTAGCTATGTTTTTAAAATATCCTAAGTCTTTAACCTCCTCATATCTTACTTATACTTCAATCCTTAGACTAGAAAACTCATTCAAATCATATACTCCCTATCCATAACCAAATTTCATATAATCCCCAAACACTTCATCCTTTGATTTTCACTTAACAAGAATCACCTTACCATTAAAGATCTTGTTAAGCTCTGCATGAATCAAGTGTCATTCCTTTCATTTCATGGCTAAATTGAAAGCTACACAAGGGTCAAGCCTTTGGTTGAAAGATTTAGAAGCTAGAAGTTGTTGTTGGAGCTTTAGGTTTTTAGTATCGTAGTTCTTTTTCTTGTTTCCTTTTCTTAAGGCCAAAAGTTGTAAGAAGGATCATGCTTTTCTTTATTTTTTTGTTTTTCCTACTAATTATATGCTTGTTATATTAATCATGTTGTACACAACCTCAAAACATAAGTAAAACTTCCTTTTTAATTTAAGTGAAACTTTATGTTATTAAACTAGTAAAACAAGACAACTTATATTATAAAAATAGCAAAACCATGAAACCATGACCTTGAAAAATCTTATGTAGTCGTAGATGAGATTAAAACAAAACTATAGCCTTTGGAATTATGTTAAAAGGATTAGTAGATTAAAAGATATGACTAGTTAAATATTTCTAAAAGAAAACCAGACTTTAGATAAAAATCTTTCTAATCCAATTTTAAAACACAAGTTTAACCCCTTTTTGGTCCGAACCATCAAAAGTGTAAAGTACAAAAGTTGTCTGGAATGATGTTTTACATAAGACAACGTGGGAATTGTAGCCTGAAAACGCAAAACAATTGTTGTTTACTACCAAAACCAAAACGGATTGTTTTTTACTCAAAGTTGTTGTACCAAAAGTTTATTTGTGATAAAATATTTTTCTTTCCAAAGCTTGGTGACTTACCAAACTTAACATATTTTATCAAAATGTAATATAAAACATTATCATAAACTTTCCTAAGTTTATTTGACCTCCGGAATAATGGATTTCACAACTTACAAGAAATATGACCAAAAACCGGGTTTTGATACATTATTATAATTTACACTCTTATAACTTGTTTAAAATATCAAACTTGTTTAAAATCCGTTAACGAGACATAAACCAATTTCACAAACCACGTGACTGTTTTAACACATATGTTATATAATCAAAAATGCAAAATATACGTTTAACTATTAAACGAAACATGTTAGTAGGGAGTTTCATGTAAGAGGCCTATTCGGGGTGAACGTATTGACGAGTTGCTGGATTTACGATTTAAAGTTTCTTAGCTTTATGATAGCCCGAACAGTGGTACGATATTTATAAGCTAGTAAATCGTTTCTACAAACTGAATCTCTATAAACTATCTTGTACAATTTCATGATCAATATAATAACTTATATAGACTCATTTATATTTCCTCGTCATTATTTCAAAAACCTAAGACGCAATAATTATTATTGGTTACACGTTGAGGTTTTCCTAGCTTATCCATCGATTTCATTAGATATTTGATATCATCCACTCATGGTGAGTTTATGGCCCAATTGTTTTACTTAACTGTTTTACAAACTCCTTGGGGGAGATACATGCTAAACTATTTTACTATGGACAACTATTTACAAACTATATGTTTATCTGAACTAAACGTATTATTTGCCTAAGTACCCCATTGTCGAAAGTCCTTCCATAATGAACCATTAATCACTTGTGTGAGCGTGAATATTGTGGATAGGCTTATCAGGATTGACAAATCCTGTTTGTGTTGTTTCGATAGTTCAACCAGACACACTATATTTGAGATTTATCTAGGTAGATGACAAATACCTACACGAAGGCCATGTTACTATTATCATTTTTATGATACCCTAGTTAAGCGTTGCATTTCATGAGTTTAGGGTAATAATAACTATTTTATGATAATTGTGAATGTTGCAATTATTATTATTATAACACTGAAATAGTTTGTCCATCACTATTATTTCAAACCTATGAATTTCACTCAACTTTTGTGTTGACTGTTTTAAACATGTTTATCTCGGGTCTATAAGATACGCGGATGGTACGGAGGGGCATGGATGTTGAAGAAGGCTATATTATATATATTATCATTCGAAAATATCAAAAACTATTGATGTAATGTGTACTATAGAACTATTGGGACCTCTCTTTTGTAAAACTCTGATATTTCAACTATTTGAATAATAAATCTACCAAAATGACTCAATTAGAGTTCGTTTTCTATTGTTATAAGTGTTATACCGTCGAATAACACCTGGTTGGAATTTCGTTGCTTTCAAAAAAATGGGGGTGTTACACCGTTAGTGTATAAAGTCCAGGTTTCGTCTTTGTGGCCCGTGGGTTTTCGTTGTGCCTTCAACTTCTTGCTTGGTGTTCTCGAAGGTGGTGTGTCAACCTCAACGAGAAAATCTGACATGATTTGTCCCTTGATTGAATGTCTGGATCCATAGGTGATTTCATATTCGCTAAGCTCAATCGACCATTTTAAAATTCTGCATGTATACTCGTGGTTCAACAAAACCTGTATTAAGGGTTGGTCTGTTAGGACGTGGATCGGATGCGCCTGGAAGTATATTTTGAATCACATGGAAAATGACAGCAATAGAGAAAATGATAGCATTTCCAATGGCGGGTAGTTCATCTTGCCAAATCTTACTGAAGAAGTAGACTGGATTTTGAACCTTGTTCCTTCCTACTAAGAGTATTGAATCGATTATCTCCTAAGATGATGATAGGTACATGCTAAGAGTAATGAACTGATTGCTTCCTGTATGCTACCTCAATTTCCTCTGTCTATTCGTATACTTTCTTTTTGTTGCACCGATCAATACTTTGAAGAACCAGCTACCTCAATTGTTTTTCAGATGCCCTTTATAAAAACCGGCTGAGAGCTACGAGTTTTCCATTCAAGCTTTGTAGTTCCTTCAAGTTCTTAGGCGGAGTCATGTCTAGTACCAGCTGAATCTTTTTGTGGTTTGCCCTGATTCTCGTGGCGTCAACTATGTGACCCAATAACTGACCCTCTTCTACCCTAAACATACATTTGGCTGGGTTTAGCTTCATGTTGATACGTCTGAGGTTCTGGAAAGTTTCAATGATGTTGTGCAGTAAGGTATCCTCCGTTTTACTCTTGATGACAATGTCGTCTACATATGCTTTGAGGTTAACAGTTATTTGAGATCTGAACTCTCTTCTTACCAGTTCCTGGTAGGTGGCGCTTGCGTTTTTAAGACTAATGGGCATCTTGGGGTAACAGAAGAGACCCTGATTGGTGTAGAACACAGTTTTGTCTTTGCTAGACTCTTTCATTAGAATCTAATGATATCCCTTGTATGCGATAAGAAAGCACTTGCATTTGAAATCAGCTATGGATTCCACCTTCCTATCGATAGGGGTGTTACTAGTGCAAACGATGCCAGCTTTCTTGAGGATGACGATTATGATCTTTATGATAGTTACGAGAATGATGCTTTTTGATTAACAAAACAATAGTTGGCATTCTGTATTGCGTGCAATATCACTTTCGAGGTCAAGTTAAACGATATGGTTATTTTTGGTGTCATTTTATGTTAAATGCAATCTTGTCGTTAGTGGTCGTTTTATAGTAGGTTCATAAGTTTAGGTGTCATTCTTATGATATGTATAGTCTGAAGCATATAAGGTGCGTATATAATGGTCTAAGATGTTGGATTTCACACACATCCTATGCACTTAAACGCTTTTTTAGGGTATTACATTTACTGAAGAAAACCTTTACCTAAAAAATAAAAGTTTATTGTTATCTTATGACCAAAACCCAATAATAAATGCTAGAATTTGCATTTTTAGCCGGTTTAACCGTAGAAGATAAAGTAGTGTGCAAATTGAAATAAAAGATGAAAGTTTGTTACATTAAGTTGAACATTTTTTAGTTTATGTATTAAATCGATATATTTAAAAAAGTTTATTGCTATTTTAACTAAAACCGTTTGATGAATGCAGTTTAAAAACAATCAGGGTGGTGGCAATGGTGCAAGGTATGACTCGGTATGAGCTCATACCGTGTGGTAACACCATTGCCTCGAGTGAGGTATGGTTCGGTTTGGGAGAGATTCGGTATACATTGCCGAATCGGTTTGGAAGAGGTGAGCAAAATATAGCTGTTGGGTATGGAATAAAATTGAGTGAGGTATGGAATCATGGTTGCCACTAGAAAAGTATGGTGAGGTATGAGTGAGGTATTAGATTATGTGGAATGATATTATTGGTGGGTGGTATGGCTCGGTATGAGCTCATACCGTGCGGTAACACCATTGCCTCGAGTGAGGTATGGTTCGGTTTGGGAGAGATTATACATTGTCGAATCGGTTTGGAAGAGGTGAGCAAAATATAGCTGTTGGGTATGGAATAAAATTGAGTGATGTATGGAATCATGGTTGCCACTAGAAAAATATGGTGGGGTATAAGATTAGGTGGAATGATATTATTGGTGGGTGGTGAGGTATGAGTGAGATATGAAAGACATGAATGCCACCACCTGCAAGCAGTGAAGTAAAAACCATTTCAAAAAGTAGCATATTCTTTGAATCTTCTTGAAAACAAGCATGCAAGTAGTGAAGTAGAAACCATTTCAAAAAGCAGCATATTCTTTGAATCTTCTATTATTGCAATGTAACATAATTGTACGGTAGACCGGTAATGCTAAATGTTGACTCTCTTAACGGCTACTAACGTAAATGAGCACTTGCAGTGTCTAGTTTCCGCATACGGCCTACAATTTATGGATAAAATATTGATGCATTAATGATTATATATTTGTATTATGTATATCATCTAAATTTATGATCATATGCATATAAAAAAAAAACTATAGGTCAGATCGATTATTTAACTTTGTTAGCGTACGAGAGCACTTGAAGTGTCAGTACACATCAAGAGTCACACCTAATTACTTTATACCGCATTTATAACACTTGATTCTAAGCACACTAAAACACACCCAAAACGCACACACGGGCACTCAAACACACACTAAAAATCAGCGTCGTCCAAATTATGCTGCAAACCACCCTGAGGCGGGATGCGTGATGACATCGGTGTCATCCAAAGATACTAAAGATGACGCTGTATACCGTAATTTATGTTAGATTTTGGTTTGATTAATTTCATTCATTCATCATTCACCAGTCTTACATATTAACACTTGCAAGCATATAACTAAGTTAAAGAAAAACACTCAACATTATATTAATGCATGTCTAAATCATTTCAATTATAAAAAGGTCCACTAAGAATTTTTTGAATAGTAAAATTGAAAATGGCCCATTTTACACAGTACTCTCAAATAATTATTACAACAAAACTATCACCACTTAACTCACATATCCAAAATAGTGCTTGCTGTTGTGTATACCACCCGTATCATTATTGGTTTCTTTAAAACTATGCTTGCTGGCATCATTATATGATACTTTGCTTTTTAATTGTCTCGAAATACTTAAGTAATGACTAAAAAAAAGTCTTTTGTTACGTTATAATCGTAAATCATTAAACCTTTAATATTCAAGTTAAAACATTATATATGAAATTTAATAATATATCTTTCAAGTCACAAAAGAAAAATGTTATATAAAAAACAATACCTATGAAAGTGAAATCTTCATTTATTCAAAAATCATTTTTTAAAAGTTATTTTAGTCAGAGAATTACCGTCGTCTGTAGATTTATTAGTACAAAAGTGGTATACGCTTAAGCAATTAAGCGAGCCACAAGTGAGAGTAGTACCGGGTGGGTGACCTATCGGGAAGTCCTCACTTGTGGACCACAAGCTCTCTTGATATTATGCAATGAAGAGGAGAGCCTATAAGCCATTAGTTGCGCATGTTCGAATCTGAGCCACCCCCGGTTTTCATCCGGCCGTTACTCCAGCGAATTATAATCTTGTGGAGGCGCGCGGTACGATTTCCGGGCGGACGCCGTTAAAAATCCCCATTACGCCAGCGTGGACCCAGTTAAGACAACATAGTCTGGGTATGTGGTGGATGAGGGCCTACCGTGGGGTGGGTGCGACTCTAATCCAAAAAATGAAAGTCACCGTTCAAAAAAAATAATAAACTGCTCGAAAATAAACTTTGCCACCTCGCCGTTTCGCGCTAGGATATTTTAGGATTCTTTAATAGCTTGATCATTACAAGTAATAAAAATGAAACTGCAAGAATTTTTTTAGAAAAAGGATAGGACCGATATGAATCAATAGAGCGCAAATGCATGTAAGAACTACTCGTGTTATACATGCATTCTAACTAATTTTCTTAAGCGGGTATGTAAGGTAAAATAATTTGTGAAGTACTTAAAGAAAATGATTATTTACCAAAGTTTTTGGTTTCTCGGTATGTGAGTTGCCTAACAACCTAGAGGTTATGGGTTTACGACTCGTTTAAATAATTTTTTTGTGAGATAGATGGTATAGAGTGTGGAAAAAAATGCCGTTATAAAAAATAATAAAAATATATAAAAAAATAATTATTTGAATAGAATATAATTTTGTTATATCTTTTGGGGTTTCATCACCATCCATAAACTTTATGTGATTCTCAAAACCACCACCAAAAAAAGAAGAAAAGATGTAGCCACTAATGATGACATGAAGGCCATGGCAAGATGATGAGCATAGCATTATCCATGTTTCCACAAATTCAGCTAGTAATATGTAATAATATGCATTTTATTACTAGCAATTTGCTTTCTAAAGTTAGATTAATTGAGAAGAAAAAC
Organism: Chrysanthemum seticuspe; assembly: GCA_019973895.1. NCBI lineage: Eukaryota > Viridiplantae > Streptophyta > Magnoliopsida > Asterales > Asteraceae > Chrysanthemum > Chrysanthemum seticuspe. Next base: position 301,761,080 of record BPTQ01000005.1, read on the forward strand.
TAAAATGAGAAAGGTGAAAAGAAATCACCTTATAAAAGTAGATGCATTTTTTCTTAAAATTCTCTTTTTGTTTTGAAATGTTCGGTTATAAATCTTTTTTATTTTTCTCATTTTAAACCTTTTTCTTGCAATATCCATTCTTTCACGTTCTATTGGCTTATGAGGAACACCACAATTTTTAATTATGTAGCCGGATATAAAATTTCCACAAATGACAAACAAATTATAACTACTTAACTAATAATATCCAACAACAAAATCATTGATTAATTGATCAGGTATGTTTATATTAGCTGATAAAAAGTATATATGCAAAGCATACTTTATAACGAATCAAATCAATATTACTTCTTATTGGACTATGTTAAAGGGCTTTTCTATATTTCATTTTATATGAGATGTTGGACAATTATTTTGAGAAACTCAATAATTAAAGGCTTGTGTCTTAATTGTAACATATATTGTGAGAGTCTGAGAGACTTTTAATTAAATGATTGTCGGTTTAAATTTTGTTAAGCACATGTGAAGTATATTTGTTGATATATATATTATGGTATAGCTAGTTGTTGTTAAAAAAATATGTTAAAGAAACTCAATAATCTTATACTTAAGGGGTGTTTGTTTCGGCTTATATGTGGGTTTATGAGCTTATTTGATTTCGGTTTATATAATATAAGCCTTAAATTTGTGGCTTATATTGAGATTTATGGGCTTATATAAGTTTTTATCATGTCGTAATAAACTTAATAATCCCACAAGTCTCAAAATATGCCGGAAAATCGAGACTTATGTTGTATAAGCCGAAATCAAATAAGCTCGTAAGTCCACATATAAGTCGAAACAAACACCCCCTTAAGATGCCTATCCAAATCATTGAGCAGATTAATATGCTTTGCACCTCTATCATGGTGCTTATACTTTGTTTAATCTATAACTCCCATTTATTCCTAACCTTTCTCTATATTTTTTGTATGTGTAGAGATAGGCGGACTTGTGTTCGTTCTATCTATCAAAACTAAAGGTGCGTTTGGTTCTAATTCATTGTAATTCATTATAATTGTAATATGAATTACATTTTAATCGTGTTTGATTGACAAGATGAAAGAAATTGAAAATCATATTACATTACGGTGATTGTTTGGTTTGCATTGTAATTGTAATTCAGTCACTACAATTACATCAAGTGAAGGAATCCATATTTTAGATGGAAAGTTTGAGTATATATAAATTATTATTATCATTATTATTATTATTATTATTATTACTATTATTGTTATTAATTTATTGTTATTATTATTATTATTATTATTATTATTATTATTATTATTATTATTATTATTATTATTATTATTATTATTATTATTATTATTATTATTATTAAGTTACTGTATTAGAAACTTATAGGATTTACAAGAAATTAGTGAGATGTCGAGATATAATCTGAGTCCCCACTTCTCTAGCTATAGCAAAACTATTACTAAAAATATGAATATTATTTTATAACATCATTTTAATATTATTATTATTATTATTATTATTATTATTATTATTATTATTATTATTATTATTATTATTATTATTATTATTATTATTATTATTATTATTATTATTATTATTATTTATAAAACATCACTTTATTTGAAATTTATATGATTTACAGTGAGAAGTCGAGATATTATTTAGGCCCCCATTCCTTTAGCTATAGCGAAACTAATCATATTATTATTATTATTATTATTATTATTATTATTATTATTATTATTATTATTATTATTATTATTATTATTATTATTATTATTATTATATAAAACATCACTTCATTAAAGAAATCATAGGATTTACAAGAAATTAGTGGGAAGCCGAGAAACTAATTGGGCCCCCACTCCTCTAGCAATTGCAAAGCTAATCCTACTAAAAATATGATCAGCAGCACGTGCGCCAATCTCCTGAGTCAACGAGAAACTTCAGATGCGCTTTAGTAGGGTTACCGCATCCTTCTCAAGCTCTCCAAAGGAAGAGAATGAGAAGAGGAGAAACCTATATCCAATGTCCGCACATTTAGCCTCATACTTACCCCGCTTACGATGCGCTGCTTCGATCACCACACGACCCGGTGCGAAATCAACCATATTAGTTTGTGTCAAGGGAAACGATCCTGTTAAATCGACACATGTATCTTGCCCACTATCCCAAGAGTAGAGCAACATATCAGCTGGACGTAAGCACTTGTCCCTATCACCACAAAGCCCAATATCAACCTCTTTGCGGGCCGAGATCCCAGATTGAGAGCATATGTCGACAAGGGTATCACGCACCATATTGTGCCGGTGTTTAATACCAATGATACCAGCGCAGGACACCGCGTGATCTCCATAGATGTCTCCAGCAAATACCTTGGAGCAAGTTGAGCATGGCATCTGAGCAGAAAAAAGGTATTATTATTATTATTATTATTATTATTATTATTATTATTATTATTATTATTATTATTATTATTATTATAATAATAATAATTATTATTATTATTATTATTATTATTATTATCATTTCATTAGAAAACCAAAAGAATTACAAGAAATTGGTGGGGAGCCGAGACACTAGTTGGGCTCCCACTCCTTTCTGAATACAAAAACTAAGTCTGTGAAAAATAAAAGCCTCACTTTTGACACTATTCGAGTGGCTAATAGCAACGGTCTTAATACGTGAAATCGTGTCCAAAGCTTCCGTGTCAAGCTCCCCAAATGTAGAGAAAGCAAAAGGGATGAACTTGTAACCATTTTCTTCACATTTGGACACATATTTCTTTTTCTTCTTCTCCACAACGTTATGTAAGGCCACCCCAGGAGCCCACGCAGACGCATCAATACCCGCAAAAGAATTATTATTATTATTATTATTATTATTATTATTATTATTATTATTATTATTATTATTATTATAAAAACATCACTTCATTAGAAAATCAAAGGAAATTACAGGAAATTAGAGGGGAGCCGAGAAACTAACTGGGCCCCCACTCCTCTAGCAATAGCAAAACAAATCCTACTAAACATCACTTTATTATTATTATTATTATTATTATTATTATTATTATTATTATTATTATAAACATCACCTTTTACTAGAAACTCATTAAGATTTACAAGAAATTAGTGAGGAGCCGAGATACTATCTGAGCTCCCATTCTTCTAGATATAGCAAAGCTAATCCTACTAAAGATATGAAAAGTAGCACGTGCTCAAATGTCTTGAGTAAAAGAGAACTTTTGGATTCGCTTCCGTAAGGTCACCGCATCCTTCTCAAGTCCCTAAAAGAAGAGAATGAGAATGAGAGAAACTCATATATAATATTGGCGCACTTAGCCTCATACTTGACGCGTTTACGTTGTGCGACCTCAATCACCGCACGACTCGACACGAAATCAACCAAACCAGTTTGCATCAAAGGCGATGACCTTGTCTGATTGACACATACATCAAGCCCACCGACCCACGAGTAAAGCAACATATCAGCTAGACGTAAAGTTTTGTCCCCTTCTCCACTAAGCCTAATATCAACTTCTTTGCTAGCTGAAATCCATGATCGAGAACAAATGTCAACAAGAATATCGCGCACCACGTTATGCCGATGTTTGTTGGGTCTGAAATCGACCCAAATTGTCTTTGACAAATATTTAAACATAAAATAGCCTAATACACCTTCTGCAGGTCAGTGAGCATAAGTCTCTAATAAAGACTAGAGAGAGTGTCACTTAATAACTATCAATGTGAACCTGATAGTTATCAGAAGTGAAATACTCCCTGATAGTTATCAAAAACATGTCTCTCTAATTATTATTCAAAATGTGTTACTCACTGATAAAAAAAATTAATGAGTGTTGTATAAAGCTCAACCAACTGTCTAGCTCCAGGAACATAAAAAATCAGCTGAAGAAAACACTTCACAAACTGATGCGGTGTCAGGGAGTGATTTATAAGGAGCTACAAACAATACCATGATCACTGAGATCTGAAAAATGTTTCTCTGACTATGAAGACATAATTTGGTTTTTACAACCTCAGCCTCTGAATTAATGGGCGGGAAACTTCTTGAAAAAGATAAATTCAAGTACTTATCAATGTACGAGAAACAAGCATTTGAACTATAAGTTGTCAAATCAGGTAAGCCGAAAGTAAGCTCAAGACTAGCCTACTAGGCACGTGCCTATCTATTGCAAGTTGGTAAGTTACTATACACCCATGTGCATCCACTGTTTCCCTACCTATATAAACCAAAGGTTGTAACTAAGTTAAATAGAGATTCAAACATAGGAAATAATACAAAGTATTATAGTTAGGATCCTCATCTCCTAGGAACAACAAATCAAAGCTATCTACCTCTTGTTGTTTTATTCTGGTAAGTTAATCTATCATCAACCAAGATAGTTTTCCGCAGGCTATCCCTTGCAAATTTTTGCTTCATTTCTAATAAGATTTATATAGTTGAAAAGTACAAACGGTGTTATTAGCGTGTAAGAGTCGTTCTCTTGCAAACACACCCTCAATATTGATGTTCATCAGTTTTCGTCACTTTCTTAAACTGTTGTTTTTATCTTTCATGGTTTGTGTGATCGTGCCGGACCCAACAATATTTAATGCCAATAATATCAGCACACGATACATCATGGTCCCCAAAAATATTCCCCGTAAAGATCTTGGAACAAGCTGAGCAAGACATCTGAACAGAGAATATGGGAATACTTAGCCGATAGTATAACACACACCGGTAAATCCTAGCATTTATAGTCTATCCCAACCCAGATATCAGAACCACCCTAAGCCAGTCCGAAGTGTAATCCTCCATTTGAAATTTTCATAGTGCCATCTGTCGAGCATATAGGGAAAAAGTGGATTCAGTCGTTCGGGTGTAATACGCGTGAAATATATATCTGTCAGTTTATTCATGAGTTTGGGGGCATCGATCTCACTTGGATTACTCGAAAGGTCAATCTTCATTTTTGCATTAAAAGCACACATGACATCATCAAAGGAATGCCCAGAAGTTATAGTACCAGAATATCGGAGCCGCTTAGGTTGAAAGCTATCAGATTGGAGTCTAGATGCAAGGAATGGATAGTTCAAAACATCACCTCCACAGTAAACACCAAGCCCCCAAATGAAACTGGTAAGGTGTCAAGCCTACATTGCCAATCACCAAAACCATGTCAAGAATCAGTTACAAAACGCTCAAGAGAAGAACGAAGTGCCGCATCAAAAGAGCATTGAGCACGCTCGAAAACCTGAGGAGAGCATGTGCTATAGAAAAATATAATCTGGACATACTTGCGCAAGGATGGAAGAGCAACAACTCACACTGGGGGTCGTTAATCTTATAAACAACACCCATAAGCTCAATGGTTTTGGAAACTCTTTTCATAACAAGCTCACTGCTAAAATCAAAGTCCACATTAGTAGGCCCACCCAGTAATTTAACATCGTGCAAAGGTCGAGCAATATTAGGCGGGAAAACACCTTCAAGCCTATTTCTTGGTTCTTCCTTTGGCAAAATACCCCATTTTTTTTATCAACTTTGAGGTGCAAACCGCGATGAAGCTCTAAAATCTTCCCGATGACCAAAGTATCTCCAATAATAATGCCATTATCCAAATACCAAGCTTGAAACGAAAGGCTAAAAGAGTCTCTAATCTTGCATACCAAATGATGTAACACTAAGGCAAAAAGCAGAGGTCCAAGTGGATCATCTTATTGCACACCTTGGTGCGACCATAAGGTGTGTTCTCCATAGTACAATCTATCTGGGCTGGAGTAACAAAATTTCATCCAACGTGAAATAGCAGGACAACGAAAGTGAACCTCTTGTAACATATTATTATTATTATTATTATTATTATTATTATTATTATTATTATTATTATTATTATTATTGTTGTTGTTATAAAAACATCACTTCATTTGGAAAATCATAGGAGTTATAAGAAATTAGAGGGGAGCCAATATAATAATTGGGCTCCCACTCCTCTAGCTATAACAAAACTAATCATACTAAAAATATGATCAGCAACACGTGCTTCAATGTCTCGATTCAACGAGAATTTTCAGATACGCTTTAAATTATTATTATATTTAATTTTTTAAAGTTTTATAAAAAAAAATTGAAGTGCATTATGCTGCGAGTTAACCAAACACATCAACATATTTCAGCAATTACAATTACAACATCTTTCAATTCTTTGAATTACGATTACATTATATAACAATTTCTTTAAAAGATTACGATTCCTTTAATATTATCTGAAAGTGTTATTTTTATCACCTAAGACATGTTCTTAAATCTTAACTATGAGTTGTGTTTAAGCTAAGTGAGTAAAAGTGTGTATGGTGTATGGCTTCTTGTGCTTCAACTTTCTTGCACACGTTTGACAAATTGCACCTCAACCTCACTAGTAATGAGAAAATGACACTACTTAGATTTTCATTTAGTAAATTTTGAATAATTAGAATAAACAATATATAAACACGGGTGTTACAATTGTAATGAAACTTTCTCGTATGATGGAATAATAAAAATTTATATGAAAAAGAATCAACTAGTTATTCCCAAACATTGAACATAACAAAACAGACAATCACCCTCCATTAACCGGAGAAATTAACAAATTAATTAAAATTATTTTTATTATTATTATTATTTTTACTTATCTTTCCATGCATGTAACTGTTACATTATACAAGATCATATATCACTTGCCAGAATCATAACGATGGAACTAAAAATCGTTAAAAAAAAATGTGAGACAAAATTTGTAAAATCTTAAACCTTCTAGATTTCTCATCATTATTTACTTTATATTCATCAAGTTACTAAATTGAAGTATTTTCATGAAATCTTTACTTAAATATAAAAGGTGCATCATTTTTTTTCGAATCTTGAATTTTTGAAATTTTAAAAAACTTAAAATTTAATGAAACTTATATATGAAAGTATTATTTATCTTTATTACATACAAACAATTGATGGAATTATTTTTACTACACAACAAACACTAGACAAAATTATGGCAACTGACAAATAATATTAATAATTTAATCCAACTTGATTTACTATCTATAATACGGAGTATACACTACTTATAATGTATGCATAAATTTTCATTAAAGTTCTTAAATTTAAGTAATATGTAAACCGTAAAATAACTTTGATTAAAAATGGTAATAACATCCACCATTTAATTAATATTCTAAATATTGTTTCATTTTGAAGCTTTTATGATTTTCGTTTATAACTCTTAAACTATTTCTCCAATGACTATAAATTAAACTCTTAAATGTTACATCAAGAGTCACACAAAAAACACAAATTCACAAATATACGAGTAATTATTTTATGCTATACACAATCGCCTTATTAATAACTAAAATGACAGCAATTCATTAAATCGATGCGTTTGCACAAATCGTAATTACCAAGATTGTGACATTTACCCAAATCTTTTTGTCTACTCATACTTTCTCTCTTCATTTAATTTGTTCCCATTTTATTTAACGAAACAACTAGCGCCACCTAATAACTTACTGTCACGAGCATTTTTCATTACTTTTAACACAAAGTTATAGAAAAAGCAAAATGAATACAACCCAAGTTAGGAGCAGAATACAAAAAGTACACATGTAAAACATTAATTACAACACCTAAGCTAGCCATCCAGCTTGTTACACCCTGTTCGCCGCATAAATGACGTCATCACTCACTTAGCTCAGTCTATATAAACAACCTAATTCCATAATTCTCAAATCACTCGTCACCAAAACAAAAACAAAAACAAAAAAAATACTAAAAAACAAAACCCTTCAAAATCTTACTCTTGTTTTGTCCTAAACTTTACTATTTTTGTAGGTTCTAAAAATACTAAAAACAAATGTCACAAATACATCACTCAGGTTCTTTGACACCGTCATCATCACCAGTGACACATGTTAAGTCTCTATGGCACTCACCTGTGCCGTACCTCTTCGGTGGCCTTGCTTGCATGATGTGCCTCATTGCTATAGCACTCATGATTCTTGCTTGTTCTTACTGGAAGGTAAACCGAAACCTACGTAACTCTGGCGGCGCCGCAGCCAGAGACCTTGAGGCTGGAGTCAGTGATGTTAAACCCGAGAATAACGAAAAGACGGCGCCACCTTTTTTCGAAGAGAAGTTTCTTGTGATTATGGCTGGGGAACTTAATCCTACGTTTTTGGCAACTGCTAGTTCTAGTAGAACCTCGTCGTTCGGGAGTAGTGATGATCAAGTGCAAGTGAGGAACATGGGTGGCCATGAGTCCAATGATCAGGTGTCGTAAAATATAGGAATGTTTAGTTAGTATAATTTTGTATTGAGAAAATTTTGCAGTGGTTGAGAAACTTTGTTATTTATAACAACGACTTACGGTATTATTCTATTGTTACTACACATCTTCGCCTAGTTTCGCTGATTCTTTTATTTTTGGGAAATGATAATTCATCCGTTAGATATATATACGGTAGTGCGGCATGTCAAAAGAAAATGCTTTCTAATTGTACATTTTGTTAAAAATAAATAGCTTTTTACAATATGCTAAATATTGATGATATATGGATCAAACAAATTGGGGTGTGATGGATTAAGCCATCACGAAGAAATATCCGTTATGGAGCTCGGTACAGGGAAAATTCGTTCACCATTCGCCCAACAACAAACGAACGGCGCTGCCGTACTGAACCGGCGAACGCGTCGTTCTTCTTTCGTTCTGGATATTTTTCTGTAAATTACAAAAGCAAAATCTACAAATTTTGGATAGTTTGTTGTAAATTGCAGATTTGACTCACTAAATCTTGGAATTCTGACCTGAAACCAATTGCATCACAAAGTATACTTAGAAACTACAATTTTGGTTTTGACCTGAACTTAAACCGACGAACGTTTAATTCCCTATGACATTTCAAAGTTTACACAAAATTCTGCATAACATGTTGTTTTCTAGATAGTCGCTGAACTTTGCTACTTTGACACACTTAAACATTGAATTAAGACATGAGACCAATTTTATTGGAAAGTGGACTCGAGAACTACAAGTTTGGTTTAGACCTCATGTTAATCCGACGTATGATTGATTCTCTAAAATTTTTCAAACATGATGCAATTTTCTACAAACCATACAGTCTTGTTTTAGTATTTGTCGAAAACGACCAAAACCCGACGTTAGACTATACATATCTCTTCTATAACTTAACCTCAGCTCATTAACCATATAGGAGATCATTTTTCATCGGGTCTATAAACAATTGCAGTAATTTAAGTACTATTTCATTTTAATATTGTAACTAAACAACAACAACATCAAGAAAATCTTTAACAAAAACTAATCGATATTCTAAATACAAACTTCATATATTCTGAATCACAATCATATTCTAGTTCACAAACATGCTTAACTTAATCTATAATTCATATAACAAAAAGGTAAAACATCATATTCTTAACTAAAATCAACACAAACATACTAAATAAGCAAAACCCTACAATTTCCATCATATATCATGAAACTAAATTGAATTTGAACACTTATTGTTGATGGGTACTAGTTAGTAAAGCTTGTAACATGTTGAGACTAGCATAGTTACTCCAAAATTCTTTCTAAAATCACTATGGAAGTGATTTCTTTAACATAAAGTTACTTAACATTTCTCCCTTCATTTTCCTATGATAACACCTTGATATAGACGTGCGATTATGAGAGAAAATATGGACTTAAAGAGGTTATAAAGCCTGTTTGAACGATATTTTTGTGTAAAACCATGAAATGTATGAATAACAGTTTGAGCAAATGAAAATAACTAATGAACATTAGAAATGATGAGAACATGTTTACTCAATCTTGACTTGCTACTACTTATAATACCCATTTGTACATGACAATTGTATCAGTCTCACTTATAAGTTAAGGTGAAGGCTTTACGAGGGATAGTTGCGGTATACTATCCCTAATAGTGACAAATAAAACTCTTCAGTTATGAAAAGGAAGATTCTACACTAGAAGAGGAGGAAGATTCTAGTGGTGAAATCAATCGCTTATCACTTCTACCATCCACCCATTATATACTAGGGAGATACATTATTAGTAGTTATGAGACAATAGTAACTTGCAAACTAGAAACAAACTGGAAGTAAGGTGCACGTGCCTTTGTGGCTAGGGTTGCTTTATTGTTGCAGACAACTATCTGTACATGCAAGTTGTTTTCCCTTCTATCGATGAGTTCTTATTTTCCCAAGGGTTTTCCAGCTTTGTTATCTTGAATTACTCCTGCCCAAGTGTGTCTGAAAACTTCAGCTAGATCATTCTTCATATCTAGCGAACATCTTCCAAAGAAGAGTTATGTACACGCTAAGTATATCTGATCAGTGTTAACTAGTCAAACTGCATAGATCTTCAGGATGGTTTTAAGCTGATAAGACTTTTAGAGTCCTGGAGATATTTGTCAGTCCCTCAAGATTCTGATTGTTTGTAACTCTTGTACTTTTCTAGCTGAATCCGCATAAGGTTACAAAGTATTTATTCAGTTTGGTCTTCGACTCCTTCGAAGCTTGATTGTATTAACTAAGTGAGGTCCTTTGTTAGAACTGTTGTTCTTTACATGAGTGGTTGAGTATATATCAAGTGGTCTGACTTTAACTTTTCTGAGGTCACTCACTGAGGTGTATACCTTTGCACGTCTTTTGATAGCTGATAGTGATCAGCTGTGCTGATCCTTATCAGGGAGTCAACTTGCTCATGGTTTACATTTTGATTTTATAAAAGAGTGGACTTGCTATCTGATTTTATCAACTAGTGACTTAGGTTGCTTTTATGTTTCAAATACTTGTGAGGGATAATTTGGTCAAATTTTGACTCAACAAAGCCATAAGGGTAGTGTGGTAATTTCATCTTTTAAGTTAACTTTGCACCATTAGTCCATGCTATCAAATATTTTGCACGGTTAGTCTTTTTTTGTTAACCATTTGCACTGAAAGTCCTTATTTGTAATAAGGACAAACAAAAAGACATTTTTAATAATCTAATAGCAATCAAATACATTTTTGACTAGAATCATGAAAATTCAGCGTTACATAATTAGATTAAGGGTTTAGAGAGAGAAATATAAGTTAAGAGAAAGAGAGGATCTAGGTGAACTTCTAGTGAAAGAAAGTGAAATATAATTAAGAGTAACCCATACCTTTCTCGACCGAAGCCATAAGTAGTAGTTTACCCGCAATGCAAGAAAAAAAAAAGAAACTGGTTCACGTAAGAATGGACGTCTTGGTTCACGCAATTTTGGTCCCTGTGGTTTGGCCAAATTGCATGTTTGGTCCCTAACCTTTAGAAAGTGCAGCGGTAGTCCTCATTTTGAAGCTTGGATTGCAGATAAAGTCCTCTGATCGATGTGAAATTACTAAATTACTCATGTCTAAGTTTTTATAAATAAAAGGTATTTTGGCATCTAACTTTGGCCAGGGACCAAACATGCAATCCAAACTTCAAAATCAGGACTTTCGTTGCATTTTTTAAATGATAAGGATTAAACCTGCAATTTGGCCAAACCACAAGGTCCAAAAATGCAAATTACTCTATTATTAATGAAATCCGCACCTCCTTACAAGGCTAGTAGGTTTATTATATAGTTGATACATTAGAGAGATGGGTTAGCCATTGGGCCTATAATGGACCGCTTCCTTGGACTAAACTAGTGACCTAAACATAACACATTAGCTTGACTAAACATAAATAAGTCTAAGCCCGATTACATAGAACGGTTTTCATTTTATAAAGATAACAACACCTAGGGCCGTAAACGAACTGAACGTTCATTGAACATTTCATGAACCGTTCGGTAAAAAGTTTGTTTATTTATTAAATGAACGAACATGAACAATATTTTACATTCGTTTAGTTAAATGAACGAACATGAACAAAAGTTGCGTCCGTTCATTTATGTTTGTGAACGTCCGATTATGCGTTCGTAAACGTTCGTTATATTCATTTATTTATTTATGTTCTTATATCATATCTTTTAATTGTATAAATTTAAGATTGGTTTGTTTAAACAAAACAACACTTATAAAACAATATATTGTGCATAATTTAATAAATTTTATGTTTGTTTGTCTATGTTATTTATGTTCGATCGTTTATGTTCGTTTAGTGTCTTAATGAATGAACATAAACGAACATGAACAACTCATTTTCTTAATAAACGAACATGAACAAGAAAATTTGTCCGTTTAAGCGTTCATGTCCGTTTATTTATCCGGTTAAAATAAAATGAACGAACATGAACAAGGCTCCATTCGTGTTCGTCCGTTTCGTTTACAGCCTTAACAACACCTATAAGGTGTTCGACGAAATATTTCAATGAAGTAATTTTGTGATTTTAGAATTTGAAGGTGAATACAAATGCTTTAATAATTCATTAAGGATTCAATATTTGTTGAAAGAATCAAAGTATATTTGACTAATTATGTTTTTAGGAATGATGAATAATGTTTATTTTTTATGAACAAAACTTTGAACAAAAGCTCTCTCTCTAAGGCTATTTCAAACCCTTTCTCCCCTTAATCGGTTTTCCACAAAATGTGCCCTATTACTATTGTTTCTTGCTTCGATATGTTACAGTAAGTAATTAACACTTGTGTTTATTGTTTTCTTGATCAGATCGACTGTTGGTAACATAGTTTTAGGGTTGTTTTTGCGATCGCTTTTTAGGGTTTGTAACAACTTTGATTTTTTGATCGTGTAATTAATTATTCCTTATTATTTGCAACGATCATCATGGATGGTGGTTAGGGATTTATTCTTTCATGCATCTTAAACCCTAACTTTTCAGTTAGAGTTTTTTTCATTACTATTTGGTTGCTACATGTTGGTTATGATAAATTACTGTTATTCGATTGGTGTTCGTGGGTATTTGAGAGATGGAGAAAGGTTTTCTTAATAATAGTGTTGCTAAATCTGCCACACCTAATGGGACTAAGGATGACAAATCATCAAGAGGTGGTGATAGTATGAGCAAGGGTTCTTCGTCTAGTATGGACATAGGTGGTGATCAGACTAAGGGTGGTGGTTCAGCTAGTTCGGCCGATCAAACTAGGCTTAATAGTGATGGTTCATATTGGTCTGCTAATGATGTTGGTGTGTCGATTGGAAGTGGGGGTGATTCAGCCTCTACTTCATTCACACCGATTGGGACGTGTGATGACACGGTTGCTAAGGATCCTAAAGTTTTTCCTTCGTTGGCTACTACTAATACATCTAGTGAAGCTATTAAGGTTAATGATGTGGCTAGTCAACCAGATGGTATTGATCAGGTGGTATTGAATGCTTGTAAGAATTTTGAGGAAGAAATGCGTGAAGTTGAATTAAAAAATTCTAGGAATGCTATGTCGAGTTGTAGTGGTGTACAAACTGCTCCTAAAGCTTTTGTAACTAGCCCTAGTGTGCACATGGGAGCTCCTTCCTTTGCTAATGTTTTAAGTCCGGAATGTGTCACTAGGAAGGTTAACTTTCGACCTTTCGTTAATGAGAATCGTATTGAAAATCATGACACTTTGTTACCAAAGGTTGCTATAGAAAGTGTTTTAAACCGGTATGCTAATACTCTCGTTGGTTTCTTTGTTGGAAAGAATATTGCCTTCCCGATTGTTCAAAACTATGTCACAAATACGTGGTGTAGGTTTGGTTGAAGAAGCTTATGAAAAATGATGCGGGTATTTTCCTCTTTAAGTTCGATTCTAAGGAGGGTGTGGATAATGTGCTTCAGCAGGGCCTTTGGTTAATCCGTAACTCGCCTCTCATTCTTAACAAATAGACTCCTGATGTGTCGCTAACCAAAAGTGAGGTAACTAACGTTCATTTGTGGATTAAATTAAATAATATGCCTTTACTTGCATATTTTGAAGATGGCTTGAGCTTGATAGCTACACAAGTTGGGAAGCCGATTATGTTAGATGCTTTTACAAGCTTAATGTGTGTTGATTCATGGGGACGTATTAGCTTTGCTCGTGCTTTAGTGGAATTATCATCGAATTCTGAATTAAAACACGAAGTTACTATGGCTATCCCCAAAAAAGATGATAGTGGTTTTATTACAGCATGCATCAAGGTTGAGTATGAATGGAAGCCTCCTCATTGTGAGGGGTGTACAGTATTTGGCCATGACCATATAAGTTGTCCTGAATGTGTTAAGGAGGCAGTTCGTAGTGACATTAATGTGGCTACAGAAGCTTCTACTACTTTAGAGAAGACGGATGATGATTTCAATGAGGTACATAATCGTAAGGTTAAAGGGAAAAAGGTTGGGGTTCAAATACCTCAGAAACAACCGTCTCGTGGTATTGATGTGGGTAAAGGGGCTAAATTTAAGCCACTAAGCAGGTGTATGTAGCTGTGTCGAAAAAGCCAGATGCTAATAAGGAGAAAATTAATAATGAGTCAAGTACGAGTGGGACAAAAGTTGCTACATCAAACCCATTTGATGCTCTTGCTATGGATGATACTAATGAGAATGGTACTCCTTGTCCTACTGCTGTTGTTGAGAAAATTGGAAGCTTGAAAAGCAAATTATTGATGGAAAAGCTACTCTTGTGGATAATAATGGTCATCCTCCAAAAAAGGTTGATTAATCCGGGTAATACAAAAGAAGCTAAGGTGGATGTGTCTAAAAAAACTGGTAAGAATTCACAAGAGCACCTTGTGAGTGACTTGAAAGAGAAGGAGCAGGTTGCGGCTTCTAATCCAAGATCCTCTTCTTCTCCGTATGCTAAGGTGGGTAACCCATTTTCTAAGGTAGGGGAAGTGGTTGTTTCGGACAGTGATGATGAGGAGGTGCTTCCAGCAGATAATCCTTATGCCTAATTTTCTCGCTTCGACTGGCGGTGGGCACGAGCTTAAAGATTACTGTGATGACTATGCGGATCAGGTCTACGATTCACTAGGGCAACTGGATGCTTTTTATGACATGTATGATATCAAGCTTCAAGGTCATGGTAGGTGGTGATTTTGTTTTGGTAGGTGTCTTATGTAACCTAATGAGGAATGGTTTGTTTTCTTGTTTAAATGATAGGAAGTGTCTTGTTATGTAAGATTTTTTGCCTGTGTAACGGGCTGAGATATGGGACTTCACCCATATCCTTTGTACTTAAACGTTTTTTGGAGTAATACATTTACCAGGGAAACCCTTTACCCAAATTCTTTAAAAAGAATTCTTTATCACAAGAATGTTCATTAAAGAATGTTAATGAAACAAAATTTGAAGAATTTTGATAAAACCACAAAAAAGAATCCACACAAACCATCCACTCGATGACATGTCAGCGAGTGATTGGTTTTATCAGTGTGGTCCCCACTGATTAAACCAATCACTCGCTGACACATCAACGAGTGGATGGTTTGTGTGGATTCTTTTTTGTGGATGTATCACACCTCAAATTTGAATCATCAATTGTTCATCACAAAATATTCATTAAAAAATGTTTGAGGAAAAAAACTTTTTATCAAGTAAATGTTCATCAAAAAAAGCAAAATAAAGATTATGTTCGTCAATTCAAAACGTTTAGCAGTTTTTTATATATTCATCTTGTATGTTTATCTATACCGTGACTAGAAGTTCATCAATACAAAATGTTCATTAAATACTAAATGTTCATCAATACTCCGCCCAAACTGTCACACCCCCAGATTACCTGTTTTGCAGCGGAATGGAATTCCTGGGGCTTGACTGTCATAGCATCACAATCACAGTTATATTGAACGACCTAAAGTGTCGTTTGAAAAATACATCGCTTGATTTAATAAAAACATTCAGAGTTACAAAGATAGGTCCCAAATGAAAGTTACTATGTAGGGAAAATAAGTTTGGTACAAGTTAAACGATGTTTTTAAAGTATATAAATCCCATGTGAGACGCGTCGTCACCGCGACTCTATGATATGTCCACATGCATACCATGAAGTGAATGCCTTAGTTCCCTGAAAATACATTGCTAAAAGTGTCAACACAAAGGTTGAGTGAGTTCATAGAGTTGTTGAAAATGTTAAATACGACTACCACAAGTATAAATTATGTATGACAATGTCGCCACAAAAATGATACAATTGCTATAAGTCCATGACACCGAAGCTCTGACTGATGTTTGCCCCAACAGAGTGTTTGCCAAACAACTCAAATAATGATTAAGAAATGAAATGCATCCGTATGACTAGTTGGGATCCACCAACCCGGATGGAGGTGTCACCCTCGATAGATCTATCCACTCACCCTCGCTTCTATGAAATTAACGGTTCATGTTCAGGAAATGGGGACATTTAACTGGCAATGAGGTAACTTAAGCAATGTAATGAATTTGATATACTTGGTATCGCAATAAAAATGATGTACAATGTATTCTCCCCCGTAGGTTTGAAATAAGTAAAAACTTGAATAAATCGGGGCTATGAAAACTCACCTGTTGCAATGATAATGATGATATAATGGCAATACTGAAATGAGGAGCAACCTCTGACCGTGACCTATTATGAATGATATGTTCTAATGTAAATCATGAAACAATGTCGTGCATGCAATTCCACATGTAATCTATACCACTTGTACACTATTGAAAATAGAATTTATCGTCGAAATATATGTTTATGACATCTCGTCATATTATAAAATACTTTACAAGTATTTACGTTGAAATGATATCCCACGATAGTCATTTAATGATTTATAATGAAATTATAACTTTTCGTCGTAAAATAATGTCGTTGAAATTTTCATGAAAGTGACTAAAATGGCCTTGAAAAGCTAGTCGTAAAATGGTGCACGTCAAGTGTTAGGAAACGAACTCAATGGTTTTGGGAAGCTTGTATCAATATCTCAAAGTTTTAGTGTTTAAGTTTTTATCATAGAGGTCTAGATCATGGAGAAAAACATAGGTGAAGTAGGGTACTTGTACCCAAAATGTTGCTGAAGGTGACTTTCGGCAAAGTTTGAGTGACCGTATTTTACACGTTACAACTCCGCTGGACGAACGGTTGGACATTTTGGAAAATAGGCTCGGTGAACTTACTTTTACTAGAAGACATCTCTTTATAAAAAGTATCCCATCTATGTTAAAAACGACCCTCAACATGGTCATTTCTTGACCCGTTTGGAGAACAAACTTGAAAAGAAATTTGGAGAACTAATTTTGGAGAACAAATTTTGGAGAACAGATTTGGAGAACAAACTTGGAAAAATCATATCTTTTTAACCGTAAATCATCACGGATCGAGCCACCCGTCATTTCGAAGATAATTGAGTCTAGTTTCATGTAAAAATACATTCAAGGGTCAATTTGTTATAAAATTTTATCAGTTCAACGATTTGTAACAGCAGGTCAGTTTTTCCGGAAAATAGTTTCGTCGTTAAACTTGAAAATAGCATAACTTCTTCGTTATAGCTCCGTTTTAACCCGTTCAAGCGGCCACGTTTTCGTTTTTAAGTATATTTTCCAAATATCTAGCCCAAAATATTTTACCAACTGTCGGATTTTCCAGATTTCACAAATAAGATCAGACCACTATATAAAGTTGTCGAAATGAGTTTTTCTCGCGCAAAACCTATTCTAGCCAATTCAAAACAACTCCGAAGCTATCCAAATCCTACCATACACCTTATTAGGGTGTCATGGGTTTCTAGACATCACCAAAAGTGATATGTTTCAAGGGATATTTATTTGGATAATCATATTTCAATATAAGTAATAAAAACATTAAAAGTGGTACAAACTCATATGTAACATGCATGATTCTTGTAAAAATGATGAAATAACATAAAAATGGATATAAAAGAATTATGATGATCATGAAATGCTTACTAGTGATATGATGTTATGGATGAAAATGATGAAAACCTTAATCAATCTTTAGGTTTTTATTTCAAAACCTTACATAGATCACTAGTATAAACTTGATAAACACTTGGATCATGAAAAATATTATGTTTCTTCTTGTTCTTGAGCATGGCCGAATTTGATGAAGAAGAGGAGAGGATTTCATTTGTTTTACACCTTCATTATGTGTAGTGTATGTGTTTGATATAAAATATCTTGCACAAAAATTATATATGTATAATATTAAGTTGAGAAAATCAAATTGATGACTCTTTGTGAAATGGGGTGGCCGGCCACATGGCTTGGGGGGGGGGGGGGGGGGGGGGGGAATGTAACTTTGATTAATAAAGTGTATTATTTGTTGTATAAAATGTGTAATTTGTAAGTATAAATGGGTATTAATTGTAGCGTTAACTAAAAATAAATTTTAACGGAACAAGATAAAATGTATTGAAGTCATAAGAATTATAAAAATGCATTTCTTGCATGAATTGAGTGAATAAATATTTATCGTGTTGAATTTACGAAAACCGTCGTAATTATTTATACATAACAATTTATATACAACATAAATTGAAAACATCGGGTAAATTAATAATATAATTTTTATAGTCTTAAAATGAGTATAAAAATATATTAGGATTATTTTTGGAAGTGTTGGATCAATATTCAAAATAAATGTTTACGCGATAGCGTTTATTTAATAGGAAAATAAACGTTTAATGAAAAATGCAAAACCCATGCATAATATAGATATGAAATGATGTTATTGATGATATGTAGACTAAATCTAGTCTATATGAAATGTCCTTGATGAAATGTTCATGAATACGCAGCTTAACCCTCCAGGTTACGCGTATTTGATACTCGTAAACGTAATTTACGATAAATGATGAAATAGTGAAACTTTTAAAGTTTGTAAAATGACCTGAAATTACGAGTTGTCACACAAACTCACTAAAAAAAACACTTATCATGATACTTTGGCTTTTTAGACTTTTTAAGAGAAAAAGAAACTTTTTATTTGATCATCTACCTTATATTTATTTGTTTTTACAAAAAAGCAACGTGTGAATTATTATTTTTATTTAAATTAATTTAATAAATAAAAGTAAAAATACATTATTAGTTATAAAGTAGTACAATTACAAATATAAAAAACTTTCAAAAGAATACACAATTTTGGTTTTACATTTTGCCCCCTATAAAACCAAATCAAGACCAGACTCCTTAATTTACTCACCCCACCTTGAAAACCAACCTAATCAAAATCCAAACACACACCAAACAAGATGATGTCTCCATCATCGCCATTATCTCCACAACCATCACCATGGCACTCACCCGTGCCATACCTCTTCGGAGGCCTAGCTGCAATGATGGGTCTTATTGCTTTCGCTCTTTTAGTTCTCGCTTGCTCTTACTGGAAGATTTCTGGTCAGTTCGACCACCAAGACCGAGACATTGAATCAGGAAATGTGAGCAACAACAACCAAACTTCACCACCACAAAATAACAACAATGAACACGAGTTGTGTGAGAAAGAAGAAAAGCTATTTGTAATAATGGCTGGAGAGGAGAAACCTACGTTTTTGGCTACACCTAGTTCTAGTAGGACAACCTCGTTTGGTAGCTCTAGTTGGAGGAGCAATTTGTCGGCTTTAACCGAGGCTTCGTTGTCGTCCGAGGAGGACAAGAATGAAAACCATGAGGCTGCAAATCATATCCCATGAAAGTTTTTCGATTTTTTAACTTAAGGTGCATGGTGAATGGTGATTAAGGGTTGGTCAAAAGGGTAAGTTTCTTAGAGGTTTTGGTTGTAGATCGTTGCTGCTGGTGTCTCTTTTGTAAATCGACATAACAATTTTCAGTAACGGTTTATAAATGATCCTCAAGTTAATAACTCGTGATTAGCAATTTAGCATATCTTCTTATAACTCTAGTGTCTCTTTTTAATCCAAATCTGCTGTCTTGCCAGCCTTGTTAAAAAGTGAATTCGTTACCAAGTTTGAGTATGTGTTTTCATAAACTAGAACACCGTGAATGATTCAGTTAAAAGGTAGGAAATCATGGTTGTATAAAAATGCAACATAGAAAAGGGATGTGTTATAGAGAACCTATCTATGTTAATTTCTATTTCACAGCTAACAATAATAATGAAACAACTACTTTATAAAACAAGTACAACATCTTTTTGGTATGAATAATCATGATGGCAAATTAAATATGAAACCAATTGAGGGTTTTTTCCATGTGACATAATTCGTCATGTGAAAGTTGCATATTTGATTATTTGTATAATACGATACAATCGAGGCTTTAAAAAGAATGTAAGCATTCATGCTATGGGCGTGTAGCTAGTATGAGGAGGATGGACAATGTGATTTCGAGATATGTTGAGAAAAATCTTATTCTACAAAAGTTATGTATACTCATTACATTCATGCTTTTCAGTGACGTAGTAGCGAAGTACAGTCAGGTATCACAAAGGGAGTTAATTTATACACTTTTTAAATTGGTTGATACATTCTAAATTATAGTGTGTTGACATGTATACTCTCACAGAGTGATAATGTGTAAATTAATGTAAGGGTATAATTGTCAACACACTTTAATCTAGAGTGTATCAATCAATTAAATGAGTGTGCAAATCATCTCCCTATCACAAAAGGGATATACTATAGGGACGCTTCTATAGTCAATCGTACAAACCGCGAAACACACAGTACAACACTACGATACATACAATACAACCTCTCAATGCGTGTGTACTGTAGCAATCCCCCTTGAGAGGGGGGCGGGGAGGGGGGGGGGGTGCGTTTCCCTATATCATGCCCCATCACATAATGTGTATTCAGTTACAAAATATAAATGTGATATACTATAGGGACCCCTATAGTCAACCGTACAAATCGCGAAGCACACAGTACAACATCGTGATACAAACAGTATAACTCCCGATGTGTGTGTAATGTAGCACCCCCTATAGGGGGGGGGGGGGGTCCCTATATCATGCCCCAATATAAATATTCTGAATTTTACTATTTATAGTGATAGTAAAATCAAATGGGTTGATACGCACATCATCTTTTTTTATGTATACACCACACTATACAACACTGTTATGCACACTGTATAACATTGTAATGCACACATGTGGTACAACATTGTAATGCACACATGTGGTGTATGCATAAAAAAAGATGGTATGCGTATCAACACCCTAAAATCCAACGTATTGATAATCGATATGCAAGTTACTATATCAGAACTTTGTATTGGTTTACGATTTTTGACAAATTTTATGGACTACGTGCTTTATATCAGAAGAGCATCGATTGACATGCCTAATTGATATATCTAAATGTATGTCTAATCATGTGTATTAACATCTTGTTGGTGACATCGCATGGACTCTCACTTTTATAAACCAATAAATAATTTCCACATTCATTTAGCCATAAAATTAGTAATATATTTAGGACTCTCAATTATTTTTCATATAAAAAACTACTTCAGGACGTAAAAGTAAACGTAAGGATTTACAATTTTACATATAAGTTATATTTTGACACCTAGATTTACAGATGTAGTTTTTAAAAGAATTGGTTTTGCTATTTAAAAGGGGCTAGCGGTGTAGCTTGCTGCCCATTTGCATTCCAAAAATCCAAATATTTATGAATATATGTAATATTTTCTCTAATTCTTTTAGACTTCGATTATTGTTTTAGTTCTTTTTTCTGCGTATATGTTACAACTATTCCCAAAAAGCGATATATAGTGTATTTGGTATCTACACGAAGAATAATTTAAGAGAAAAAAACGAGCATAGTTACATACTCAAATTAATGACAATGATAGTTGGGTTATTTTAATTATAGGTTTTTTGAACTTTATAGATAAAGTTTGTTACTTTGGCTATAAAAAGACAAGTTTCGTCACCTTTGTCCACCAATCCGACGTACACGCCAAGGACAATTTGGTTAACTCGAAATTTACACATGCATCACACCAACAACTATTTTTATCTTTCGGTTATCAATTTCCTTTTTTATACTTCTTTTTCCAAATCTCAAATTCATTACAAAAAGGTAAATAGGTTACTTTTAGAGTTTATCATTTAAGTATGACATATATTACTAAAAAAAAATATTTTTATTGAAATACATTTTGGCATTATTTTTAGGGCTGGAGCTAGTAGGGTAACTAGTAGGTGCTGAGCCACCTCTAATCAACTATTTAATTCATTAGTCATTAAGATTATAAGCCGCTGTCTATATATTGTTGTCTACTTTAAGCACGACCGACCTCCCTTAACTAAAAATCACGGCTCCGCAAGTTATTTCTATGGAACTTATAAGTAATTTCATATGCAAGTTGGTTTGATGTAATTCATTCAATGATGGTTATTAAGTGGAGTGGTTAAACAATAAAGACGCCCGAATTAAAAGTTATATTTTGAGATAACATTAAGTGACGAACTTAATGATTCTATTCATACTTGCCATTTTTTAATAATGCATTATGAATATAAATAACAATCACTTATCTTTGTACAATATACTTATTTTGACTTATTTTCGTAAGATGACGAAATTACACATACTTTATTTTTTTGAACGACGGTAAATACAAATATAAGATCGACATGCATAAAAGGCATTTGAGTGGAGTGGTTAAACTATCATGACTCATCAAATGAAAATCAGCAAAGTTGATAGTAGAGGTGTGACAAAAGAAATGTAAGATTAGGGCAAGTGACACGCCTAAGGGTCATGATACTTTATTGAAAATTCGTGCTATTGAAAAACAAATCTTTGAGGGAAAACTTGTTATTGTGGGTGACGATGGGCAACCATTAAAACCAGCCGTGACAGTGGATGCTACTACTTCTACTGGGGCTAATCCTTTTGAGCATCTTAAGGTGCCGCAGTCGCAGAAGGAGTTTGAGGAGATGCTTACTGCTATTGGTTATTATTCGAAACCTCCTCAAGATACGAGTAGTCCTATGGCTTCTAATGTTAATGGCCATAATAATGCTAATGATAAGGTTGATACGAATGCACATGGGGCTGTTGGTATTGAGAAGGTTGGTGCTGTGAAACAACCTTCTTCATCGTATGCTGGTGTTACTTCTACTGAACCAAAGAAACACACGTCAAACTTTCGTAGGTTGGAGTGTAGTAAGAACGCTAATGGTGTGGATCTTTCTATCCCGATGAAAGTGGTTGAAGAGGTGAACACTAGGTTTGAGAATACTTTGTATGGGTATTTCCTTGGTCAACGCCTTGCTTTTCCTGTTGTTGATTACTTTGTACGCAATGCGTGGGCTAAGTTCGGTATACAAAAGGTAATGATGAATGCAAAGGGGTTCTTCTTCTTTAAGTTCAATTCGAAGAAAGGTGTTGATGATGTGCTTGAAAATGGTCCTTGGTTGATTAGAAATGCTCCTATTATTCTTAAACCATGGACATTGAACACCAACTTACTTAAAGAGGATTTGACCAACATCCCGGTGTGGGTTAAATTTCATGATGTTCCTCTTGCTATGTTTTCTGATGATGGCCTTAGTCTCCTTGCCACATTGATAGGCACGCCTAAAAGGTTAGATGCTTTTACTAGCCAAATGTGTAAGGACTCGTGGGGCCGTAGTAGTTTTGCTAGATGCATGATTGAAGTAAAGTCGGATGAGGTGCTTAGGGACAGCCTTACTGTTGAGATACCGTTACTTGATGGGTCGGGTTCGACTATTGAGAAGATACGGGTCGAATACGAGTGGCATCCACCTCATTGTGATAAATGTATGATTTTTGGTCATACTCTTATTGAATGTCCTAAAGTTGTTAAACCTCCTGCTCAGCCTACTAAGCGTGTTAATGATGGTTTCAAGACGGTTATTAATAAGAAGAAGGGAAAGCAAGGTGGTTCTACTATTCCGGGTCAAGGAGGGTTTACTAAACCTGTTGTGGGTAAGCAGTTTCAATATCAACCCAAAAAGACTCCTCCTGAACCTAAGAAAGTGGAAGTCACTAAGAAGAATGCTTCTGATGTGGCTAGTTCGAGTGGAACTAAGATCTCTACATCTAATCAGTTTGATGCTCTTAATATGGAATCTACGGATGATTTTGGTACTCCTTCTAATGACACCAACAAGGATGTGGATTCTGGTCGTACAATGGAAGTTAATGAAGATAAGTCTACTAAGACAGGTACTGCACCACATGAACCCCATGTGAGTGATTTGAAAGAGATGGAGTCGGGAGTGGCTCCTAAAACTAGTGATTCTTGCATTCCGCCCGCCTCTTCTACTAAGAGAGTTAACCCTTTTTCTAAAGTGGGAGATATCGTGGTGTCTGATTCTGAAGATGAGGTGGTTGCTAACCCATTTGATGAGTCTGCTAATCTATTCGGTGGTGGCCAAGAGTTTGAAGATGAGTATGATGACTATGACTACGATGACTATGCGAAGCAGGTTTCTGATCTTCCGGGGAATTTGGATGCCTTTAATGCCATGTATGGCACCAAGCTTCAAGGACCTAAGAAGTAATTTTTTTCGTTATGTCCTATGTTATCATTTGAGTAGTGGTTTGATTTCTTGTTTAGAAAATAGGTAGTATCTTGTTATGTAAGCTTTATGCTTATGTAACGGGCTGAGATATGGGATTTCACTCATATCCATTGTACTTAAACGTTTTTGGTTAATATATTTACCAGGGTGCAGGATTACTCCCCTTTACCCAAAAAAAGATTAGGGCAAGTGAATTGTAACTTCAAAATCTATCAAATTAAGTTTTTTTTTAATTATTATTATGATTATTATTATTATTATTATTATTATTATTATTATTATTATTATTATTATTATTATTATTATTATTATTATTATTATTATTATTATTATTTGTTTGTTTGTGTGTGATAGAAAAGATGAAATTAACAATTAGATGATAAAACATCTTATGTGGCTAATACAAATGCACAATTTGGAACTTCGCCTTCTAAGATTACATTGCTAATGCATACCAAAGCCTATGACGCTATACTATGAGCTACCATATTCCCATCCCTTTTTACAAATGACCGTTCACAAATATTAAAGGCACACTAGTTTGATAGAATATCCGCAAACATGGACACGATTTGCAGGGGTATAGACTGGTTAAGAAGTGCGTTGAGCAGAGATAGAGAATCTGATTCAAAAACCACATTAGAGAAACCTCTACTTCGAGCATGTATAGTAGCCCACCATATAGCTTTGGCTTCAGTCTCTATTGGAGAATTTGCATAGGATCCTGACTTAACTCCTGATATTAACACTTCTCCGTTGCAATTACGAGCTACAAAACCCAAACCCACTTTTCCAGACTCTTTTTGTCAAGCTGCGTCATAATTAACTTAATCTTGTCAACTTGAGACTTCTTCCACACACTCACATATGTTGTTTGTGTCGAGTCAATCCCTCTTGAGACATCATTCTAAGTTGCATTGGAATAATCTAAGAGCATTTGTTTCGCCATGAGTTCCACGCCAGCTTCCTTTCTATTTGATTGGCCAAGAAAATGCTTATTATGCCTTATTCACAAACCCCATAGAATTATCATAAAAAGAATTCCAAAATGTAGGAGAAGTGTCCAAAATCAATCGACAAAAATCCTGCATTGTACTAGCCCGGGTGTGTCATATAACTTTTCGAAAGTACAACGATCCAATACATCCTTTGCTTTGGAGCACTTAAACAATACATAAAGTACATCCTCTTCCGGATCACCACAATGTATACAAGAGGATGTTGTTAGATTCAGCCCCTTAGCATGTAAGTTGTTAATAGAAGGAACAAAATTATGCCAGGCTAGTCGTACAAATATTTTAACTTTATTAGGTAGCTTTTCCTTCCGAACAGCATGAACCATGCTCGATTAGTTAATGAATGAAATCACTGTACATTTAGACCATCAACCATATCATATCAAAATTTCAAATGTAACATACCCGAGATAACTAATCCTAGTATCTAACATATTGCATTTGTCAGTATTTTTTTTAGGGTAAAAGGGTTACCCCCTGGTAAATTTATTACTCCAAAAAATAATTAAGTACAATGAATGTGGGTGAATCTTATATTTCAGCCTAAAACTAGGCGCAAACGAACCCACCAACTATGCTTCTGATAACGCTATACGCGTCGTTCGGGGTCAAAGGAACTTCCTTTTCGTCGAGCAAGTTTTTTAACACCCTAGACAGTGAACCTAATCGTTGTAGTGTAGTATTAGGGTAAGCCACGGGAATTGATATCGTTCTCTAGGGGAATAGGAATGCTAGTGAGAAGTTACTACGCTAAGGTTGGGGTTGAGGAAGATTATTTTTTTTATCTTTTTATGTTTTTTAGAAAATGGAAAGGTACGAATCTCGGGGTTTAGATTTGGGGGTTGGTATTTCTACCGATTACTCTACTTATCTATTTATCTAATCTAAGGTGCATGTAGTCTATGTCTAATTATTGTGTGCTCGTATGATGGTTTAAAGATGTGTTTACTTAGATTTTATTACTCCTTAGTTATCTCCTATTGATGGTTGAATTGTCACGTCCTTATTCTTAATCGCGTTGTGTGTCTAAAGTCGTAGGGTATGCGTTTGTCCCTAACTCTTTGAACTTACCAAAGGGTCTCGTCTACAAAAACCTCTAGGAATTATAAACTCTAACTCTAAGGCACTCTTTGGATGGTTTAGCCTACAACTGCTCTAAGTGTTATAGTCTAAGGTTCACAAAGATTAATCAAGTATTAATTACACAACGAATGACCTATCGCATTACTAGATCATTAACAATTAAGATAAGAGACAACCAATCAATATTCAATAATTAAGTTTCATATTCCCTAAGCAAACACACAAGTAAATTAGCCGGACATGGAGAACATGCAAGCATACACACAAGTAATTGAAGACATAATTGCATTAATGAAGTAAAACACTTATCTTGATGTAAGATAGGGTTTAGAACCCTAAAATACTGTACAAGACAACCTTGGTTCGGTTTAGGTTTTTACTCCAAAAGACTACACACTAAAACTTAAAAATTCGGATTCTATATATAAGATTACAATCGCGACGGCGTCACCTTATGATTTGTGACGCCGTCGGATCGCCGTCATTAGGGTTTCGTCTTGGCCACGTTAATCTTGCGACGGCGTCACCTTGTGCTTGTGACGCCGTCCTCTTGAGTCTCTGACGCCGTCTGGATCAAATCTAGGCCGTCTGAGTTGCGACGGCCTTCTCTTTTAAAGCCTGACACCGTCATTTGAAAATAAGAAATTTGGCTACTGTCCCGTCGCAGAAGTGCTCCGACGGCGTCGCAGTTAAGCAGTGACGCCGTCCCCTTGTATTTCAGCAGCTTGAGTGTCTCGATTCTTGACTTTGGCCATTTTCTTCGTATATCCGCGCCTTTTCGTCCAAATAAGTGCCATTCCAGCAATTTGCCTTCAAGAGACCTAAAAAGTGAAAAGAAACGATATTAAGTAATAACGGATACAAAAGTGATCAAATAAGGGCTTAAACGACCCCTCAAAAATGTACATTTTAAAACCTTATCAGCTTCAAACCTAACTTATCATAAGATTGACATGCGTCACTTATGAGACCTACTATAAACGCTATCTAAGTTGACCACGAAGATTAATATCAAAAGCATTTGCAAACTGGATCATCAAAGTTATCATCATCGTACGGGTTTTCATCATAAGAATCCTTCCATTTTTCATACAAGCTTTTTTGTCCCCCTCCACCGCCACTTTTAGAAGCTTTATTAATATTGGAGCTCGTAGAAGGCATAAAAGTGGCAGTTTCATTGTCCACCTCGAGCACTTTGCTATCACTATCCTCATTAACCGGATCCTCAACCTTTTTAGAAGCCATAGTAGAAGAACTATGAAGCGTTGATTTACAAAGTTTTAGCGGCTTCCTATCATCACCAACTAGCATAATTTTCCCCATCAAGCATCGGCTTTCCAATTCATTAATCCTAGCAACTAAAGGTGTAGTACTTGGATTATCAAATGCTAAACCAAGCACATCTTGAACAACTTTCTTACTTTGAGTTTCCCAACCCCCCATTTGATCTAAGCTCATCATCTGAGGTTCTATGTTTGTGGAAACCTAACGAGTATGAAGAAAATAGGATGTAAAAGGATAGAGAAAAATCCAAAAATCAAAGATTCCTAGAGTTAATGGGTGATACAAAGAGGTCTAGAAAAGACAAAGGTTAGAAAGAACAAAGAAGTTAATCAATGAGTTTCAAAGAAAAGACAAAATGAAATGTAACATAATTAATTTGCAAAGAAATTTGTTCAAGTGAAAATAATAGTATAATACTTGCTAGAAACTTCAACGAAGATTTTGAAGAAATATGTTGTCATATTGAACCATCAATTTGCTAAATTTTTCAAAATGAACAAAAATGTCATATTATTAGACAAAACAAATATACTTTTTTTTATCACATTAATTTTTTTTGTTCAAGTGAAAATAACACATACTAGAAAGTTCAACGAAGATTTTAATGAAATTTGTTGTCATATTGAACAATCACTACAAAATGAATGACATTTGCTCACTAAAACAAGCGTTAGCAAAAGTTAAAAAAACAGTCACTAAATGTTAATTTGTCAACTCCCACTAAAAAGAAAATAGTAAGTAACAAAGGGATCACTAAATGTATTTTATTACTAAAAGTTTAGTAAGCAAAAGTTCAAAAAGATTTAGTGACTAAACCTTTTTAGTCAGTAAAGGGTACAACAGTTTCTTACAAAATCACTAAAATGACGGAAACTTTTAGCCAATTTCAGTCAGCAAAAGTCCCTAAAACCATTTTCAGTTAGGATGATACATTTTACTTTATTTTAATTATCATATAGAAATCCAGACAATTACAAATTCAACAGTTCAACAATATAAAGAAACCAATAATTTTATTGCTGAAAAACACATGCTTATAATCTGTTACAACTTTAAAACCAGCTTCTATGCAAGATGATAGAGAACAATTTTGTTGCATCAGTAAACATCGAGAACGTATGTGTGATCATTTTATCTTCGATCTTGGCACCAATCTACCTGCCATAGCTTGGCTTCAACTCCTTTGACAAACGCAGCCCCTTAAGGTATCTCGTGAGCTAGCTTTCCTACGTATCCATACATAGAATAGTGCCTGCAGTGATAGATTAAGTTAACTGTCAGAACGATGTGTTGATAAATTAAACCAAACTGACCCATACTACAAAAGTAAAACTGACCTAGTGACCCATTTCAAACCAAACCTAATCTTTTTAAACCAAACACAGATTGCTCAAGAAAATGTGTCAAATTTAATTTCAGATTTGCAATTAATTGCAGACTTGCAGACTAAATTCAAGCTTTTGGCTTTTTAATCTTAACATCAGTCAACAACCAAAAACCAACCCATTATTACCATCGTTTTCCAGGCATAAGTTTGTCAATCAAAGTTAAGAATACATACCTCTGCATAAACTCCACTTCAACAGCTATTTAGTGTTTGCCTCTGCTCCTCGAATCTATTTTAACATTGATTAAAGTATTTGTGTAAGACGCATGCAACACATATCAATTTAAACATTAAATGTTTATCCACCTAAGCTAACAACTAGCTAATCAACATACCAGTTGAGTTAAGAAAGCCAAATACCATAATTGCGATTTTGACTTGCACGAGGTCGCTGAACAATGATCAGACACAACATCAATCATTATCTACCTGAATTCAATTAACATTAAAAAAAAATACAATCGGGCAACCAAACAAAATCAGATTTTTAAATGTGTATACACGTACAATCATATATAGAACACCATGTATGTTAAGCAGGTCCATGGGTTAGTTTGTGATTAAGCTGTGACTATAAGGTACTTATTATGTTTGATCAAGCTATGTAATACCTATTCTCACCTTGAAGCAACTGTTTCTTATGGTAAAGTTATGATCAAGTTGATGCAGTTCCGCAACAGCACATAAGAACATCAAAAAAACGCCAAGAACTCCATAAGTTTTTTTGGTAGCCCTGCAAGCATTTAAACAGAGCACCACAAAAAAGTCTTCAAAAATCAAAACATTGTTAGCTAGTTAATTATTATCCGAGTCAAGCTTATCAGTCAAGCTTTTGATAAGCTCTAAACTAACAGCACAAATTAACATCTATTATTGCAACGAATACAAACTTAATGGGAAATGTGCATAGATTATTGAAAAGTTCCAATAATAATAGAAACTTATAAGTATCACTCGACCTCAATCTTATATAACTTGCATAGCTTAATTTATTAAAGACGGCAGGAGCAACTCATACACAAAGACGTGACATGTTCGTGCATTTAAATTATCACAAATATAACCATTCAAACTTCAATCATTGCCAATGCCATATGATACTCACATAGCCTAGATCAACCTAAGCACATGTAACAAGAAGCACATAACCTGCTATTACGCAAACAAGATAACTACAACAACTCATATACAAGCCGATACTTGATCCCTTCCATTTTCCGACAAATTCTAGTCAAAGTACTTATTAGCACAATATCACAATCACAAATGACTCATACCTACCGTTTTGATCCCCAAACTTATCTGCCCTCTATAAAATACAAATGTACCTAAAGTTATATGATTAAAAACTGAATATGTAAATTCAACTTAACAACTTCGAAATCACAGATTCATAACCATATTCGAAATTTGTTGGCTTAAATTGTATATGATAATTTATACAATTTAAGCCAACAAATTATTAGCAATTTTCAATAATCTACCAAAAATTATGCAAATCAACATCACAACCACAAATTAAAAATATTTAGTTCAATAAATTTAACAAGTGAATCAAATCACAAAAACACATAAGCATAATAACTAGATAATTATCGAATTATTTGTTCAAAATTAGAGCAATACCTGCAATAATTTGCAAATCTAATCAACGGTGAGATGATCGGTCACGGTGAGGATGATCAGTGACGGTGATGGAGACGATGATCGGAGAAGATGACGCTAATAATGATCTGCGACGGTGAGGATGATCGGTCACGGTGAGGATGATTGGTGTGACGGTGATGGAGACGATGATCGGAGAAGATGACGCTAATAATGATCTGCGACGGTGAGGATGAGCGCAACGTGAAATGTCGGTGCTGATGAATCGGCAAAACGATTGGTGACGGTGAGAATGATCGGCGACGGTTAGATAATCGGAAACGGTCATGGTGACGGTGATGGTGATGAGCGAGGATGTGGATCTAGAGAGCCAGAGGGTTGTGTGTTTTTTTACTTATTTTTAATTGAGTAATAAAATAGATATTTTTTGTTGTAACTTTTATCCTATTATTTTTGAGTAATAAAATAGATATGTTATTAGTAGGCAAAAGTATTAGTGATTTTGTGACTTTTGTATTTTTAGTAGGCAAAAGTTTTAGTCACCATATGTCACATATTTTGTAGTGAATTAATTTGCTAGATTTTCTAAAATGAACAAAAATAAAATATTAATTAGACAAAGCAAAATTATTTTTTTATCACATGTTGAAAATGAAATATTTTTGGGATTAAGCTACATATTATAATATAACTTTCGAAATTTTACACGTAGGATATAGTTTATTTATCAACATTTTAACATCGTGACTTTTAAATTCGTTCTATTATCACTAATTTGCTCACCTGCTACCTGCTTAACATATAAATTTGGTTTATTTGACATTTTCATTTTATGGATTATGCATAATTTTTAGATATTTTTTGTTTTCTATTATCCTTTTTCCCTTACAATTATTAACCACCATCACTACTACAAATCCATCTCAAAACCATCACCCAAAATACATAATTTTTTTTCAAAATCCGACAACCGTCATCTTTTCCGACAAATTTTTCAACGATTCCTGTGTTCCGGAATGAAACACTACAAACCTGAAATCATTATGATAATCGCTTTTATACGAATTACTACAAACGAAACACTACAAACCTGAAATATCAAATTGCAATTAACAGATCAAATACACTTCTGAATGGTCATTCAATGGAAATCATTAAACTTGAGAGAACAAGCTTGAACATTTGAGATAAAGAAAGACTATTATGGGAGACATGATTAATATATTCGTATAAGGAGACATTAATAAAGACGAATATTTGAATTATGGAGAATTTGTCATCACTCAATCATGATTACCAATAACCAACGACCAATTAAAAATTCAAATTCTCCCGCACCAAACACCAAATTAAAAAAAATAATAATAATAAATTAAAATTCAAAAACACTAGAATTTTACATTTTAAATCCACAACTCACTATCAAAATCATTAAAATAGAAAAAACTACCCACTTAAGTTCACCACATCCCAAATCATAACACATTGCCAACTTTAACCCTTTTCTAACCTCATTTCATTTCACTTCACTTCAAAATCTTAAAGGAGTGTTTGGTAGAGGGAAATAAGGAAAGAGAAATAGAAACGCCTACATTTCCATTGTTTGGTAGATCATGGAAAACAAAAGGCGAAGAATCTGAATATCTCATATAGAATTGGTTTTTGTATTTCAATTCTTTGATTGTATTTCCGTTAGGGGGGAAATGGTGAGGGTACATGTGAAAATTAGTTATTCCTATAAGGAGACATTAATACAAACGAACATTTGAATTATGGAGAATTTGTCATCACTTAATCACGATTACCAACAACCAACGATCAATTAGAAACTCAAATTTCCCCGCACCTAATGACACCAAATTAATAATAATAATAATAATAATAATAATAATAATAATAATAATAATAATAATAATAATAATAATAATTATTATTATTATTATTATTATTATTATAATAAAAAAAAATAATAATAATAATAATAAATTAAAATCCAAAACCACTAGAATTTTACTTCTAAAATCCACAACTGAGGATCAAAATCATTAAAATAAAATAAAAACTACCCACTTAAGTCGACCACATCCCTAATCACAACTCATTGCCAATTTTAACCCTTTTTCTAACTTCATTTCATTTTACTTCAAAAAAAATGTTTTAACATAATTTTTTTAAAAGGAAAAAAATAATAATAAAATAAAAAATAACTTGAAAATTATTTTTATAACAACATAAAACAACAAATTACAATAGCTAAAATGATAATTAACTAACTATGTTATTTAAATGTATAAAATCTTGAAATTCGTTTGTAATATATAGTTTTAACCTAATATTTTCTCACTTATATTATCCTACACCTTCTACAAGTCCACAATAAGTGAGGAAAGTCAAAAGAAATAAAACAAATGTCATAAGATAAAGTAAGTCTTTAATTAATCAATAATGGAAGTAAAAATATTATAACTAAATATTGTGGTAACCTAATAAAGTAAAAATGATATCATAAAGTAAAAAATATATATTAACTCAATAAGACTAATAAGTAGGCAAAGTCAAAAGAAATAAAACAAATGTCATAATATAAACTAAGTCTTTAAATGATCAATAATGGAAGTAAAAATATATTAACTCAATAATGTGGTAAGTGGTAACCTAATAAAGTAAAAATGATATCATAAAGTAAAAGCATATCTCTACCTTAATGGAATAAAATATATTATCATGCTATAAGAATAATGGTTATTACACTTGGTCTCTATTTTTTATTCATAATGTCCTTTGCACAAAAAGATGAATCGGTTTGCTATGTACATACTATGTAGTATGCATGTAACATCATACTTGTGGGTAGAAGAAAAACTAAAAAAACAATTACCACATTAAATACTTTGTTGGTGTGTAGCTTTCAGAACAGGGTTAGATAATCAATGTCAGCAGAATCAAATACCAAGTCAACAGAAACAAATACCACTAGGTGGTTACCGGATATCACTTGTAATCGTGTGATCATTTTCCAAAGTAAACTATTCGACCCTAATGCCTGGGTTACACGAATATCTACTTGGGATAAGACCAAATGTGGTTATAGAATTAGGCACAATTAAATAACCCTTTTGCTTATAAGTGTTAATCGTTTTCTGTGTGTCCATCATGCATAATCAGATCTCCTATTTATAGGAGGTTACTCAGAGCTAGTCAAATGAAATTATGAGAATTAATCGGCCCATTAATCGCCTCATAATTATCCCCATTATAGTCATTAGTGGTTACATGACCAATTAAACGTGGTCATAATGCAGTTGTAACTGCCACTTGAATAGGTCAAAGCCCGTTACAAGCAGTACTTTCATCAGTACTTTCATAGCACTAGCAGTGGGTACACTGCTTCAGTGGAAACACTGCTTCAGTGGAAACACTGCATATCAGTGGAAACCACAATCAGTACTTTCCACTCGCACTACCAATACAAACCACTATTAGAGTCAGGGTGTTCATGGACCTTATGGGTGTACACTCCGTACCTCCTAACCCATTACAAGGTGTGAACTAATCCCACAAGTGCACTAAATTTTCCAACAATCCTCCCCAAATTTAGTTCACTTCCTTGCATGAAAACAAACATTAAACAAAACATGTGCATAAACGAAAATGTCCTGAGGATTGAATTTTCATCTTAGTAAATTACACGTTCAAATATTCGAGAATCAGGGTGTTCTAAGAATTGAACCCTTCAACCCATTTGAATACCTGAAGATAAAATACACACAAGTTTTCAAACACTTATCAGCTCCTGACACTATACAAGCCATGTGTCCATATCCACATTCATAAATGTTGCAAAAGCTAAAAGTCCAAAGCTTCCTGAAGCGGCAAAACTTCAACATTTACATAGGTGGTTCCTCTTTATTCATGCTCATGCCAAGCACTTTTTCAAAGAAAATTAACCATTAAGAAGTAAATACTTCATCCTCCTTTCAGCAGGTTCTGAGCACAACCTTGGGATGTAAATAAAATATGTGCTCCAGTCCACTGAATGTTCAGCTTTCCACATTGAACTCAGCTCCCAAGTTTCCTTAGGAGGGAGTTGGGTGTCATAGCATTCAGTGACTAAGTTGGAATTAAACTCATCCCTTTAGCAGACTTTATAACTAAGTCTCTAGCTAATCCCTTCGTCAAGTGATCAGCTAAGTTCTGTTGAGATCTAACAAACTCTATAGATACCACCCCATTCATGATAAGCTCACGAATCATGCTATGTCTGACACCTAAGTGTCTAGACTTACCATTGTACATTTGGCTATAAGCCTTAGCCAATGTAGCTGCACGATCACAACGGATAGAAATAGGTGCTATAGGTTTAGGCCACAATGGAATCTCAAGAAGCAATTTTTTCAACCATTCAGCTTCTTTACCAGCAGCTGCCAAAGCCACAAATTCAGATTCCATTGTTGAACTGGTGATGCAAGTTTGCTTCTTGGATGCCCAAGAAATTGCACCTCCACCAAGTAGGAATACCCAACCACTGGTAGACGAATTGTCTTCAGTGTTACTGATCCAACTTGCATCAGTGTATCCTTCCAACACTGATGGGTAACCAGTATATGAAAGACTATAATCCATAGTTCTCTTCAAATACTTCAGTACCCTCTGAACTGCTTGCCAGTGATGAGCACTAGGATTACTAGTATACCTGCTCAATTTTCCCATTGCAAAACTAATATCAGGTCTTGTACAAGTCATGGCATATATCAACCAGCCAATTACCCTAGAATACTCAAGTTGAGATACAACCTTGCCATTATTAGGCATCAGCTTCTCACAGGTATCCATAGGTGTACTCACAGGAGTACAATCAAAGTAATTGAATTTCCTCAACACCTTCTCAATATAATGAGACTGAGAGATAGAAATTCTATTACTTTCATGTTTAATCCTTATACCAAGGATAACATCAGCCTCCCCCATGTCCTTCATGGAGAACCTTGATGACAAAAATTCTTTTGTCAGGTCAACCTGATTTTGGTCAGTGCCAAAGATCAACATGTCATCAACATATAGACAAATGATGACTCCTTTACCAGATTCATCAAATTTGCTATATACACATTTGTCAGCTTGGTTAAGAACATAACCACTAGACAAAACCACTTCATCAAATTTTTGATGCCATTGCTTAGGTGTCTGCTTTAGTCCATAAAGAGACTTAATCAGTTTACACACCTTGTTTTCATTACCAGGCATGATGAAGCCCTGAGGTTGGTTCATATAAACCTCCTCATCCAATTCACCATTCAAGAAGGCTGTCTTCACATCCATCTGATGAATAATCAGATTGTGAATAGATGCCAAAGCAATCAGCAGTCTTATGGTACTGATACGAGCCACAGGGGCATATGTATCAAAATAGTCTATCCCTGACTTTTGTTTAAAGCCCTGAATGACTAGTCTAGCCTTGAACTTTTCAATAGTTCCATCTACCTTCATTTTCCTTTTGAAAATCCATTTGCAACCCAAGGGTTTGCAACCAGGTGGTAGATCAACCAACACCCAAGTGTTGTTGCCCATGATGGAATCCATCTCATCATTGATTGCTTCTTTCCAGAAAGCAATGTCCTGGGACTTCATTGCTTCTTCAAATGTCTTGGGATCATCCTCAACAATGAAGCAATAGGAGTATTGGTCAGAGACCTCATCCCTTGTTCCTTCAATTAAGTATAATTGAAACTCAGGTCCAAATGACTTTGGAGTCCTGACCCTCTTGCTTTTTCTGAGCATAGGTTCAGGTTGTTGAACCACAACCTCCTCAGGGACCACTGATGGTTCATCATCAGGGACCTCTGATACACCAGTGTCATGAGTTCCATTAGGAATCCTCATACTTTGTCTAGGGACTGATGATAATCTATTCTCATCAAAGTTTGCATCCCTTGATTCAATTATGGAGTTAACTGAAACATATTCATTAGGTTCAATAACATAGAACCTATAAGCCTTGGAATGTTCAGCATATCCAACAAAGATGCAATCAATGCCTCTTTCACCCAAAGTTTTCAACTTTGGATCAGGGAGTCTTACAACAGCCCTACAACCCCAAACCTTGAGATAGTTCAGGTTGGGTTTCCTTTTAGTCCAGAGTTCATAAGGGGTAACCTTGTTCCTTTTGTTGGGAACCCTATTTAATAAATAGCAAGCTGTTAACATAGCTTCACCCCAGAACCCTTGACTCAGTCCTGAATAGGACAACATGGAATTAACCATCTCCTTCAGCACCCTGTTTTTCCTTTCAGAAATACCATTTTGCTGAGGAGTATAAGGGGCTGTCGTTTCATGGATTATACCAACAGACTGAAAATACAGAGTATCCATGTACTCACCTCCCCTATCAGTCCTTAATCTTTTGATCAAAGACCCAAGTTGTAATTCAACTTCAGTTTTAAATACTTTGAATTTATCTAATGCTTCATCCTTGGAATGTAACAAATAGACATAACAAAACCTTGAAGCATCATCAATAAATGTCACAAAGTACTTCTTATTCCCCAAAGAAGGATTGGCATGCAAATCACACAGGTCACTGTGTATAAGCTCCAAGAGCTTAGTCTCACGACTAACACCCTGAAAGGGTTTCTTGGTTATCTTGGTCAACATGCAAGTGTTACACTTTTCAGTGTCCATGTCAAATGCTGGGATTAAACCATCCCTAGACATATCTTGCATTCTTTTATAGTGAACATGGCCAAGTCTAGCATGCCATAGGGTAGAGTCAGTCAGGTCAGTGGTGGTCACAAATGCTGAATTAACACAATCAGTGGAAATATTAAGCCTGAACATTTGATTACATAAATAACCAAAACCAATAAAAACACCATGCTTAGAAAACACAAATTTATCAGACTCAATAACTTGTTTATATCCATGATTATTCAAAACACTACTTTAAACCAAGTTTTTCCTTATATCAGGAACATGAATAACATTAAACAAAGTTACAATCTTTCCAGAACTAAACCTAAGGTCTACACAACCACGACCATGTACCAAGGCTGTTGACTCATTTCCCATGTGAATAATAGAACCATCATTCAGTGACTCGTAAGTCTTGAACTAGCTTCTATCTTTGCACACATGAACTGTTGCACCAGAGTCAACCCACCACGCAACATCATCATCCTTTCAGTGAGTTGGAAGAACCACCACTCCCTGAACCATTAGTGCCTGATCCATTGGCGTTACCACCAACTTTAACACCCTTGCAGTCCCTTTTAATGTGACCAGTTTTGCCACATTTCCAACAAGTAGGTGTTGCCTTCTTGTTAGGATCTGCCCTTGTGTTGTCATGATATTTGCGTTTGCCTTTGTTGTCGTTGTACCTGGTGGAGTTGTTATGCTCTACCATATTGACAACAGATGGTCCAGCAGCATTGCCACCCTTTGGCTTGTCATTATCCTGCACCTTGAGAGATTCCTCAATGTGCAGATGACTGCCCAACTCAACCAGAGTTAATTCCTCTTTCTTATGTTTCAAGGTATGCTTGAAATCTTTCCAAGAAGGAGGAAGTTTATCAATAACACAAGAGACTTGAATAGCCTCATCCATGTGCATATTGTGTTGTGTAAACCTTCCAAGTATTCCTAGAAGTTCATTGTATTGTTCCATGACTGGTCTTGAATCAGTCATTTTGTAATTTGTGAAATTACTTACAAGAAACTTCTTACTTGATGCATCCTCAGCCATATATTTGGCATCCAAGGAATCCCACAGTTCTTTGGAAGATTCAAAGTTTTGATAAATATCAAATAGAGAATCAAACATACCATTGAGAATTAGACCTCTGCAAATGTAGTCATCATTCTCCCATTTGCTCCTCCTCCTGATCTGCTCTATAGTAGCCTCATCCACATCATCAGGAATAGGAGTGGTTAGCACATACACCACACTCCTGCTTGACAGCAAGAAGTGCATCTTTTTCTGCCACCTCCTAAAGTCCACCCCTTCAAACTTATCAAGCTTAGCAAAGTTTGAAGCCATGTGTTTCATTGCAATAGCAGCCATTGATTATCACAAATATTTTACTTTGATTGTTGGTGTATAGCTCCCAGAACAGGGTTAGATAATCAATGCAGCAGAATCAAATACCAAGTCAGCAGAAAAAAATACCACTAGGTGGTTCCCGGATATCACTTGGAATCGTGTGATCACTTTCCAAAGTAAACTATTCGACCCTAATGCCTGGGTTATACGAATATCTACTTGGGATAAGACCAAATGTGGTTATAGAATTAGGCACAATTAAATAACCCTTTTGCTTATAAGTGTTAATCGTTTTCTGTGTGTCCATCATGCATAATCAGATCTCCTATTTATAGGAGGTTACTCAGAGCTAGTCAAATGGAATTATGAGAATTAATCGGCCCATTAATCGCCTCATAATTATCCCCATTATAGCCGTTAGTGGTTACATGACCAATTAAACGTGGTCATAATGTAGTTATAACTGCCACTTGAATAGGTCAAACCCCGTTACAAGCAGTACTTTCATCAGTACTTTCATAGCACTAGCAGTGGGTACACTGCTTCAGTGGAAACACTGCATATCAGTGGAAACCACAATCAGTACTTTCCACTAGCGCTACCAATACAAACCACTATTAGAGACAGGGTGTTCATGGACCTTATGGGTGTACACTCCGTACCTCCTAACCCATTACAAGGTGTGAACTAATCCCACAAGTGCACTAAATTTTCCAGCACACTTCTCACACTCAATTACAAAATTAAACACTTTCAAAGAAGTTTATCAAAATCGACATTTTGATAGAGCAAACAATTTGGGCGAGCAAACCATTTGCTCTCCAATTCATTTTACCCACATATCCTCGCTACAAGATATAGAACATGGAGATCAAATGCTTTGCTCTCCTTTCCAATTGCTCTCCGCCTCGCTACAAGACAAAGAACACGGAGAGCAAATGCTTTGCTCTCTCTTCCAATTGCTCTCCGCCTCGCTACAAGATAAATAAAATGGAGAGCAAATAGTTTGCTCTCCCTTCCAATTGCTCTCCGCCTCGCTACAAGACAAAGAACATGTAGAGCAAATGCTTGCTCGCCCCATGTTTGGTCGCCTAAAGTGTAGATTTTGGTAAAACGAGTTTACGTGGTTCATTTTGGTAAAGATAGAGGTAAAGTGTTTATTTAAAAAAAATTTCTCAAAGATAAAATTAAGTTTGTAATAAAAAAGTGAAACACTTTTTAGTTCACATTATACTACTTTACATTTGTTGGGATTTTTTTCTACAGTTCTTTGCTACAGTTGTTATCTACACTGCTAACATGCGCGGCCTTTTTTCCCCCTTTTTACCTGTCCTTTTGGGCGGAGCCCCGTTTGGTTAACCCACTGTTCTATTCATCTCTACTAATATTTTTCCTTTTTATCTCAGATCCGGCTGGGTATATCTCCGGAGAAAAAAACCACCGTGCCTTGATGGAGGGAAACACTTTTGCGTGTTCGTACACCGGTTGGTGAGAGGGGTACAGTGATCTGTACTGTTGGAACATTATTTTTATCTTTTTTGTGGATCTCCGTTGGCCACATGGTCTTTGCTACAGCGGTAGATTTCTTTTGGTCCATATATTTGGTGTGTTTGGTGAATCTGACGGTGACGTTACCAATTTCAATTATTGATTATGGAAAACCCTAGCTGCATATTTGCTAAATTTGGACAAACGATTAAAGGTCTGATTTTTTTTTTCTTTTTTTAGGGCTTATTTTACTTCATCTTTATGGTAGTTATGCTATTGTGTGTTTAGTTTCGGTTCTGGGTTATTTTAGGCTTATTTAGACCTTGGTGTTTCTGTTTGCCATGTCTTAGATAAAGGTTACGTATGGCGATTATTAATTATCAAAAAATCTGATATGTGTCTTTTAGATTAGCAAAGATTGATATAGCGAGTCATGTTTTCCACTTATCTTTTTTGCCTGCTTTCTCTCTTCTTCATGCTTTGTGGGCTATGTTGTGTTTACCTTTCATTGTTTTGGGAACATTGGATACTGCCTGTGATGTTTTCCCTTCGCTTTCTTGCTAGCTTTGTTGTGGCGAGGGTTTAAGGTTTTTTTTTAAATTTAATTTTTCTGGATCAGTTTATTTATCATAAAATTACGCCATCCTTTGATAGTTCATGTTGATTTAGTCAGTGTAAAAATAAAAAAGCCTCTCCATGTTGGTCGGATTGGATGTCATGCCTTATGGTTAGGCACTTTCTGGGTATCAGATTTTGATTAAATAGTATACATTCTAAAAAGATTTTGCGGGTTTGCAATGCTTTCAGGTCTTGCTATTGCGGAGTGGGTTTATTGAGGTTGCAGCAGTTTTAAGCAGCGTTGCTAAAAAATCACACATTTTTGCCATACTTAGCTTCGCCGGTAAACATGTTTTTGGCTGTGAGTTAGCTTTGCTGAAAAGCATGGTTTGGCAGGGTAACCATTTGCTTGCAGCCATGCTGTTTTTTAGTGCAGCCACCATTTGGATAAACAAAGATGAGCCGCTGTGAGCAGGGATGAATTCTACGAGTTGGTTAACCTGGTGGCCTTCTAGCCAAACAGGTTGCCTAAAAAAATAGCTTTTCTTTGTATTGATAGCTTAAGCGGGCCTGGAAACATGTCTTGGCAGGGTAGCCAGATGGTTGCACCCATGCTGTTGTTCGAGTGCCAATCAATTTTGAGCCTCAAAACATGCCTTGGCAGGGTAACCAGATGGTTGCAGCCATGGTTGCAGCATAACGATGTTGCTTTTGTGCCTGTTTGACCCTGCAGCTGCTATAACTATAGCCATTTTTTTCAATACGTGACTCCACCTATGTTTGGATCATTATATTGTCAAATAATTTTCTGGAGATATACCTGGTTGGATCTAAAAGGTATGAGCATAATAGAAATTATGTTCCGCACTTTTGTTTTTGTCAGTTGGCCTTTTGCGCTGGGGTTGGTTAAATATGACTTTCTGGAACTTTCATTTCAGTCTTGCATATTACAGATGCAGAAAACACTCCCATGAATGTTGATTTCCGTGGTTGCAGTTTTTGTCATTCGTGCAATGCTGAATGGTTGACGGTTGCATTCTTTTTTTTAGGCTGTGATGAATTGGGCTTTATTCGGTAAATGTGAGATGACCCGTATCTTGGCAGGGTGACAGGAAACTGTTGCAGCCATGGCGGGTGTATCCTCTTTGCTTGAATATTCGCCCATCTGAGCCGTGTGTCCAACAAAATTCTCCCGCGTGGCTGAAAAAGCGAATCCAACAAATGTAAAAGTATATAATATACAAGTAACATGTAGCGTGTCATGAGATTAATGACGCAATGATGATGGGTTTGTACGTTGAACTGGTTCGTTAGCGTGCTTTAGCACCCCCTGTCTATTGGCGTGGCACCCATATCCACATTGCGGTTGCAGCCATGACAGGCTGCTGATGCCGCTGCGATGTTCGCATTTATGAGCGTTTCTATGTCTTATGAATAATATTTTAATGGCGATGTTTTTTTCACATGCTTGTTTCGGTTCTGATCATTCCTACTCACATTGCCTCTTTTTTAAAAGATACAACTCGGTATATCTCTGTGGAAAATACCTCCTATACTTTAATTAGGGGTTTGATGTTAAAGTTAGATGCAATCAGATGTTCTTCATGTTGTGACATTTATGAGTGTATTGTAAGGTGATAACGCTGGTAATGATACTTTCTAAGATGAAAAGGAGGGATGTGAGTAGGGATGAATGGAACGGGTGGGTTAACAAGATGGCCTTCCACTCAAAAGGACTGCTAAAAGAGGCCGCATATTTTTTCACTGTGCTTGAAGTATGCAATAGCATGCAAGCCTCCTACTCTTATATGGAAAACTTTCAGTATAACTGTAAAGCTAGCCAGCAGTTGTACACATATTTTAGGTGTTAGAATACGTGGGTGTTGCTTATGGTTGCTGGAATGTTACTTATGGTTAATGTTGGTGCAAAAAAATCAGATCAGTACTTTGATTTGTGGTTTAATGCTAAAGTCAGATGCAATTGGATGTCCTTCATGTTGTGACGGTTATGCGTGTATTCTAAAGTTAGAACGCCGATGGTGATAGTTTCCTGCA
Organism: Chrysanthemum seticuspe; assembly: GCA_019973895.1. Classification (NCBI taxonomy): domain Eukaryota; kingdom Viridiplantae; phylum Streptophyta; class Magnoliopsida; order Asterales; family Asteraceae; genus Chrysanthemum; species Chrysanthemum seticuspe. The sequence goes on from BPTQ01000005.1 coordinate 301,804,062, forward strand.
TTTATGTGTTTGGTGAGCGCGCTTCATAGAGTCCCATGTTTTGGCAAGGCACCCTAATCCAAATTGTGGTTGCAGCCATACTGAGTCTCTGATGCCGCCACCAGATTCGCAGGTCTGAGGCTGTATAGATATTAAAGGGCATAATAAACGTCCTCTCTTTCAATTCATGGCATGTCAGTACACAGTTTTTAAAAGACATAATAAATCAAGTGGCGTGTTGTTCTTTAAAAGGCACTTCTGCAGAGATTATGTCAACTTTGCTAGCATGTCGTACTACGAGTGCATGAACTTTGGTTACACAGTATTTCATCTTACCTTTCAAAACTGAACATTCATTTTTTCACAATTGAGGTATGTCCTTGCACTTCACTTTAACCATTACAATGTTTTTTAATGTATCATTGTGCATACTAATTTTTGGGTTTCTTATTACTGTCACACGTCCTCAAGCGCCTATACGTGTATTGTTGCAGGTTTTCCAACCTCTGCCGCATAGGTCTGGTAGAAAAGGCATTATTTGACGACCGATAAGTGATGCGACAATGGAAAGTTACTTTTGCTCTTCTCTTTTCAAATTCAGTTTGTAAAATTTGACTGGCCTGTTTGTTTTTTACATAAAACTTTCGGATTACCGAAGCACATCTTCATGCTGTTATTTTTTTGTTTTTTTTTATTGGAACAGGAGAGCTTATATATGATACCACATCTTCATGCCATCCTAGAAAAAAAGATGGTCCGCAAAAACAGATAGCAGCAAACTCAGTTACCCTGCGCCGCATATCTGGTTATTCGCAAAGGTTGCCTCTTTTTTTCCCCTCATTCTCGATATGCTTATACCTATTGTGATGTTTACCGTGCAAAAATCCGAATGCTAATATCGGACGTTTTTTTTTGGATGTTGTTGACAACCGGCGCGTGCAGATTACAAGGACTCACATACATTCAGGCAAAGGTGATCATATCGGTGGACTCGGTGCGGCAATGGGTAATTCTTTCTACCTCAATTTCCAATGATTTTTAAAGCAGTTGTGTTTTTTTACATGTTTTTTTTTTTTTTTTTTTTTTTTTTTTTTTATTTATTTATATATATATTTTTTTTACTTCGGTGCAGCCAACCTTGCTTATGAATATGATAAGGCAAATGTGAAACACCACCTTACCTGTTACATATAAGGTGCAGGGTGAAGGCACACCTCTGGCACGATCACCTACGGAAGTTTCCACCATCAGCTGCAGCACCCGGTGTCCACCAATGGAAGGTCCGTTAATGTCGTTTGTTTTTTGCACAACCCTATAGCGTCGATCAACGAGTTTCTCATGTTGTTTTTTAAACTAGGGCATGCTGAACTGTACATGATACCGGGTGCCTATACCAAACTTAGAAAAGAACGGGTATAGGTAGCTGGTGAGTTTATCCCAGTAACGTGGTGCAGATAAAGTATGAGTATACTATATAATATATATTATGTTTGGTATTTTGCTTTGCATTCATCTACCCTTTACATTTAAGCTGCAAGTTCAGATGGCATAATTTTAAAACTTTTAATATTTAACTTTGTTGCTCATACACTAACAATAAAGTTATTATAACAGGTTGCGGATTGCACTGCGACCGTGCCTAACCACTTATGGAGCAAGCCCATTAAGGATGTCAGTACACCATCCCCTTCAACTTCTCGATAAATGACAAAAGCTCCTGTGCTCGCTTTTGCTTCTTCGTCACATTGTCCAGGAACTCTGCAGCTTCGCTTAAATCTTCGGCCTGCAACTTTTTGAGCTCTGAGATACTTTTCACAGAAGAATCAAACGGATACAAAATTTCTAACTCTCCAATCACATATTCCCGCTCTGCTACACGAGCCCTGATGTCCTGAACCTTTTTCAGCAGTTCTGCTTCATCCACCATGGTCGTGCTCACCTCTCTTCCAAATTGAACAACCATCATATCCCTCACAAAGCTAGACCCAGCGGAAGTAGCAAGGTCTTCGCAAAAAGGCATAGGTGTGTTCATATTTATTTTTTCCTTCATCTGTTTTTTATTTAAGATTTGGGTCAGATTTTCTTTTGTGTGTGTTTTTAGGATTGTATGTGTGTCTTTTAAAGAGCAAATTATGGGTTGTTTATTATTGCTATGATTTAATAACACATGGCTTATTAGACTTTTGATTTGACTGCCACTACATAGCCTGCAAATGCAGTAGGAAGTAATCATGGCTTTTGATTCCTTATAAACAGGCATCAATTAGGCATCTTTTGCCATGGTTACCATTTTTTCACATATGAACTGCCAAAACAAAGGAATTTCATCTTTTGAAAAAAAAAACAAGAGTAGCAAAAAAAACAGATTAACAAAAAAATATATTTCTAGATATAAAATAGCGAGCCGAAAAAAAAAGGAGACAAAATGGTGAAAACTAAAAAAATAGAGGTTACAAAATTAAACCGTTGTAGGCAGGGAATAAAAGCTGATATAGCTTAAATGCATGACGTTCAAACAAGTTAAGATAATTTGTTTGCTTGCAATTCAGCTTTGTTTATTGAATGGCATGTCAAACGTAGGATCGTTTGTCAAATTTATAGATCATCCTAGATCTGGCATGTCACTCAATCAAGAAAGCTACATTGCAGGTGGACGAACAGTCTATACTTGGTCGGTTGATATGTGCCGTTACATCACAACTTTCACATATGAATATATATTGCGAGATATGGATAATAGTTTATACTCCCTTTTTTGTTGCAGGAAGACGGTGCAAACAGAAAGAATAATTTCGTTTTCAGAAATATGTATTGGATCACCTGTTTAACATAGTAAGTCGTTTCTCATGTATACCATTATCCTATAATTTGCAAAACTGAGAATCGTTAGCTGTTTATCACTGTGTGATTGTCTTATCAGCCCATGTTAAGTTTGTTGCAGTATTTTTTGGCTGATTGTGTTGTTTCTTTTTTTTTAAAATTCAGAAAGGCACTATTTGTCATACTATGAATGGCAATGAGTACTCATCGATCAAGGCGGCTCACATTGGTTCTGAACCTGAGGCTACTAAGATTTTTCCAGCTGACTGAAGATGCTCACATAAGGATGCCTCTTGCACATGCTCCGCCTTATCACATAACAAGGTCTTTCACTGCTGAGGTGAGTAATCTGTCTTGAAAATGTGTTCATACCAATGACCATGGTCAATGAGTGTGTTATAATGCCTCTTTTCAGTGTCTATTTATGACCAACAACCATCAAATTTTGCCATGGTTTGTTTTTCCACTTAACCTTTATTTAAAGGATTGAGCATTTTCTGAATTTAAAAAAATGTTCAATACTTTTAGTGGTAAACTATGATACACATGCACAACTTAAGAATTCTTTTGTTAATTGATAATACATATTCATGTTAAATCCAATCAGTAAACCCTCCACACATTGTCCAAATAAAACACAAGTGACCCAACCATATCATTGCTTTTCTCCATTACATATGTATCAACAAAATTATTAAACCACAAACAGACGTAACTTTTCCAAATAAAACATAATTGACTCAGTCATATCATTGCTTTTCTCCACCACATAAGAAAACACATATCTACAATATTGCTGGAGCACAAACTAACGTAACTTTTATTCATATTCGACATAAGTTACAACCATACCACCAAAGATTAACAACACCCTGTTAATCTAAGACATAACACCATACCATTAAACATAAAGACCATGAAACAAGCCATCACAGACACACAGAAGATGCTGCCCTAATCATACATCTCCATTGTAAATACATGGCACCTTTTTTCAATGCGCGATTCCCTAGCCAGATCAAGGACCTGAATCAATGCAGCAAGAATCTGATGGTCCATGTCCTGTGCCTCCTCCAAGCATTCAACATCGTCACTCGCAGCATCATCATCACCACTCAACCATCCCTCCTGCAACAATTCAGTTCTACTCCCAAGTCGACGACGAACATCATCGCGTTCTCTCCAATCAGCATGATGAACCCCTCATTTTCACCTTGCTCCTGTAAAAACAGGAACTTAAAGGCATTGTGGACTTCATTGGAGCCACATGCTTCTTTGAGTTGATTCAAGTTTGGGGTGTAAGCCATTTTCTTGACAAATTAAAAAAAAAAAAAAAAAAACTCACAAGGTGCAAAGGTAGCTATGTGAAGCCACAAAAAAACCACCTTATATAGGCAGATAAAAAACTGTAGCAATAACTTAGTGTAACCAAACTGGTACAGTATACCATTACTTATCATTCCAATGAAATATTCCCAAACAACCCAGCACAGAACTTAGGGTAAGCTAAAGGCATCTTTAAACACTTCATGAACTAGCCACTAATCTAAGATTTTCCACCAAACATTGACTGACTAGACAGTAATCTAAAAGAAATTGCAACATGAATTCCAGCAACGAAAAAGGTTTCTCTCTTTCATTTCAATATTTATATCCAAAGCGCACATCCTAACTTTTATTTTTTCGTTTTATGTGTAGAAATCATCTTCGTTTCAAGCAGCCATTCCAACTCATAAGGCCCTGATCTTCCTATGCAATGGAAAGCCTACTTTTCGGTTAACAACTATGGGTCAGATTCTAAAAAATAAGACGTGGGGAAGCTCAAAACTTCCTGCATTTCCAGTTGGCTACTATGGTGAGTGGCTTTTATCTATAACCTGGTCACACTGCTGCCATTAATCACTAGATGCATTTTTATACTTCCTTTTGCTATATGGCTATGACCAAAATTCATGAAATTTTGTGATACTTACTTATGGATATCAATACATGTTTTGCTAATCACACTTATAATCTTTTGCATGTCATGACGAACGACGTATGTTCTGCTGCATCAAGAATAAGGTTTGCTCTTTGTTGCATGTAACTTGATGCTTCATTTTTATACGCCAGTTAGATAAAATCAGCTTCTAAGAATAGCGGTGTTTATGTGGCAGCATGCAAATGACTCTATCCCAGTTTCTCGCCATCGCTTGATGACTGAGTGACATCAATTTAAAAGTTAAAATGAACAAAAGCAGGGGGCCAGAGATATGTTAAAGTAGCCGTTGTTGCAGTTTCAGCACTAACAAATACGCACGGTACTTACAAGTTTATACAACCATCTTAATATTGGTGTTACACTTATATTTGTGGCCTCTAAGTAAAACCATTATGGTTGTAAAATCTGATTTACAATTCTAAATTTGTCTTCAGGTTTTGGTTTCTTTTCGTCACAGCTTTATACAGCAAGTTAAAATCATCTAGGAAAGGCCAACATTGCTGACATTGCAATTCAGGTAATCACTATCACCATTCACATGTGGCAGCTGTTTTTTTAGTAAAATAAAAATCTATAGTTCACTGTTTTTTTCTTCAACCATAGACTGCACATCTGTGCATATTACAATGTCAAAATATGCTGATTAAAAAAACTGAAATATAAAATCTATGTTCTCTGCTTTAGTGACATGAACAAGGTATATATTGACTGCTTTAATCAAGTATGCAGCTTTTGAAACTTACACATTTCCTGCACATATTCCACTCATAAACCACATTTTCATTTAAAATTCCAGCTATAAAAAACATTCAACACCATCGTTTGCAATTTAGTGTGGACTTAACTGTTTAGAAATGAAACCATTGTAATGCCTGGATGTTATTCTAATGACTGCGTATTATTGTCATACCCGTATACCAAAAGCTGACCTGCCGTAAAAGCTTTTTACTGTATGACTGTATTATGAACATATTGTCTTTGGTTTGGTTGGAAAACCTGATTTGCAGTTCTAAATTTGTGTTCAGATCTTGAACTGTATTCATGCAAATTTCATACAACAACCAGACATCATCTACAAAAGGCGAATGTCACCGAGGCTGCAATTCAGGTAATCATAATAGTTACGGGGATGAAATTACATAATCATTTCTGCGGACAACATTCATATGTGGTGACTGTTTTTTTTATGAAATATGCAGCTTTGGTTCACTGTTTTTTCCTTCAAGCATGGGCTGCACAGCTGTGCATATTCTAATATTAATGATTGTTGATACAAAAAAAATCAAATGAAACATGCATGCCTCTACTTTAATGACATCAATAGTGTATGCATGTGTATGCAGTGACTGCTTTAATCAGGTGGTCAGTTTTTTAAACATGCACATTGCCTGCACATATTCCATTTATAAAGCACATTGTCATTTCAGATTCCACCTATAAAAGCAGCTCCAAAAAACATTGATTTACCAAACAATAATTTAAACAAACCACATCATGGATTTTGGCACCAAAAAAGGTTTTTATTTTTCATCTGAATCCTGATATCAGCCAAACACAGCATTACAAGATGTACTTACGTTTTCATTTTAAAAATGTGCAGCTACCATGGACATTTCAGGCACTGAATCAAGCTCACCAGCCGCAGGCCTTTCGATGAATGGAACAGCTACTTTCCGCCTGGTTATTGTGGTTCAGGATCTAAAAAAAAGATGTTAGGAAGGTTAAACCTCCAAAACAAGTTGCTCAACGAAATGATGATGCCATGCCGAAAACTGCAAACCAGAATGGCTCGAAAGGAAAAAGGAACAACAAATTTACTGTCACTCAAATATGATTTGTCTTGGTAGTTTCTCAATGGCTTAAATGCCTTTAAATAAAACTGTAAGAAGAAACTGCATATCGTATTGTCACTGTAAATTGCAAGTACTGTTTTGCATATCGTTCCGGATGTACTTTATCCAAATGTTGTTCCGTTTGGTGGGCTGCAGAGATGCAGTTACACATGTGTTTGGTGCAATGATTAGCAGGGCTGTTTATGCCTTTCTAGCTGCAGAAATTTACGCAAAAACATTGTGTTCTTTTGTGTCAAACTGAAACAAAAATTATGCCATGTTTGCATATCAAGATACTCCTATTTTGTATTACGTAGGTGCTGCATATAATTTTAATGCATGCTTTAAAAAGTTTTAAAATTTTTTTATGATGCAAAAATTTGCAACACCCATCCTTGCAATCTTATACCTTTTACCGTTGCTATCTTCGATAAACTGGTAGCTACATATTTAACAAAGCACCCTCAGCAACGCGCGGGCTCGAATCCTCGTATTCAAACAAGAGTGAAAAATATTTGTTGCTATGATGCAGTGACTTCAACTTTTGTTGTAGTACAAGTGGGTTGACTTTTAGTTTGGGCCTGATTTGCATTTTGGCAAGAAGAGTTGAAATAAAGGTGATCCAAATAAGTGATTTTGGTATGGGAGGAGGCCCGGCTGACCCGGAATACATCTTGTCTTGGTATTAAAATAGAATCCAAAAGATTAACGGGTATGTTTGGCACGGAGCGGTGTGAAGCTTTTTGGGGCGATAATAAATGAGCATTTTGAATTTTAATGGTCGTTTGACAAAAGAGCAGTGAGCTTTGCTAATTTTTAAGAAAACTAATTTTACAATGCTTCTTTAAAAAGCATTGAGCTGTGACTACAACTCAGAGCTGACAACTACTGCTTACCGCTACTGCTCACTGCTACTTTTGAAAAACACACCCTAACAATAAACACTTGGTATGTTGTACGCTACAACAATACATTTTAGGGTAACATTCGACACATTTGACCTATTCGGCTAACTGGACAAGTTTCTATTATAGCAAATTTTATAGTATACCCTAGGTCGTGTTACAAAAGGATAAAAAAACATACTCAAGGTGGATGGAATTCACAACTCTATTGGACATGGTGGGACTCCAAAGGGAACCCCAAACGCTCTGGGCCAGATATCAAGCTGGAGTGTATGGATACATACAACTTTAAAAGCTGTAGAAGCTCGAACTACAACTGTAGAATCATTTAGGCCCTCTTGAATACATCTAACGATCTTTCATTGTATCTGGTACAAGTATTACATACCCACGATAGACCTCTTGTTAATTTACAGCATATGTATCAAGAATGGCTGTTCTCTCCTTTAACCATAATGGATTGAAAGGGTACCCTTTTAATCTCTACGAATGTCGAATACTCGTTGTTCATTGGTTGTTTCCATGGTTCTCCATCCATCTGCATAAAACATTCTCTCCATGTTCCACCTCTTAACTCAAAACGAATTGCAGCCGCCTGATCAACCATGAAAAGATTTAAAATAAAAGCTCATATGAACAGAAAATTGTTCCTAGTATTAGCAATGGAAAGGGTTTGTTAGTTGAAGGAAAATATTACCTGAGCAATATGTTTTGCTGAACATAAATCGACCATAACAAATGATGCATGCCATCCTTGTTTGAATCCGAAGATTTCTAGGAGGCCATCGTCTAATTTAGCTTCAACAAAACCTTTCTGCAATAATACATATTGATGTTCATAGACGTTAACATCACTATATTAATATTATTTGATTATAAAATATTACCTTTTCCAAATATTCTGGCTTCAAGTTACCCCATGGATTTCTTCCGCTTGCATAGCTATGAAGATTTAATGCTACTATAGACCTGATACTGCAGCATGATATGTGTATTGTGAGCCGATGAAAACATACGTGTAAGTTTCAACTTGTCCAATGTAGTAAGCTGGCCTAGTGACCTCTGAATATCAACTTAAAAACAGTCGCTTAAAGTTGTTAGCAACCTGAAATTAAAGTTTGGGTGAATTGCATATATATCCCTCCAAAGGTGAATAATTCCATATATATCCTTCTTACAAGTTTTTGATGCACATAGTACAATGATTTTTATGCATGCAAAGGATATATATGCAATTTTGCATCTTTGGAGGGATATATATGCAAACCCTTAAAGTTTTAAGCCTTAAGTTTCAGGCCACTTATAACTTCTATGATTCAAAGTTGATATTAGGAGGTTATTAAAAAATTATTATTGAGTCATTTATAAATGAAAGCCTCATATAATGCTCAATGGTTTATGCAAATATCATGTACAGTGATATAGCCTTACCTTGATGGAAGAGAAAGCAATTCCCAGTTTGGGCTATTCAATTTCTTAATATGTACCCTTAAAATGTTCTTTAGTCCCCTGCAAGAATGAAGCACGTTTAGGCAATTTCCAAGCCGGCGTTACTTTTGTCAGAAATAATAGTACAAATTATGGTTATAATCACTCATCATGGCATTATATCAAGTATAAAAGTTACTCTTCAGTAAAACTACAGATATCAAGGTCACTTCATATGGAAAGAAACTATTACCTCAAGCTCGGGTCATTCATGCAAGGTGTAAAGAACCATCCTTGTTTGCAGGTGTATCCAGAGTAAATTATCTATGACATAAGGGAGATCGCAAATTATATCCTAATTTCTATCAGAACAATTGTCTACACGGTATGCTATTTTACAGGAAACTGGCTTAAATTCACACCTTGTTTGCAATACGACCTTGTGCAAGATAAGGTTTCTCATTCCGTAGATTATGAAAACCATAAGCCACTTGGGCATCCATTCCTGTACGTAAAATTAAGATCATAAGCCTGAAAATAGATGATCAAAATTACATATGCCACAAAATTGAACAGAAACTTTACCATTTTAATTGATCATTTTAAGTTAAATATATTTTTCGTTTAAAAAAAGTGGCGCTAGCTTTAGATGGTTATGTTGCATAACCGTTATACAAAAAGTCTTGGTTCGAGCCTTTACGCTGCCTAGTTTCTTATTTTTTACACAATCACACATTCACATATTATTTGAGCACAAGTCACCAGCACACATACACTTGCCGGAGGTTTTCTTTGAAGCAGTCTCTCTACTCTCCGGTTTACCCTAGGGCAGGGGTATGATATGTTTACATTCAAACTCCCCATACCCCGCTCCAACAAGATTGGATATGTTCTTGTTGTAAATTTTTTTTGTTTCAATGTAAATTAATAGCTCAAATGGCAACTAAATATACCTATGCTAAAATAATTATAGAAGACTCCTTGGTAGCAAGAAACTTCCTCAGGCAAATGCCCTTCGTTATCTAAATCCTGCAAACAAACCCATCAAAGAAACTCTTTAGTTAAGGTAAAAGGTAAAAACGATTTGGTATATACATATTAGTATGTATATATTCCCAACCTGATCAAGGACGATTTCTTCTGTTTGCTTCAATGCGTGGGGTGTATCTAATTCAGCACCAGCCGGCATCGTGATGACAAGGTTCCAACTATCAAGACGGGCAACTGGAGCATGAATAGCTCGGTCAAGAATCCTCTTAATGGCTGCTTTCCATTTTGTAGAAAACGAACCACCCTAAAAGTAAAACTTCAATCACATTTTAAGGAAAAAAAACATGATTATAAAAAAAATTGAAAGTCAAATGACACAAAGATTAGATTACCCAACCGAAACTCCTTGACAAGTCATTTCCTGTACCAAGAGGTATGATCGCACTTGGTGGGACAGGTTCTCGACTTTTTTTGTAAAGCTCCCCAAGGCACCCAAGGACCCAACCCACAGTCCCATCACCTCCTGCAACCTATCAAATGACAAACCTAAATTATCTTCAATTACATTTAAATATCATTTATAATTTCGATTTTGCTTTATAGTAAACCATACTATAACTCTCAATCTTTCACGACATTCTTTGGCGCAGCAGTCTCCAAGATCAGCAAAGTGTTCCAGGCATGCTAATCCGTATTGAACAAATTCATGAGGCTTCACATTTTGAAGATCAAAAACCTGCCACCAACAAGAGAGAAATACTTGAATCTTTCATGAACATTTGTGAAGTTTAAACGTCCATATGTGAATCAACCTTAGAGGACTTTTGACAAGTTTCCAAGATCAAAATCAACGTTCTCGGTTAGTCAAGACGGATTTAGTTTCTGAACTAACCAATGTTGTTGCTAAAATGCTGTGTGACAAACAAGTGTTTCTGTACAAAATTGTGGAAATAGAAAAATAACTATCAAATTCTAAAGCTCATAATAACTTGTTTTTTCTCTTTTTGCATTTCTGAACTAACAGTTAGTGATTTTCTAGTGAATCTTGGTATTGTATGTTTCTTTCTATTCTTTTGCCATTTTTCTGATAACTATTATCCTTCAGTGATGTTAGGTAATTCATACGAGCATTCACTTACACAAATGTTATGAACATCATTATAAGATTAACATAAGATACTCGATACAATTTTGCCAATACAAAATTATATAACTAACCAGCCATGGGCGGAGCTATTAAGGGACCGGGAAGGGTCCCGGCCCCCCTAGGCTTAAGCCCGTTAATGTATTTTTTCGCGATTTCATGTGTATTTTCGGGAAAAAAATATTTCGGCCCTCCAATTTAATGTATTTTCTGATAAAAATTTGTTTCGGCCCTCCCACAAAATTTTTTCTAGCTCCGCCATTTAACCAGCATTTTCACATTAAACATGCAAATAAGAAAGAAAATTACAGCAATAATACCAACATGTAGTATGTAACATGTACGTGGCATGTGTGTGCGATTATTTGTCTTTCATAAATTAAATAAAAACCTGTTCATCGCCCATGAAATCTTGCAGCCGCGATTTAAGTTCAGAACCATGACGTCCACCGCTCTTAGAATTAACGAAAACAACCAGCGGCGAATCAGGAGCGACAACAGGTGACATGTCACCACCATCATTTCCATCATAATGTTGTTTACCCGCATCAACATCTTTAGCCGCAATGGCATCACGTATAGCGAATCTTAAATATTCAGGCATGGTAATCTTTTTTCTCAATTCATCTTTTGGAATCTTCATTCCTGACAACTTACATCCTTTGATCGAATCTATAACAGATGATTTACTCGAGCTTTTTCTCATCACGGGCTCTCGCCCTGATGATTCCATTTTCTTTGTTCTTTTTATTTAACAGACTCAAATCTATAATCTTTGATACCAATATTACGTAAATACTAAAATTTTTAATATGAAACAGATGTTATGAAATTTATGTTATGTTAATCTTAGATATTCAGGGATGGTGGTGAAGGACTATTTTTGAAAAACTGTTCTTTTTATGTGAAAAACGGTTTTTTGTTTTTAGTTTAGTTTTGATCCCTTTAACTTGACTCAAATGTATACATGACCCTTCATATTAGATGATATTTGGATTTTAAAAAAATCGATCAGATACGTAAAAAAATGCTACATCTCGTTAAATGGTTTGATCATTCAGAAATTTAGTGGAAAACTGTGGAGCAAAAGTATGCCATAAATAAATGTATAGTTATTCAAAAAGCCAGTGCCAAGTACTCCATAAATAAATAACAGGAAACAAAGGTAACGTGAAGCTGGGCAGCGTTACATGAATGGGAGTTATTTATAGTGCGTTTAGCTAGAAAAAAATCTTAATTTTTTATTTTCGGTTTTGTAAAAAATGAAAGAAAATTTAATTTTTCACGTAACGTAGAAAATGCGTTCATGCGATATTGTTTTCCTTTTTTCAATAAAAGAAGGAGGTTACAATGAATGAAAAAAAAAAAAAAAAAAAAAAAAAAAAAAATCTTTTGTAGTTTAAATACTTTTCGGTTTCATAGAGAATTTGATTGTAAAATTTTGATTTGAACGCAATATTTTTTATTTTATTTTTTTTTTACACAAAACATTTGAGAAAACAAGTTGTTTTCTTTTAACTAAATGCACCCTTAGTTAGAGTTTAAATAAAAGCTTGTTAAATTAGTCCTCAAGAAAAGAAATCAATTTTCACAATTGAAGAAGTCATGAGTTATTCATACGGTGGCTATGTTTTTATTGATACCCCCCTTATATTTTTTGTTTTTTTTTTTTTATTTTTTTTTTATTTTTATAATTTTATTTATATCAAAAAGCTATAAACCTGAAAATGCGGAACAGTAAATATAAAGTTTAATACGTCAAACGCTTAAAACAGTCAGAAATACGGAACAGAAACTGACAAAAAACTGTGCTGTACTGAAAAAATGGGAGGACAAAGGGAATATTCCCCTATGATTTGACATCATAGGGGGTATTAATAGTATGACCCTTGAAGAAGCCATGTGAAATTTGGGTAATCTGTCATTATCTTTGTTAATTTCTCATTGTACTTGACTTTGTCACCCCAACTAAAAACCATTTCCTCCGATGCATTTCCATGTTGCAATAAGAGGCAAGTAATATTTACGTTCCGCTTTATCCACTGAATCCAAGGAATTTTACTGGTTTGAGATGATGAGTTAAGATTTTCCTTGTTCCAACTTCATTCCACGCCCAATTGACAAATTTACACATTTTACCCAAACCAGTACCCAACTTGGCTAGTTGTACGGTTTTCCACCTATAACACAACGATTTTTGGTCAAAATCCTATGTAATATATTACATATGTATCCTTTATATGTGTTATGCGTATGTTAAAAGTACACCCCGGAAAACATGTGTAAGTAAGCTCTGAAGCTTCAATAACTATATTATATATAAAAAAAGAATTAATATTGAGACGAGGAAGACTACCTCTTGAATGATCAAATGGAGAGACTCAGAGTCGGAGCACATTTGAGAAACCTAATAAGGACATTCATGGAGAAGGAATATTTTGTTGTAGTTAGTTAAAATGTCTTCAGATTTGGAAAACGTGCAGCGTAATTTCCATCGACAATGTATTATCATAATGACAACAAGCATACATTTCAAAAGAAAATATTGAAGTTATACTATAGGCTGGATATATAATAGAAATGCATCATAATACCACATAGGTCCGCCTTTAGTTTAAGCCTTTAAGGTAATTTGAATTGAGAACTCAAAGTGGGCATGTGCTTAAGCAACCGTGCTTTACTTTGCTTATATAGCATATAGATGACGTAGATGAAGAATCTTGAATAAAGAGAATAAGTACCTACCACCTGAATGAAATAACGATTGAGCGTCACAGATTCCACATGATACATGCCATCAAACTCCTAGCATAATCTATATGATACTTCATGCTCCTTCATGCCTTCGGATAGAATCACAGCTTTCTTCAAGCTATCTACGTTTTTAAAGACAAACAGATCTATATGACCAACATACTCAAACGACACGAGTTCTGGGCAAGAAACCCTATAGGCACACCAAGATTCCCTATTTTCAGGCCAGACATTTTTACAGACCGTGTAGAATGGAAAAGATAACCTACATCCATACGTTAACAACCTTAACGACTCCAGTGAATCTCACGTTATTAGACAAGCGGGATAAAGAATAGCTTGATACTTATCCTTAAGCCAAAATACTAAATCAAATGACTTGACTTTGCAGTTTACAGCTGCCTGAATCCACTGATGTACCCTCGATAGTTTTCAGTAATCAGAACAACATAAACGAAAACTAGCCAAATATACACTGTTGTTTCCTAGAGCCCAGGAAACTAACTTTCTAAATATTTTCTTAAGGAACTTTTCTGAATGGTTTGGTGGTCGAGAACAATCTATGTTTAGATATGGGAAATACGGAATGGAAGTCCATAAAAATCTCCATCGTTTTGATAAAACACTGGTTCGAACAACTTCTTTGGTATTTGGAAGTCCTTGAAGGATCAGCTGAAGTATTGGGTCTGGCAAGTTACTGATCCTATCTACCCCATAATTAGCATTCTTTGTCAACCTATTTGAATGTAACAAGACGTCTCATGGATTTTGGTTGCCCTGCGACACTATCAGGGCTGTCTCATGAATTTCGGTGGCTTCGTGCATTACCACAAAAAGGCCCTTAAACACACATACAAAATGCAGATATGTCAGCAGTGCATGAACTAATAAAACTCAAGCTTCATATTGTGTATTATAATAGAAGTGCATAAAATTTAGTGGCGCTCGTCAAACGGTGACCATGTGCAATAGCACCGCTTGTACTCCCCTAGAGACGGCCGTGGATACTACTACAAATTAATCCATCATCCACAAAAAGTTCATATACGTGTAAAAAAATGTCAAAAGAAATTCACTGGTAGCTAGGATAAAGTGAATTTGTGAGGGTGTTCTTGATGATGATACGATAAATTGATAATGACATGATTTCAACTATTAGTAGTACTTTGATACAATTTAAATTGAAAATCCCCCTGGGCCTGGGCTGCATAGTGTCATACTTATTGGATCAAAGTTAATGGCCCATAATTAATTTTAGGCCTTGCTCAGTTGTAACTCATAATGGGTATTGAGGTCTTTAGAAACTATGAAAGTATAGTTTGTAAAAGTTGAATGTTGATAAACTAAATATTGTGGAGAAGATATAGAACATGTCTCATGATGTGCCTCAAATAATGTCGTACTAGGCTGCAAATTCTAATAGCTACACATATTTATATATATCATATCATAACCTTAGTCGATCAAGTAAGTTTGTGAGAAAAGATTGATTCAAGGGTGATCAGCGTATTACCGGCTCATAATATGTGCAATGCTAGGAGACTTGCTTAAAATTTTGATCTCAAAAAGCATAGACTGATTCATGGCAAGCGGTTATAACATTAAAGGAGACTACGTGGAAGAAATTGCTTATTCGACTATTCCCCAAAGCTTCAAATGAACATTTTAATATGATGTGCATATACGACGACCCAAGTGATCGCATCCACAAACACACTCTTTAAAAACCACAGGTTTTTCATGATCGTTGAGGAGTCGCTAGATGGACTTGTGATATAGTTAAGAGTTTTTTTTGTGAAAAGGAGAAATTTTAGATATAGTTAGAGTTAACTAGCTGTAAATCCAATACTTAGGGATGTTGATTAATGCAAAACGTTCCGGGTCATTTTGTTCTTTTTTACTCCTTTGTTAGATGGTTGAAGTATTACAGATCTATGAATTTGTCTATTCTTTTTAACACGGTCCATAACGCTTTATTCAACAAATCACTTAACATTAATTATAGTATTTTTTAGGCCTAATGCAATGATCTGCCAAGCAGTAACAACATATTTTCACTTAAAACTCCGAATGTTAAATCATGCGATTCTCTTTTGCTCTATAATATAGTAACAAATAAGAGAAAAATAAGTGTATCTTTACTTTACCTTCCTATAGTTAGATAAATTTGCCAGAACGATGAAATATTTAATGCATGATGTTATGGGTTACACTGCATTGCATGTTGGGGGATGTTATTTATTAGTGTCATTTAAAGTGATGTTGGGTGGTGGCTTTATTGTCTAAAGCTAACAAAATGAACCAATTTTCACTTGGAACATTTAATGATTTGATGATGAGGCTTTTTTTATTAGTGCAAAAAGTTGGAGGGGTTTATTGGGAATGTTTTGTAACTAATTTGAGTGAACTGCAAAAAGCCTGTTTTGATATTGTTCCACCAGATTCTCTATTTAGCAATTAGGTCCTTTCTATTTTCATCATGGACGTTACAGTCCTTTTTCTTAATTTCCAAATGAGGAAAATGGTTGGCAATAAAAAAACCATTTGTTCATAGTATGTAGTCTACTTACTCATTTAAAATTAAACTTAGGTTTAATCTCATCAACAAAGAAACTTGAATTATCAAGAAAACATCAAGTAAGGTTGGAAGTTCCTTGGACCATCATCTTAGACGATATAGTTGTATATGGTTAGGTTTTAACGTAATAAGGCACAAAATGTTAGACATGAACCAGATGGAGTTGCTAATAGTCAACACTTATTTTTTTGATGAAAACCATCTTTGTAAGTGGTTCATAAACTTAGTTGCAAAACAATACAAAATATAGAGAACTAGTCACGTTAAGTCCAAATTCTTGTCAAGCATTCTGCGTTCATATATACTTGATTTGATTATTTAAAGGCCTTTTACTTAACTTTATCTCTTATTTATTTAATTTTGGAACGGTGGTTAATTAAATTAGCAAAGAGCTAGAAAGTCACAAAGGTTTTGAAAAAACGTTACATGTGTTACAAATCTACTCTATTCAATCCACTGAGAATTTCTTTTGTCTACTAAGAACATTAAAAGAATCAAGTTTCTTTTTGTTAATGATGAGATGTTTGTTGGGGCGCTCCTAGGCAAACACTTGCTCATTCCTAAATCTCCATGTATGTCGATCAAATCGTTGTTTGCATGATTGTATCAAATTTTTTGGAGAAACCAGCTGGGACAGGAGTTTTATCAACAAGTTCTGACACATCTTGAAGGTTTTCAATGGTGATGTTACTAATTTTCAACCAATCAATTAAGGTTAGTTCTAGTGGGGAGCCTTTTGTTTGAGGTGTTTCAAGTGAACTTGTTAGTTTTCAATTGAAGAATCTTGTTCAACCTAGTTGATTTTGAGTAAAGTTTGGGTGAGTCGGACTTGGATTTATTATGATTCTGCATCCCTATGATAGAAAATATCCTAGTTTCATCGATAGTACAGAACCATGTTTTTAGCCCTTTTGGTGCCTTCAGCCTTGTTTATAATACCATTTAGCTTTCAAAAAAACTAATACACGAAATGGGTCACAATGGAACATAAGGACGACAACCTTGTTGTTTCTTCTTCCCCTCAAAATAGTCTCCTATAGTTCCAATTAAACTCAAGGACCAATGTCGAAAAGATTCATTAACTGATCAGAGGGCGAATTGAGTAGTGGGTGAAAGGTAGGAGTTGATTACTTACTAGGCATGTCGTATCAGGTTTCCAAGCCAAAAAATCTCCACAATGAGTTTTCACGAAGGGAACTACTAACCATTTGTCTTGCCAAAAGTGCGTTTCACGCCCATTACCAATCTTCTTTAAAATACCGATTTTTTTGATGTCCTTGAGATTGGTGATTAGGTGTAATTTGATACTGATTTTAAGTGTCATTTGCCCTATTATTTTGTGCATTTAACCTCACTTTATTTTTATTTTGGCTTAAAATTCTTCATAATTGAATTTTAGGTTGAAGTTCATACATTTGCTGAAATTGAACAACTTTGTGCTCATTTAGATGAAGTTTGAAAGAAAAAGACAAAAGTTCGAAGTTGTGACCACCAAGGCTGACGGCATCACAAAAGAGGCTCATAATATGAATTTTGTAGATATTTTGTGCCCGAGCAGTGCTCCCAGACGCCGTCACCTCCTCCAAGTGACGTCGTCACCTTGTTGCCTCTGACGTCGTCACCTCCTCCAAGTGACGTCGTCACCTTGCTGCCTCCGACGTCGTCAACTTCAATACTTGACGTTGTCGCCTTCAATCGGTAAAAAAACCCTAAAACGATATCGGCAATCCGAAGTCGTCACTTCCATACCTTGATGTCGTAAACTTCAATTTTATGTATATATTCTTTGTAAATTTTCATAGTTCGTCCTTAAACTTTGGGAGATAAACTCCAGCCAATTCTTATACTATTTTAAGCCATTTTCTTTATTGTAACTCAAGTATAACATTAAGATAAATATATTCATTAATCATTCAATAATGTCTATCATTGTTAGCTTTAATTGTGTCTTTGCTTGTTAGTATATAATTGTATCTATTGTTTTCTTGATTGGTGATTGTGTTTATCTATTACTCAAGTATTTAATAGTTCTACAAAGGTGATAATTTTGCGATAACTGTTAATTGTTGAGCTAAGATCCATATAAACTTTAGAATTTTCCTAGGTTATTGGCTATGTTGAGTCGCTTAGGGTTCTTGGTTAGTTTATGTGTGAGATACACGGACCAAGCGGTGTCGGTTTGTGATTCATTAACAAGGTGGGAAATTAATGCATAATAGGTAGTTTTAGGAGTCGGACCAAGACACTAGGCCATTTGTTATAGGGTGTAGAAGTTGGACTGATTAGGAAAAAAATGCATTACTTTTCAGGGCATTTTATAGCTGATTTTATATGGGTTATCACTTATTTTCCTAGTCTACTTTCCCAAATATCGATAAATGCAAGTTGTTGATGATTTTGGACCTAAAAGGGAAGTTATGCTAAAAATTAGCCAAGAGACAAAAGATATGAAGATTCAAGTAAAGTGCACGAAGCCAGACACCGTCTAGGTTCAACTAGACAACCTTGTATAACTAGACGTCCTCCAGACATGGTCTGGCATAAAGGAACACCCATTCTAAAGAAACTGATATTTTACACTAAAGGCCAGACGTCATCACACCTGGGAAATTATGAGTGTGACGCCACATAAAGAAGATCAAGACACCGTCACACTCGAGTGTGACATAGTCGAAGAAGACCCCTGAAGTCGTCCAGTCACTGGTTTATGAACCGACCTACACCACTAATCGACATCCGACGCCGTTTGAACCCCCAAAGGGATTCATTATTTATATGCAGTACAAGGCATATTCAGGGGTTAGGGTTTAGAGACGATTATTCCAGGCTTTGGGAAGGGTTTTTCTTGCTTTTTATTGCATTATAATCAAGTGAACATTAGGTGATTAT
Organism: Chrysanthemum seticuspe; assembly: GCA_019973895.1. NCBI lineage: Eukaryota > Viridiplantae > Streptophyta > Magnoliopsida > Asterales > Asteraceae > Chrysanthemum > Chrysanthemum seticuspe. The sequence continues at coordinate 301,823,362 of BPTQ01000005.1, forward strand.
CCTATTACACTTGTTAATCAATACAATCTCTAGTTTGATTTATCATGTCTTCTATCAATTTTACGTTGTTTATTTGTGTCATCATCATTAATATGCTTGGCTAAACTTGTTTGTAACTGCTTAGGATGCATGAAACCAAGATTGAGATGAATTGATAACTTGTGACACTTTAATTATTGCATGTAGTCGTGTTTTATTGTTTAATTCGTATCCATGTTGTATATAACTTGTTTACTTCATGAATTATAGTCTTAATCTGTGCAATCAATCTAGTATCTAACACCTATATCAAGTTCATAGCAATAGAACACTTATAAATTTAATTAACCGGATATATCTAATTAGTCTAGTTCCGATTTAACTAGGTTCATCTATTGGTCATTTAGCAAACGTAAACTAATGTGACGCTTGTGCAAGTAATTACGTGTCTAGGTTAGTTCTCGCGCTAGGATGCCCTCCCTTGAACGCTCGAGATTTGGTTTATTTATATTTGGAACTATGTGTTATGCATGAGTAGATTAGACTTGATCAACTTATCTAGCCCTTTCCTTTATTTTCCCATAGGAGGTATTCCTTAATTAACCACGTCATGATCACCTCAATTTAAGATGTATTTTCCCATAGGAGGTGTCCCTTGTGCAAGTAATTGCTTTCATAAAATATAAAATACAAAACACAGCCCCATCCCGTAGAGCATTATGAATCCGCCTCCATCTCTTCCTAATTGTTCCTCTAGAGAACGAACTTCCTCCGGGTATTGGCCTATACTTTGCTACATCGATTAGGTACATTGCCTAGAGGTTGAAAGGTTAATATCACATTAAGTTTTTGGTTCCACTGTCAAGGAATAACCTAGCTTGTAGATTTGTCCTCCTTTTGCTCTTTCTTCTTTAAGATTGTCATCTTAAGAAGTCTCGTGTCTGTTTTCATTTCTTTTTAGGTTTAGTCTAATTTTGTTTTCTTTATCTGTTTTCTATCGAGTCAAATCATGGAGAGAACATCATGTAATTCACTAGTTTTAAGTAAGATTATTAATCATATTCAAAAATCAAATTTTATTCATTATTCGAGTTGTAGAACTCAGGTGTGAGGTACAAACAAGTGACATAAACAAATCTAAAAATTGAATAATCACTGACGCGCACAAATTATCTAATGACACACTCTTACAGACACACATGTCACATCACCTAATGATTGGTATTTATACTTAACCAATCATTAGTGACTTGTGGGTTATTATAAGATAGGTCTCTAAACTTCTACGCTATGATAATACAACCATTATACTTTTTAGACTAATATTACATTTAATTGTAATTCTTAACAATCTCCCCGAATGTAATAGTAGTCTAATTGTTGAAGTCTAGGCATTAGCATCTTGGAAGAAGTATATGGTGATCCTGTTGTAAGTACGAGATGGATAATTAACGATTGTATGAATGGGTGTTCTTTATGTCCATTAAAGTACATCCTTGACTTCAGTAGGTTGACTAGAGCCTAATTGCTTTCAAGTCCCATTTGAAAGTCAGATATGTGAGCTAAACATATCTATGCCCTGATGAATCTCTTTAATTCAATATGATAGGGTGCAAAACTGCAAATTTGTAACGATTTTAGGGGTCATTTTAATATCATTTTATCTCCATTATTTCTTAAAAATCTACACATTTGGTTTTTAGGTCTTTTACTATGCATTTGCCAGAAACGTACAAGTTTTAGGCTCATTTAGATGAAGTTTGAAAGAAAAAGACAAAAGTTCAAGTCGTGATCGACATCCCGACGTCGTCACCAGAAGTGCCCAGATAGTGAATTTTTGATATTTTTCGTGACCTACCAGTGTGTGGAGACGGGGTCGTGACGTCGTCGCAAGCCCCATGTGACGCCATCACGAGTTAAAGAGTGATGCCGTGAGAGCAAGTAGGTGTAAAAAACCATAAATCGATTATGGCGAGGTACCTGACGACATCACAGCCGAAGGTTACACCGTGACAACTTTGTTTCTATATGTATTTTTGCTATGTTTTCCCAATTCGTGTGAAACTCTTGTGAACCAAACCCTAGCCAAATATTGATGTTATTTTCAGCACTTTTCTTCATTGTAAACCTATCGTAACATCAAGATAAGTTTTAACTTTTTTAACCATTTAATCATGTATTGTTTTTCTTGATTCTATTTTTGTTTGTCCTTTGTTTGTTATGCTAGACTAAATTAATTAGTGTTTATGTAGGATTACATGAAACTTATTAGTGTATGATTATATCTATTGTCTTCTTGATTGGTGAATTAGATTTACTTGTTAAACCCTAGTTAGGAACTGCCTAACTTGACCTTTAACCATATGTAACTAATTAGACATCGAACTAAGAACCACGTAAACCCTAGTTTAACTACTTTATGTGCAATCATTGCTACTGTAAGGCTGGGTTGATTGTTATATGATTAATTAGATTGAATATTTAATGCGTGCTTATAGCTATTTTGTGGACATTGTGACTTTATAGTTGGTCACAGACGCTACCTTGCATAGGTTGTACTTACTTTGGGTAAAGGGTTTCTCTGGTAAAAATATTACTCCAAAAAAACGTTTAAATACATAGGATGTGGGTGAAATCCTACATCTCAGCCCGTTACACAGGCAAAAACAAACGCACCATTTGTGCTTTAAACTAATTGTTGGTCCCTTTAACTTGGTTAGAATTTATCACTAAGTTAATCTATCCAAGCTTCGTGGCTTAGCAATGTTATTTGAAAATTAGTTTAACAAGTTAAAAACGTAATGTAAAATAGACAATTTTTTCAACGTTTATATTTTTATTAAAACTTACTCAAAGAATATATTACCCAAGTGTTTGCGGAAAAACACTTGGGATTGAATGACAATGTATGGTGTACTTCTCACTAAACTTAAGCTAAGCTTAAGTACAACTATGCTAACCAACTGAGCTAACCTCAGGGACTTAGTTGTAACTGAGGAGTAAAAGGGCTTGTGAATGTCTAAGCATTTAGTGCACAAGCTTAACCCTTTTACTCCACCTTATGACTGCTATTTATACAAGTATGAAATACAACCATTTTCCTAAAAGACAAGACTAACACAAACTTCAGACGACAAAATACCTTACGTATTTTGTCTCTATTATACAACACTATTTCTAGTAAGGGACAGGTTCACTTTCTTAGTGTCAGTGTTGACACATTCTTGGTCTTTTACCCATTCAGGGTAAGTTGACCTTTGCAGATAAGGACTCACTTTTATCCTTCAAACTTATCCCGCTTTATCTTGTCTTTACTTCAGTCTTCAAGTCTTCAGGTTTTACGTCTTCATTCTTCATAGTTGGTGAGGAGTCTGGGGATTAAGTGAGTTATTGTCATTACTCACTGAATCCATCATCATCTTCTTTGGCCCAGGTATCATTCACTGAGTCCCGCCTCACCGAATGGAAAACCCTTCTTCTTAGGCTTGTCCTGAGCTTCTTAAAGATGGCTCACTGAACAACTGTTCATTTAGTGTCTTGCGTATTGATAACGCTACACGCGTCGTTCGGGGTCAAAGGAACTTCCTTTTCTTCGAGCAAGTTTTATAACACCCTAGGCAGTGAACCTAATCGTTGTAGTGTAGTAATTAGGGTAAGCCACGGGTATTGATATCGTTCTCTAGGGGAATAGGAATGCTAGTAAGGAGTTACTACGCTAAGGTTAAGATTGAGGAAGATTATTTTTTATCTTTTTATGTTTTATGAAAATGGAAAGGTACGAATCTCGGGTATTGGATTTGGGGGGTTGGTATTTCTACCGATTACTCTACTATTATCTAATTATCCAAACTAAGGTTGTGGGAGTCTATGTCTAATTAATGTGTGCTCGTATGATAGTTTAAAGATGTGTTTACTTAGTTTGTATTACTCCTTAATTATCTCCTATTGATGGTTGAGTGTCACGTCTTATTCCTAGTTGCGTTGTGTGTCTAAAGTTGTAGGGTATGCGTTTCTCCCTAACTCTTTGAACTTACCAAAGGGTCTTGTCTACAAACCCACTAGGGATTATAAACTCCTACTCTAAGGCGCTCTTTGGATGGTTTAGCCTACAACTACTCAGGTAATTATATTCTAAGGTTCACAAAGATGAATCAAGCATTAAGTACACAACGAATGACCTATCGCATTACTAGATCATTAATCAACTAAGATAAGAAACAACCAATCAATATTCAATAATTAAGTTTCATACTTCCTAAGCAAACACACAAATAAATTAGCCGGACATGGAGAACATGCAAGCATACACACAAATAATCAAAGACATAATTGAATTAATGAAGTAAAGACTTATCTTGATGTAAGATAGGGTTTAAAACCCTAAAATACTGTACAAGACACCTTAGGTTCGGTTTTAGGTTTTTACTCCAAAGACTCTCCACACAAAGACTGAAAAATTCGGATTCTATATATAAGATTACAATTGCGACGGCGTCACCTTATGTTTAGTGACGCCGTCGTGTCGCCGCCATTAGGGTTTTGTCTTGGCCACGTTAACCTTGCGACGGCGTCACCTTATGTCCGTGACGCTGTCCTCTTCAGCTTCTGACGTCGTCTGGATTGCATCTAGGCCGTCTGAGTAGCGACGGCCTACTCTTTCACAACTAGACGCCGTCTCTTGAAAATACGAGTTTTGGGTTCTGGCCCGTCACAATAATTTTGGGACGGCGTCACAATGTAGCACCTGACGCCGTCGCCTTCTACTTTCAGCAACTGTGAGTGTCTCGATTTTGACTTTGGCCATTTTCTTCATATATTCGCGCCTTTTCGTCCAAATAAGTGCCATTCCAGCATTTTGCCTTCACGAGACCTAAAAAGTGAAAAGGAACGATATTAAGCAATAACGGATACAAAAGTGATCAAATAAGGACTTAAACTACCCCTCAAAATGGTACCTTTTAAAACCTTATCAAATATCCCTACACTTGTTATTTGCTTGTCCTCAAGCAAATGTGCTTTTAGCCAATTAATTTATAAGTTAGGGGTCATGAAGCATTAATTCAAAACGGTCCACAACACATATAAGCCCCGCAAAAGTCATAACAAGCACGGAAATTACATACTAGCACCTCACATGGGGTGTTTGGATACTCACATCTCTCTCGGGTGTATATATGAAATATAACAATATAGGAAATGGAAGATAAACACTCATTAACCGGTCATAGTACATAGATTACCATAGGCTTGAGAATAGATCAAACCTTCATCGCTTTGGCGTAAGCACCTTGGAAAGACTATCAAAGAGGTCTTTTAAAGGGTTGTAATGTTAGGCTTACGGTAAGGAAATAAGGGTTTTGGTGGGATAGGCTATTTAGTGGTGGCAAGTCAAAAATCTTTATGTTAACTGCATATGAAGAATGGCGTTGCTAAGCCAAGACTCGACACTCTAAACTCTAGATAACTGAAATAAATAAACATAAATTTAAAGATAGATGTAGGATGGTAGCCCGTATGTTTTTTTTTTTTTTTTTTTTTTTTTTTTTTTTTTTTTTTTTTTCACTCTATTTTTTTTCTTTTCTCTTTTTCTATTTTTTTCGATTTTTTTTTTCATACACTTTTACTCTACCATCCTCTACGATAACATCAAAATACTAGGGATTTATAGGCACATCCCTACACTTGAGTTTTTATTACTCTAACACTAATTTGACCCGAATTGAAAAGATCAAAACATTTGGGGTACATTATTACGCAACAAAGGGAATTTGAATCGTTCCCTTCCCGTCATTTCATAAACTTTAACTTTTCCCATGAATCCCAATCGTCCCAAAACTGTATACAAAGGATATGACTCGACTTAGCAACTTATGCAAGAAACCAGATAATTGAACTAAGGGTTTAGGGTGATAACAAACATTTGCACTAAAAGTGAGTGCATAAGGGGTAGGTTAAGGAGATTTGGGTGTATATTTGAGGGTGGGGTGTAAACAATTCTCTTCATTGATATTCCGGAAAAACCGAAACATCACGAGAACCGCGAAAAGGATAGGCTCTGAGGAGTTAACTAGGGGTATCGTGTACTAAAGATGAGTACAACGCAAAGGGTGTGGGGGAATTACTCAACCAATGTGAAAGAATTAATTATATTACGGGTATCAAACAAGGGTTATCCTAATGCCTCTAATCATTTAGTTATTCCTAACTACACAAGTGTAGTCTCACTTGCGATCTCGGAATGCATCACAAAACAAGTTCTAGAATCTAATATACTACCGGTTCACACTCTAAGCATTAAAGATGAATGCTTTAATTCCTACTAATCTAAGGGCGATCCTCACATTTTGGTGGAATTTGGGTGGTAAAGAGTTTTGTGCTAGTCATGCAACTCCCTATCCATGAGACGCTTCTGTTAAGACTAATGGCCCACTCTTATATGTCATAAAAAATTTTAAATTTGGTGCCAAAATTACCCTAACCGACATTTTCTCATGGTTTATTACACAATCACAATTGGACAAAGCAAATAATCAAGGATAAGCATAGTTTCAAAGTTCCCGTTTTATTTTCCCTCCCTACACTTAAACTGAACATTGTCCCCAATGTTCCCCGAAAGTATCAAAGTTATGATAAAAGAAGGTAATTAAAAACGAAAGAAACTAATACTCCCCTGATTAGCTCGGTAGGATCCGTGTAAAGTGGTGGTTAAATTCTTTTTCAAGAAGAATTATTGCGTGAAAAGCTCCTTCCAATCTTATGTAACTTCTTCTTGACAAACTAAACCTGCACACTTGAAGAAAACAAACGAAACCTTCGCGTAAAATCGGCGGTAATAATATATATAAGACTCGATTTAAACTAGGATATAATGCTTGTGGAATGGATGTTTACAGAATTTCTAAGAAAATTAAGGCCTAGAAAATTCCAAAAATTTATAAGTAGCTCAGAAAACGAGAAAAAGTAATCTGATGTTTTTACTCCTTCCTGACGCCGTCAGGTTGCAATCCTGACGCCGTCAGGTTATCCTGACAAAAACTGGTCTGCGATTTTCTGAAAAAAATTCTGGAAAATTTTACATCTTTAGAATCTGGAAAAATTTCTGCAAAAACATCCATTATGACTCGATACAAGCATTTGACTCGAACAAACAAACATATATATCTTTTAGTTAATTGTTATTCTCATGTTTACGTTTCTTTTGAAAACGTGTGTAATCCTCCCTACACTTATCCCTTATGTAAAATACCTTTATATGCAATTAAGACGAGGTTAAAAACAAAATAAAGCATTTTTACAAATTTAAACATGAGGATAAACAATTAATAAAAGATATATGACACTAACAAGCAAACAATTAAGCATGGGTTGCCTCCCACGAAGCGCTTTTCTTTATTTAAGAGTCTTGTAGCTAGACTCGTAGTCGTGCTCCTACGTTGCCCTAATCTTAGAGGCCCATTTGATCTCCTTAACTCTTCTTTCATCACGAATATATTCAGGCCCTAGTTCAAGACAAGCAGTGTAGTAAACTTTGTTCTTCCAGTCTACTTCGAATGCCGGAATGTTATCTACATCTAAATTATCCATGCCCTCAAAATTCTTATTTTTGTGGGGCATTATATATTTAACATTCTCGGTTTCATTTGAGAACTCGATTATCCCTTCCTCTTTATCATAAACCATCTTAGACTCTTCTATAAATGGTTTCCCAAGTATCACATCTCCTAAAAACCCATCAATGATTCCTTTGACATTTTCTAGAATCATGAAATCACACCTATATGTGAAGTTACCTATGAACACGTGCAATCCCTTAACCCTCCCCACATAGTTACTTGCTTTCCTAGGGCGAAAGGGGTCCCTCATAGGCTCTAGCTTTTTGCTCATGATCCAATTGTAATAGAGCCTAGACATTATATTCATGGGTGCCTTATAATCAATGTAGGTGTGATCCCTGTATAAGTATCCAATCATACATGGTATTTTGATGTTTTTAGGGTTTCCCCTCCTTATACGAGGCTCGAAAGGTGGTCTTGGAAAATTAACCACATTATGGTGATAAGCGGTTTCTTTCCTTTTAGGGTATGAATCAAAGTACTCCCTAAGTTCTCCCTTCTCCTTACTACCCCCCATAATTTCTAACATCTTATAATCTCCTTCTTCTAGATCATCATCCGAATCACTTGTAGTCGAATTACTATCTAGAGGTTGATCGGATTCCTTAAGGGCTTCCTCAAGTGTATTCTCAATTATCATATTTAATTTCCTAAGCTCTCCAATCTCACTCATGATACGGGCTCGGAGTTGGTTAGCAGAGGCTGGGTCAAGCAGTGGGTATTTATTTGGTGGTGAAGCGTTGTTTGGTTGTTGGTTATCGAGTGGTGGTTGGTCATCACCTTCCATGATGAAAAGTGATAAGATTACGAACAAAGGTTACGAAGAAGGGGGATAAACTAAGAGAAAGCTAAAAATTGAGAAAAAATTTACTTGATAGGAATCAAGAAAGAACCTAAACGAGGTGGACTACTAACTAGCTATTCTATTCCCCGGCAGCGGCGCCAAAAACTTGATAACGCTACACGCGTCGTTCGGGGTCAAAGGAACTTCCTTTTCTTCGAGCAAGTTTTATAACACCCTAGGCAGTGAACCTAATCGTTGTAGTGTAGTAATTAGGGTAAGCCACGGGTATTGATATCGTTCTCTAGGGGAATAGGAATGCTAGTAAGGAGTTACTACGCTAAGGTTAAGATTGAGGAAGATTATTTTTTATCTTTTTATGTTTTATGAAAATGGAAAGGTACGAATCTCGGGTATTGGATTTGGGGGGTTGGTATTTCTACCGATTACTCTACTATTATCTAATTATCTAAACTAAGGTTGTGGGAGTCTATGTCTAATTAATGTGTGCTCGTATGATAGTTTAAAGATGTGTTTACTTAGTTTGTATTACTCCTTAATTATCTCCTATTGATGGTTGAGTGTCACGTCTTATTCCTAGTTGCGTTGTGTGTCTAAAGTTGTAGGGTATGCGTTTCTCCCTAACTCTTTGAACTTACCAAAGGGTCTTGTCTACAAACCCACTAGGGATTATAAACTCCTACTCTAAGGCGCTCTTTGGATGGTTTAGCCTACAACTACTCAGGTAATTATATTCTAAGGTTCACAAAGATGAATCAAGCATTAAGTACACAACGAATGACCTATCGCATTACTAGATCATTAATCAACTAAGATAAGAAACAACCAATCAATATTCAATAATTAAGTTTCATACTTCCTAAGCAAACACACAAATAAATTAGCCGGACATGGAGAACATGCAAGCATACACACAAATAATCAAAGACATAATTGAATTAATGAAGTAAAGACTTATCTTGATGTAAGATAGGGTTTAAAACCCTAAAATACTGTACAAGACACCTTAGGTTCGGTTTTAGGTTTTTACTCCAAAGACTCTCCACACAAAGACTGAAAAATTCGGATTCTATATATAAGATTACAATTGCGACGGCGTCACCTTATGTTTAGTGACGTCGTCGTGTCGCCGCCATTAGGGTTTCGTCTTGGCCACGTTAACCTTGCGACGGCGTCACCTTATGTCCGTGACGCCGTCCTCTTCAGCTTCTGACGTCGTCTGGATTGCATCTAGGCCGTCTGAGTAGCGACGGCCTACTCTTTCACAACTAGACGCCGTCTCTTGAAAATACGAGTTTTGGGTTCTGGCCCGTCACAATAATTTTGGGACGGCGTCACAATGTAGCACCTGACGCCGTCGCCTTCTACTTTCAGCAACTGTGAGTGTCTCGATTTTGACTTTGGCCATTTTCTTCATATATTCGCGCCTTTTCGTCCAAATAAGTGCCATTCCAGCATTTTGCCTTCACGAGACCTAAAAAGTGAAAAGGAACGATATTAAGCAATAACGGATACAAAAGTGATCAAATAAGGACTTAAACTACCCCTCAAAATGGTACCTTTTAAAACCTTATCACGTATGTTTAAGGTTATTAAACACTTATGTTATTTTATCTTCAAATCCTTGTTTTAAGAAGTTTGGGAATTCACTGACCCAACAGTCTCCCCCTATTTGGATATAAACATAGCCTAAGTGTTTCTAGGTTCAGTGTGAGTGAGTAAAGATCTTTTTCTCACACTGAAGATTCTATAAAGCAACTAAAGGACACTGAATAACATAAAAACATCATTGTTCATTAAGAAATATATTACATGGTCCTAAGAGCATCCCCATTCATAACACCATAACACCAATAACACCGTCCACGTCAGCGCCACATCAGCTTTAACATTTAACATTAACATCCCCAAAAAACACCCACAACCATAACATCCCAATAACATCAATAACACCAATAACATTTCATATTTTCAATTTCAACCCCTAAACTAAAACAAACACTTCATTTATTAAACTAAAACAAACATTTCATTAAAACTAAAAACATATTACAATACGATATTAAAAAAAAAAATACAACGAAATAAAAAAACACACTACAAATAAAACGTTACAACAAATTAAAGGAAATGACGAGAATACGATCTACTGACGAGGTTTCAAGTTATATTTTTTGATGATTCGATCTTTTTCGTCATTGATCCATTCCACGACCATTGGATCTTGCTCCTCAGTAGGCGTCATCAAAAAATTTATCTCTTCCAACCTTGTTAATGTGAGATCTATTTCCTGTTGGGCCCGATACGCCGCTTCGGAGACTTCTCGTTTCATACGAAACTCGTTTGCCATAGTTTCTGTGAAATAAGCTGACGATTGAAGGATATTGGATTTCACATACACATCAAACCATAACACAAAGTGGGCGTATAAAGGTGAGTTATAGAGAGAGAAAGTTAGAGGTTTAGGGAACTTAGTGAGAGAAAGAAAAGATCTTATTATGAGCTCCAACTCTCTACCTTGGAAGGTAGAGAGTATTTATAGTCTTACAATAAAACGCCACACAACGGGCTGTGGATCAGGCATACAGTGGGTAAAGACCCGTCCATCCTCCACGGTGTTACTTAACTAAATACTACTTAGCTTAAAAGAACTACGACTTCGAGCTTTCTAACGATTACATATACTAGAGGTGACCGACTCTTTAATACATGGAATTTCTAATTCCTAACAATCTCCCCCTAAGGGAGGTCACCTCAAACATATACTAAAATTACATTGAATACAAACAGATATTACATTAAAAATTGTTCTTGCATTCTTGATGTAGCACTTTGCTCTGAAGCTCGTAGTCATTGATTCTTCTCATTGCATGTTTGGTTAATCCAAGTGGAGGTCTTTTACTGATCCACGTGATAATAATTTTGAGCCAGCTTTTGAGATCATCAGCTAACACAAATCTCTGAGACATCCATTGTGGTGTCGGTATTATGTGATGTTGTGACTTTCGGACCGACATGCTCACATTATGGATCATGATATCTTCTCATCAGAGTAGCGAAAGCTTTCGTTGATTCATGATATTGGCAGAAGCGTAGCAGAAGCATGGAGTGAAAATATCAGAGTCATTGATGCACTTATCATGATTTCTTGAGAAATGAATGTATTGTGTGAGCATGCGGCTATGGATTGACCGCTTCATTCTGATCAGCTACAAACGTCGGGTGTACCTGCATAAAACAGTTAGCAATAAAGCGCACGAAAGTGTCTTTGATCACTTTCATTGAATTGAGGTACACGGCCCACAGTTCCCCGTTGATCAGTACAAGTACTGCCTGTGATCAGGTATAATTCCGAAGAATTTCCTTGACAGGGTTTCGCAGCTACTCTAGCTGTTCTCAAACCGGAACGTCTCAAAGAAGACAACACGGAGTGAGTGAACCAGCGAATAGAAATTCACTGATTGATGAAAAGAGATTTGAAAAACAATCGTGTATCGCACAATAGAAATTGTTTTTGCAATACAACGAAGGTTTTAATGAAAATCAATTATCAATCATAAACACCTTTTGATTTGAAATATTCGTACACGGTCGATGTGCTAAAGAAAAGAGTTTTTAAGCACAATGACCGGTTTTTCAAAGGTTTCCGTCAATCCATAACCTGAACCAGGATTGATTCAAAAGATTGAATCGCTCCATTGTTTCTGTTCAGTTGTCACATGGTTGATCTATTGAATAGATCTCACATGCCACCCACCAGGAGCTTGTTTGATGTTGGCTCCAGAAGGCTTTCCATCTTCATTGTGAATATGTTTGCATATCACTCAGATGTTCTGGCAATACCACAAGGATAATGCGTAGGACTCAAGATATAATCTCTCTTTCCACATTATGTGAAAAAGAGAGTCTTCATTGAAAGTGTCCTAATGAGATTTATAGATGATCTCGTGGCTCTAGACTCAATTAGTGCATATTTGGATCCTGTATCGGAGACTAGGGAGAGGGTCTCCTTCTTCAATATCAACAATCTCTAAGAGAAAGTCAATAGATAATGTAGGTTCCCCGTGAGAATGAAACAAGCCCTTTTAAGAGGAACTTGAGTGGTTTGGGAAGATGTAGTGCATAGCGTCACTGGGTCCATGACGTCTTGTCTTCAATACCGATGTTACCATCAGTAGCATATGAATTGTACCCGGTTTCTGCCCTATGGTTGAAGAAATTGAGGGCTATTTCTTTTCACCCTTTTCTCATTCAATTCTTTTTCATTCTTCAACCCCTTCAGTGCTTACCGAGACTTCATAACAAGAACCTTGTTGGGTTTATTCCAGTACTTGCTCTGTCTCAGTCCGCACTCTTCCCATATCTCATTTTTCTCCTTTTATTATCATACCTAAGAACTCTACACTAACTAGTGGATAGTCCATGGGTAGATCCCTCCGGTTCTCGCGGATCATGGGAACAAATACCTAACCTTATCATCCTTATATCACCGTACATAAAGTAAAGTTGGTCGGTCTATTTGGTATTGTTCATCTGCCATTTGGAACCAATTGAAAACCATTTGAAAATCAATCCAGATACTTGTGATATATTATCAAAGCATTTTGTACCTGGATTGTTTTTGATATTTTTAGAATAAGAGCTCCCCCTCAACATGTGCATCAAATGTTTGAAATCGTTTTGCACACGGAGGCAAGAGAAAGAATTTAACTTCTTTGATTACCATTTTCTAAAAGATATCAACATCACTTCCCTAATCAAAACAAGTAGATAAAGCATTTTCGGGAAGGATGAGGTTTTCACAATTTTACTCCCCCTCAATATGTGCATTAAGATTTGAAAAGATTTTTGCACATACTAGAGGGAACATGCACATTGATATAAATTGATCACGTTTCGGATCTTTGTGGTTTAAGATAGATGCTCCCCCTCAACATGTGCATGGAAAATTTGAAATCGTTTGTCACATGTGGGAATGAGAGCTTGTACATTCTTATAAAACCATTTACCGAATTGTCAGTTTAAATTCAATTTCAATCACAAATTCTCCCCCGATCACAAATATCAAATCATTTGAGATTTGTGATCTCTGTAGATTTAAATTGATTTTGAAAGCTTTTTAAGGAGAATTGTGACTTGATTATGAAAAACGTTTTAGTTGACAAGAATCGGATATTAAGACTTTAAACTCCATTGATTAAACATGCATGAATATCTTTTGAAAACAATTGAATGACAAATAACTTTTTAATTTAATTGAAATCATTCTCCCCCTCAATCAATGACATAGGTTGTTGATTGAGAGATAGATATTTTGACAAATAAGTCCAGATGATTATCAAAAATAGAGTCCGAGTTATTTTTCAAAACAGTTTAGTTTTCAGCAGAAAAATGTTTATAGAATCAGAGCATGGAATTTGAAAACATGATAAAGCATGGCTCTGTTCTTTATTTGAAAAGCGGGTTACTGCCTGAAATGACAATAAACCATTGTTTCTCTTTCTCCCAAATATATATATATATATATATATATATATATATATATATATATATATATATATATATATATATATATATATATATATATATATATATATATATATATATATATATATATATATATTTTATATGAAAATTCGAACAACATCTAAAGACCCGTGTCATTCTTTGAATGACAGCACAAAGACCGTAGATATTATCGAACTGAGAAAAACATGACAAATTGACAATATTTTTTGAAGATTTTTTTTCGACTTTTTCAGATTTTTATGGATTTTGAAAGTTTTATATTTTTTTATTTGATTTTTGAGGGTTTTATAATTTTGTATTTTGTTTTTAGAATAGATATATACAAGAGATAGATGAAGATAGACCTTTACTCCTCGTCTTCCTCCTGAAGACGTTTGAGTGTTTCTGGTTGAAGGCTTTTCAAGCCAAGTCGTGGAAGAATAAACTCAAAACGTTCTCTTGGAAGAGCTTTGGTGAAGATGTCTGCTAACTGGTATTCTGACCTCACAAAATAGAGTTCCACCACACCTTTTTCCACTTGTTCCCTGATGAAATGATGTCGAATGTCGATATGCTTAGCTCTTGAGTGTTGAACGTTATTGCATGAAAGAGCAATAGCACTTTTATTATCACAGTATAGAGGGATTTTGTTGAATACAAAGCCATAGTCAGTTAATTGAGATCTCATCCAAAGGATTTGAGCACAACAAGATGACATGGCTATGTATTCTGCCTCTGTAGAGGAAATAGAAGTACTCATTTGCTTCTTTGAAGACCAACTCACAAGCTTATCACCCAAAAACTAAGCACCTCCAGACGTACTTCGACGAGTATCTTGACATCCTGCATGATCAGCATCTGCATAGGCTGTTAATGACATACCGGTGTCCTTCGGGTACCAAAGTCCCATATTGATGGATCTTTGGAGATACCGAAAGACCCGTTTAACCGCTTCAAGGTGCCTTTTAGTAGGCTTAGCCTGGTATCTAGCACACATGCATACAGCGAACAAGATGTCTGGTCTACTAGCTGTGAGGTACATCAGGGATCCAATCATACTACGATATTTTGTTTGGTCTACCATGATCCCTGAGTGGTCCTCATCTAGTTTAGTTCGTTCAATCATGGGAGTGTCAACAGGGTCACTTGAATCAAATCCAAATTTCTTTAACATTTCATTTGCATATTTAGATTGATTTATGAAGATGCCTCCGGGACTTTGTGAAATTTGTAATCCCAAGAAAAATGACATTTGTCCCATCATTGACATTTGAAATTTTGAACCCATTTCATTTGAAAAACGGTCACACTCATTGGGGTCAGTCGAGGCAAAAATGATATCATCAACATAAATTTGAACATGAATTAAATGTTTGCCTGACTTCCTGGTGAACAATGTTGGATCAACTGCTCCTTTGCTGAATCCGGTAGATAGAAGAAACTTTGATAGTGTATCATACCATGCCCTTGGAGCTTGCTTTAAACCGTAAAGAGCCTTCTTCAAATGATAAACGTGAGAAGGATGCTCTTGATTCACAAATCCTTCAGGTTGGCTGACGTAGACGACTTCTTTAAGATCTCCGTTCAGAAATGCCGTCTTTACATCCATTTGATAGACTACCATGTTCTTACTAGCAACATTAGCCAAAAAGATTCTGATTGCCTCGATTCGAGCAACAGGAGCAAAAGATTCTTCAAAGTCAATACCCTCCTCTTGACGGTATCCTTTAGCAACTAATCGAGCCTTGTTCTTCAACACATCACCATGCTCATCAAGTTTCACTTTGAAGATCCATTTTAGAGCAATAATCATAGCACAATATGGAGCAGGTACTAACTCCCATACATCAAGTCGATCAAACTCATGAATTTCTTCTTGCATGGCATTGAACCAGCTATCTTCATTCATGGCGGTTTTAACATCTTTTGGTTCGATCTTAGAGAGTACTGAGTTGAAGAAGCACCATAAGGCATCGGTTGCAAGTTGTTTCCGTGTGGATACTGGACGAGAGGGATTTCCAATGATGTTGTCTAAGGGATGATCGTGAGTCCATTTTCTAAGGTGTTCATGTGGAAGTTGTTGAGGGACTGAGGTAGCAGAGTCGATGTCTCCTGAAGAAGATGGTTCTTGTAGAAAACTAGAAGGGGGGTTGAATAGTTTACCAATTAAAAACTTTGTTTTGAAACTTATTGAAAGATCGATTGATATTGATCTTGAGTATGTTAATGAAATATGCAAGCAATGTATAATAAGTAAATAAGGAAAGAAATGATCAAACCACAACAAGTTGTTTATAGTGGTTCGGCCTACAAGGACTCTTTTTCCTTGCCCTACTCCACTCCCCGAGTCTCACACTCGAGAGTTTAACTTCACTAGTCAACAAGCTCCTTTCACCAGCGGAGAAAACCTTTACACTTCGCTTACACTATTTCCGACACTAAGCTAGATGTCGAGTTCTTTCCAAGGGTACAACTACTCCCACACACAATGTATTTTGAGGACTAAAATACTAACCACTCACACTCACAAGATTATGATGGTTTGATACAACAATAAAGTATGGATCAACACTAGATCATACAACACTAAACAAACAAGACTTCCAACTTCTCGTTGAAGCTTGAATATGACTTGATCTTCTTTGCTACAAAAGAGATCACTAATATGATATGAAACTGAGTTAGAAAGGTTAGAGAGAAGATATGTATGAGAGTATGTTAGAAAGGGATGAAAAACTACTTGGCTTGGCATTGCTATTTATAGCCAAAATGAACAGGAGCGTCCACGGACGGCGGACCCCTTAAAAGGGTTCCGCCCGTGTACCATTTTGGTACCGCCGGGTCTGACAGCCAAGATATCAAATCTTGCCAAAGTCAACTCTATCTAAGTGAGATTATGCAAGATATGAAGAGTACAAATCTACACAAAATATCTAATGGAATCTTACAATGATTTCCATGATGTAATATATGTTGTATTTCTATTTTTAGAAATATGCAAATGCTTAAGTAGTGTTTGGTTTTAAGAACCTAACACATTCTAAAAACTACTAACATACATAATGATTAGAGTCATATCAAGATGTTACTAATCATAAATGTAAATGCTTGAATGATGAATATATTGTTTGAAAAAGCTTGTTTAAATATCTATTAAACTTGACAAGCTTTAAGCTTTTATAAATTAAATTTACTTTTGTCGTTAACAAAACTTAGGCAAAGATCAAAAATATAAATAACGTTTAATAACGATATTTGTATTAACAGTTCTGATGATGATTCAGGAGCAAATATGTTTTCAAATGGAGCATCTTCAGGAGTAGCAAAGGGATTAACTTCATCATTGATGCCAGAAACAGTTCCATGATGTACATTCGAAGATTGATGATTTGTTGATGAGACTGAGTTATCAGCAGCAGGTCCTTCTTGACTTAATGATATTGAGACTGAAGGATTGACTTCATTCTCAGGGATATGAGCAGCCTCTGTTGTGGGAATTGTCAGTTCAGTAGCACTTGGCTCATAGAGTTCATCAAACATCGGATCAAACAATTTCTTCAAATCATCTTCAGTTGGAGGTACATATGGAATAGCTGGAGAGGAATTTGGTACAAGGGATGAACCAATGGGACTGTTTTGAAGTGCGGGTCCTGAACTTGATTGTCCAGGAGCCATTTGACCGGTCAGCTCATCAAACATGACGTGAATTGTTTCCATGATATTTCGGGTTCTCTTGTTGTAGATGCGGTATCCTTTTCTGTTTGATGCATAACCCACAAATACTCCAATGTCTGCTTTAGCTTTAAGTTTGCCTAAATCTTGGCCCTCATTAGTTGGATAACACAATGCACTGAACACACAAAGGAATGAAAGATTAGGTTTTCTGTTGTGGACAAGTTCATATGGAGTTTTTCCATGAGCAGTGTGAATCAGGGATCGATTTTGGGTGTAACATGCAGTGGCTATGGCTTCACCCCAGAGAAACATTGGAACTTTTGAGTAAATCAGCATTGTCCTTGCGGCTTCCACAAGAGTTCGATTTCGTCTTTCAACTACACTGTTCTGTTGAGGAGTTCGAGAAACACTTCTTTGATGACTGATTCCAATACTTTAATAAAACTCACTAAGTTGTTTGTTAACAAACTCAGTTCCATTGTCTGTGCGGATGATCCTGACCATTTTGTTAAGACGAACCTGCAGCTGTTTGATGAGTTTGATGATGATATCTGGAGTTTCATCCTTTGTCTTTAAGAACTTTACCCAGGTGAATCTAGAGAAATCATCAACCACAACTAACACATATTTCTTCCCAAAGATATTCTGCACTCTCATGGGTCCACATAAGTCCATGTGAATTGTATGAATAACTTCTGTGACAGAGTTAGTAGGTTTGGGTTTATGGGCATACTTCTTGCTTTTTCCCAATTGGCATGCTGAACAAAGATGATCCTTTTCATACTTTAGTCTAGGTAAACCTACAACTAAGTCCTTTCTGGAGAGATCATTGATGGTGCCGAAATTCAAGTGATTGAGACGACGATGCCATAACCATGACTTTGTTTTCGAAGCCTTTGACAACAAGCAAATTGGAGAAGACTTCATCATATCATCGATACAGATGGTGTAAAAATTTTAACCACGAGTTCCTCTTAACAGTTCCTTACCATCAAGTTCTCTAACAAAACAAGTATGTTTTCTGAAGGCTACTTCTAGATTAGAATCACAGAATTGACCAACAGAGAACAGATTATGACCAAGACCTTCCACATAGTATACTCTAGAGATAACACTATCACCAACAACGTAATCTCCATACCATAATTGCACCGAAATGATCATTTCCGAATCTAACTGTCCCGATGAATTTGCTCACGAAGTTCATGAGCCGCGACCGGTCTCCAGTCATATGCTTGGAACAACCTGAGTCCAGGTACCACAGAACGATTTGAACGATCTGCAGTTGAACACAGACAAGAATGGATAACTGGATAATTGGGATCCCCATTCAAGAATGGGTTCCATTTGGTTAGTAACAGTGATTGGAACACCCACATCAGAAATGGAAACATTTAAATCAGAGATAGAGGCAATGGAATCATTAGTAATAGATGCAATACTGGGGTTTGTATTTGACCTATTCAAAGTATGTTCACTTCTTAAAGGGATAGTTCTACCAGTAGGCATCCATTTTCTAGTGGGCATTGTCTTAGCATATTGAGGACAGGACTGATTAGCCTTTTGACCAAAAGGTATCCATCTATATCCTATCTTACTGAAGGTTCTTCCTGTGGGTTTCCACTGTTTTCTAGCTTTCTTTCCATTTTGCCTTTTAGCCTTCTTAGCACGTTTTTTAGCATTAACGCTTTTCACAGGACAATTGACAGCATTAGGCAAAACATTCATATCACATTCATGATTAGTAACAGAATTCAAGCAAACATCATTAGAAGGTTTGCAAATAGTATCAGAATTCGAATTAATTACAGTACGCCTAAGGCTAATACTAGAATCAACACGATTCGTTTTATTCGGCTCAAACATAAAGTTCCTAGGTTGTTCTTCTACTCTTTTCCAGTGCACATTCTTAGCTTGCGAGGTCCTATTCTTCCTTGTATTGTCTTGAGACTTTGACCTGCTTCCTTTAATGTCACTGATTACTCCTGTAGAGGGAATGGGAACATTAGTTGGTTTTACTACTCTTTGCTTCACCTGTTTAGATGTGCTGGGATCTGAACTACATGCAGGCACACTAAGGTTCACTTTCTTATCACTAGAGTTACTAGGATTTGAACTTCTAGATGGCACACTAGAGTTTGCTTTCTTAGCATTCACAGATCTGGAATCTGAACTACTTGAAGGCACACTAAGGTTCACATTCAACACATTGGGCATCGAATGAATATCATACTTGGCACTAGGCATAGAACATGGAATCAAAGGATTAACTCTCTCACCTAATGACTTAGGGCATATTGTGATTAAGCATTCTAGGATTTCTTGAGATCGTTTGGCATATAAGCATGCATGCCCAATTGCATTATCATGTGGTTTCTCTAACTTATCCTCTTCAACAATCTCACGCAGACATTCTAGGCAATCCTTAAGGGACGAGAAGTATTTTTAAATAGCAAGTTTGTTATTCCTGAGATGAGGAGGGACATATTTCACAGACAAAGCATATTTGTTATCCATAGGTACCTTTGGTCCATCATTCCCCCCATTGGTCATTGGCATTTTCCCTTTTACCTGGCTCTTCAGATTCTCAATTTCCTTTTGCAATGAAGCTATTTGTTCGTTATTTTTGTTACGAGTGACCTTTATTGATTCAAATAACTCATTGAAATGACGTTTAACCTTTTCATTTTCTTCTAGAAAACTTTCGTTTTCTTGTAATAATGTGTTTACTAAGTTTTGAAGATGAAACGTTTGGGAATTCTGAGAATCTAAAGGAGGAGGCATTTGGGAGCCAGTCACATTGTTCTTTTCACCCTTCAATTGAGAAATTTGGGCTTTCAACTTTCTGATCGTGTTACAATGAGCCTGAATTTGTTCATCTCGTTTGTTTATTTTAAAAACTGCATCAAACTCTGGAGCATCTGAGGATGTCTTGATATTTGAAGTTTTTACATTTTCTTTAAGATGTTGATATTTTAGTTGTAAATTAAAATGCTCAACCTCTAGGTTAGAAAAATGTTTAACCAAATTGTCGTGATCATCCAGTTCAATTTTCTCAATTAGTTTAGAATTAGTCTTTTCAAGCTCAATGACACGATCATGGGAGACTTTCAGAGCAACAGATAATTCATGAAATTGAGAAGTATTAATGGAACAATTTGTAGCAGTGAAAAACACATCTTGAGCAATACATTCAGAAATCATATTCTCATTTAGTGTATGCAAGTTCTTCCTTTCAATCTCATTGTATTTTAATGCTCGCTCATAGTCACTAACCTCAACTATCATTGCATCAAATTCCTTTCCATTTCTTTAATGTCTGAATTCATTCCCTTTTTAAGACTCTCAAAATGATCTTTTAGTTGTTTAAAGAAAGGCATGACTTCAGTTAAATAACATTCTTTTGTTTACTCAAAACCCCTTTCCCCTTCAGTTATACCAGTGGGTGTGATCCTTTTCTTACAAGTTTTCTCAAAATCAGCAAATAGTTGAAAAATAACATATTGACTGATTAAGGTCTTGCTTTTAGTGGCAATAGTCCTAGGTACTAAATGCATTGGTGTATTTGGAGGATACACAGTCGCTGAAGGCATTTTCCTAAAGGGAGGGTTTGTTACAACAAGATTTTCAACTTTTTGCTTATCTAAATCCTTTTTCCAGAACACTTGTTCGGGTGTTAACAACTTCTGAGGCTTAAACATGTTCAAAGAAATCCAATTCTCCTTCTTGTAATCATGGGGTGTGATCTTTATTTTATTTTCTTTACATTTAGGATCATCTAATTTCTTGTTCATCTTTTCCCTAGTGACTTCATCTGATTTCTTATCTTCCTCAGTGCACTCAACGCAACTAGGTTTCTGTCTAGGTTTAAGGATTTCATTGCCATCATAAAGAACCTTATGAGCATTTCTAGCCTTTTTAATGACCTCTGGATTTGGTTCCTCAACAAGGGGAATGCTATGCTTATCGCTTAAGACTCTATGCTTAGTGATTAAGTGAGCAGTCTGAATGGTATTTCCTTGTACGTACAACTTATTTTCAAGCTTGTTTTTCAAGGTTTTTAGATTAGAAAAATCATTCAAAAGTTTTGATTCCTTAGCACTGAATTCTTGCTTAAGCATTTTAACATTTTCTTGAAGTTCTTGTTTTTGCTTAGCAGTTTTAGAAAGCTTTTCTTGTAAGGAGTTTAACTCTTGTTTTAATATTTCTTCTTTAAACCTACTTTTTCTAATAGTTGTACGCATTTGGTCATCCATTTCCTGCTCACGGGTGGTCAACTCAAATTTGGCACGTTGTTCATAAATAGCAACACGTTCTTTATAGGCATTCAGTTCAGAGATAACAGAATCATCAAGGGCACATGCAGTGAATTCATCAAAAACATAGTCATTGTTGACTGCAGAAGATGCATTACTTGGTACAATCTCACTTTCACTTTGTTTCACATATTGATCATATGGGACAACATTGATATTACCCATATTTTCAATATCTGACTCAATAATTACAGTTGATTGTACTTCGTTATGTATCTTTTGCTCATCAACTTCATCGTATAATTTTAATACCTCGGAAATGAGTTTGTCTTTGGATGGACCAGCTTTTGGAGATGAAGAGACTTTAGGAGAGACCATTGGAGAAATGCTAGCCATGAAGATGGTTTGTGCAGTGGGTTCTTCATCAACATCAGAGTCGTATGCATCACAAACAGCTACTTGCAAGGCATTCTGATGATTATGGCCTATCTCCTGAATTGGTTGCTCATCCACATCTGCATCATATGTCTTAGCATTTCCCTCAGCCAAGAACAACAACTCCTCTTCATCCAAAGCTGCACCATTATCCTGAGCTTGCACAAGCAACATCTTATCCCTGAAGTACTCAGCATTCTGAGGGCGTTTTGGTGATGTGCAGTTCCTTGCAATGTGTCCCTCACCTCCACAATTGTAACATTTGATTGGCTTTGCTTGACCCTGATTTCCATTCCTTCCTCTATTCTGATTTGCAGCATAACCTCTACCAGCTCCACCTCTTGCTTGTTCATACTGTCGTTCTTGAACTGGCTGCACCATAACCTTCCCATCTTTGACAGTGGCTTGATTATGTGGATTGGAAGAAGTTCTGAGATTGTTGTTGGTGTGTGGAAGAGAGTTCATGTTTTGACTAATCAGAAGAGCTAGTTGATTAATGAAGTTTCCCACGTGTGCATCAGCATCAGCTTGTTTGAACATAGGATCAGGAATGAGTTTGTGATTAGCATTACCCATGGGTATGAATTGTGAGGCTTTGGTTGTGATTCCGATGTTTGAGTAGAACGCAGTTGAGTCATTTGAAGAGCTTGTCTCTCCCTAGTTGGTTTTGAACTGATTAAGAATCCTTTTTTCAAACATAGCATGTCTCTCATTCTGAAGGAGGAAGGCATAGAGTTGCTCATAGTTTGTATTCTTCAATCCTTTAGTGAGCTTCACAGAAGTGACAAACTTGTGCCATTCGGGATTCATGTTGTTCACAAATTTTGAGTTCAGCTGAATGTTAGGCATAGTCATTCTGATGTTCCTCATATCATTAACAAGCTTGTGGAATCTCACATAGTACTCATAAACACTCTCATCTGGTTTCATCTTGAAGTGTTCAAATTCATCATAGAGTTGTGATTCTCTGTCTTCCATAGTTAATTCAGAACCTGAGAGAAGCATCTTGACATTATCCCATACTGCCTTTGCTTCGGTGTTGTGATTGATCAGCTTGTAGATATCTTTTGGAAGACCTTGAAGTACGATGTTAGAAGCCCTGATATCAGCATCGAATCTCTTTTTCTCCTTATCATCGAGCTCATCATATGTCTTTGGTCTGTGAATTCCATAGATCATTGTTCCATCTTCAGCTATATCAATTAAGTCTCTAGTCGTCTCAACCCGATATGGTCCTTCATCAATGGATTTGAGAATGTTGACTCCATTTTCCTTTCCAAGACAGTACAATCTGATTCGTTGAGCCCATGAGTCGTAGTCAGTTCTGTCAAGCATGGGTGGAAGAGTATCTGAACCAGCTGCTTGAACATCCTCGGCAACAGTGGAGATGATTGTAGGAGCGTTGGTAGACATGATGACAAATTAAACGGGATTTTATAACTCTATGATTAAACCGGGAAATAGATTCTTTCACGGGATTTTACTAAATCAAGAGAAAACCGTATTCAAAGGATATTACCCAAGTCGCTAGGAAATCTTGAACCAAGTCGCTAACTACTAAGTCGCTATAATCCCAAGTCGCTAACACACAGTCAAGTCGCTATATAACAACTCGCTAAGATACAAGTCGCTAGCAAAATTTTGACAGCAATTCGCTAAGATCCAAGTCGCTAAAATGTCAAGTCGCTAAATAGCAACTCGCTATGCACCAAATCGCTAACACCAAGTCGCTAACGAACAAAAGTACAAGTCGCTAACGTCCACCAAGTCGCTACCCGTAATGGAGAATCCACTAAGTGTACTGTTTGTCGGCTTGTCTCACTAGACAAGTCGCTAACCCTAACTCGCTACGACTTTCAACTACAACTCGCTACCAAATTGTAAAGCAAGTCGCTACCAAGAAAACTTTTCCGTGGCTCAAGTCGCTAGCATGAAAAACACATAAACACCACTTTTCAATCCAAAAACAACCCAACCACTATGATTCAAACCTTCTAAATCAAAACCTAAACACTTGAGATGATTCTAAACACAAAAGTACTACCAAAATCCAAACTTTAACACTAGAAATCAACCAAATGATGCAAAAACCACTAAACTTTTTCAAACTCAAAAACCACCTAAAAACCACTAGAAATCCAAAGATATGCAAGATATGATCTAACCTGGCTCTGATACCAATTGAAGGATATTGGATTTCACATACACATCAAACCATAACACAAAGTGGGCGTATAAAGGTGAGTTCTAGAGAGAGAAAGTTAGAGGTTTAGGGAACTTAGTGAGAGAAAGAAAAGATCTTATTATGAGCTCCAACTCTCTACCTTGGAAGGTAGAGAGTATTTATAGTCTTACAATAAAACGCCACACAACGGGCTGTGGATCAGGCATACAGTGGGTAAAGACCCGTCCGTCCTCCACGGTGTTACTTAACTAAATACTACTTAGCTTAAAAGAACTACGACTACGAGCTTTCTAACGATTACATATACTAGAGGTGACCGACTCTTTAATACCTGGAATTTCTAATTCCTAACAAGCTCGTTCCTCCAGTGCTTGTTCCCCCAGTACTTGTTGTAGTATCGGATCTTGCTTTCTTGGTAGCACGTTTCTTTCCCATGGGGCGTGGTTGTTCATCATTACCAAACAAAGCCTCGTTTGTTTGGCTTGGGACTTTGCCGGTTAAATCAACCGGTTCCGGCGTCTCCCATTTCTTATAATGACGCAAAACCTCCCAAGCGTCATAGAGACCAAACAGTGCTCATCTGTTTTCCTCACGATACCATTGCTTTGCCCGTTTCATCACATCCACCTCACTTTCCCCACTTCGTTGATCCCGTTGCGTACGTATGTAACAAGAGTTGAACTTTGTGCATATCCAGTTCAACATTTTCCATTTGCTTGACATCATGTCCTTGGTGCGCCATTGAAAGTTGAGTCTATTGAACTCATTTCTGACCCGATACGAAAACGTATCTCTAGGTTGGCACTTTCCAACTTTCGGATCCTCCGAAACAGCTATGTAACATCTTGCAAGTAATGCTTCCTCTGCTGAATTCCAACGCGCAATAACGACAACCTCCTCATCAGAATCAATTGGTTCGGGCTCGGGGTCTTTGGATTTTTTTGATTTTCGCTTAACACGACCTTTTCCTTTTTTTGGAGGAGATGTGGGTGTCTCAGCAAAATCTTGTGTTTCAGTTTGTGATTGTTGTGACTGTTGTGTGAATTGTAGGTTTTGAATGTTGGAGTTTAAGGTGTTTTGTTGGTTTTGTTGTTGCCAAAACAGTAATGTTTGTTGTTGTTGCCATATTTCTTGGCTCGAGAAGCCTAGTGGGTTGTAGTTTGAAGATGAACCAGCGTTCGGGTTAGATGATGAACCCGGGTTTAAGGGATTCCACCCATCATTGAGAAGATTCAAGAAAGTATCGTCGTTGCCTCCCGACATTGTTTTTTTTTTTTTTTGCAGTTAATTGAAGTTGAAAGATTGAGAGTATTGAGAGGATTTAGTAGTGGAAGTGTGAAAAAAATGGTGTTTTAATTGTGTATTTATAGTGGTAAAAAAAGGTTTTTGAATTTTTTTTTATAAATTCTAGCCGTTATGGGTGTTTTTTCAATGTTTTTTAAAACTTAACGGCTAGTAGCCGTTAGAGGGACTAGTTTTGAAAAAAATTTGATTTTTTTTCTGCTCGTTAACGGGCGTTACTAGGGCAACGCAAAGGGACCAACGGCGTTAAACAAACACACTTCCAAGGGTGTAACGCCGCTAACGACGTTATTTGCTCGTTAACGGGCGTTACCCCGTTAAGAATGGGGATGCTCTAAGTTACAATGTGAAAATTAAAGATGGTGGTGCAGCAGATGTTCTAGTCCAACTGGTATCCAAGGGCTTCAAGCTTTGGTTTTTTGTGTTTCAGCTTCTCCTGCTCAGGGTGTTCAGTAATTTTGATCCTCAGGTCATGACTCAATGTTTTGTTTTCTAGATTTTGAATTTGAGTGGCCATCACCAAGACGCCAACCATTGCTTCAATTCTTGCTTTATCTATATCACTCCACCTTTGGAAGGAAAGCTCCCCAAATTCATCAGTGAAGAATTTAGCTCTCTCAGGTTATTTTATGGCCATATGCACGAATCTATCTCTTTCTGGAAGGGCTATGTTGCAATCTAGGCCATGAATCTTGATCTCTGGTTCATGCTCTTGGATCTTCCTCTTTCTTCTGGAGGACTGAGAGGGAGCATATTGATTTACTGGCGCTGGGAGAAGAGATTGGATGCCAATATCTTTAGCCATTTGTTTCAGTTTCTCATATCTTTTGCTTAGTGGGTCCATGCGATTTTTAACAATTATATTCTTATTCTTCTCTATGATGGGACCCAATTCATCCAGTTTTGTTATTCCAAAGTCAAAAAACTTGAAAGGGTCATGAACCTTAAAGGTTTGTTTGTCAGGACTTCTGTAGACACTGAGGAATTCAGGTTTGGTGTTGGGATGAATTCTGGTATCAGTAATAGGTTCAGGCCTCTTTCTTTTTGTCATTACCCAGTTCTAATGATCAATTGTTTTCTGTCTTATCTCAGCTATCCTCTTTTCTCTTTCATCATTCTTCTTCCTGACTGCAAGCAGTTCAACATCCTGAGCTTCTTTGAACTTTCTACCAGCTTGTCCACCCGCTAGTGTCTTAGGATCGTTGTCAAGTTTTCCAGCTTCTTTATAAAAAACGTTGACCAGGGCAACTTTGCTCATCTTTTTTTCCTCAGCCACTTTCTTTGCAAGTTCCTCCTTGGCAAGATAGGCACTCATCTGTTTCGCAGTCAGGTAATAAACTTTCCCATTAATTTCATAGGGGATCCTGATAGGTTCATTAGGGTCTGGTCTGATAGTTTTAGAAGCAGGTACCAGAGTTTGTTGCTCAGGCTCAGGCGTTGTCAGAATGCCTTTGCCTTTATCAAGAGGAGGGACTGATGATGATGATGGTGTTGTTGTAGGTTGGACTTGTGAAAATGTAACAGCTTAAGTTGCCCCCCCCCCCAAGTGTGAGAAGGATTTGGTTCTTCAGTGACTTTCTCCCCATCAACTGTTGCTTGGAACTCAGTGAGAACAAGAGTTGGCTCGGGCACTGAAGTTGAAGGAGTAGATTGACCTTTGAATGCTTGATAAATTTCAGATACCATGGACTTGATATCTGAAGTGTTTATCTAAAGACCAGTGAAACTTAACTCAAGATTGGCCTGAGATGTCTCTAGTGATGTCATTCTAGGCCCAAGATTCCAGGTCATAGAATTTGAAGACTTAGCCAGATCCGCCACATTTTTACCCAGTGAACTGAGAAAGGATTGGATCGCCCCTACTGATGAACTTAGACCCTGAACATTGGAGTTGTTGAGCATTGTGATGAGTTCAGTGAGGCTTGATAAGTTATTGATAAGTGTCAGTAGCCTCAAGAACCTTTTGTTCAGTACAGGGTCTTCTTTAACCGCTTCTTTGATTGTGTCAAGTTTGGTGTGAGCATCCTGAAAATCTTTGAGGAACTTCTTCAAGTGATCATCCAAGGTGTCAAGAGATTAATATATGATTTCCATGTGTTCACCATTATCCATGAAATTTTCTTCTACAGAAGCCTTGAGATCAACGTAACTAGCAGCAGCCTCCACATGTTGATCCCACAGTTCATCAGTAACCCCATCATACAATTTCTAAATCGCCTTCTTAAGAAACTTAACCAGTTATCTCTCAGTGAGAGGAAGAACATTGTCATACTTCTTCAGATCTTCAGGGCATGAAGATGCTGTAGAGTCGGAAGAGTCATCATTAGGCTGAAAGGTATCAGACTGATGTTCTTGTTCAGTGGGTTAAACATCAGTGTCTATATCTTCGCCAACAACAAGGACCTCCTCATCACTTTCAATATCAAGCTCTTCGTCTGACATGAGAAAACCTGAAAATATGCTACAGTTAGAAAACCAGTGAGGGTTATGGATTCCGTATCAGCATGTGGTTTTTGTCCCCCTGAGTCTTTATCCTCAGGGACCCTTCAGACACTAATAGGTGTTTCCCAGTGTCTTCTCGAGGGTCAGTGTTGGTAGTAAGTTCCATATCAGCGGGGTGGGGGGGTATAGTTCCCTCTTAGTCTTTGTCCCTTGTTTTCCCTTCAAGCACTGGTGGGAGTTTCTCGGTACTATCCATAGGGACTGTGGCAGTGATATCCCTATCAGTAGGTTGTTTGTTTCTCCTTGATTCTTTGGGATCAGTTTTTGTGCCCTTGGACAAAAGGTGTGATTTGTGAATGTCCTTATCAGGCTATGTGGAAGGCGTTCCCCTACTAGCGAGTTGTATGTTTCCCTCTAGATCTTGAGGAATAGTAAGTGAGACCAAGGGCACTGACTGTAATTTATCAGTTTCCTTCGTTGTCACCGAGGGTGTTGTTGCTTGGTCTCCCAAGGGTGTCTTTTCAGTTTGGGATCTTTTTGGTCTTTTGACCTATGTTCCAGAAGCTTTAGGCCCTGGGACTTGGGTTTGGTTTGAGTCCCAACCTAAGTCTTCCATTTTTTTCATTTTAGGTGCAGGGTTTGGAGACACTAAGTCCCTCTGGTTGTTTACAGCAACCATATAGGGCGTCAATTCTATATCAGTGACTAAGGATGGAATCCTTGTAAAATTTGAGGCACTCAGGATGACGGGTAAAGCGCCAAAGTTATAGTCCTTAGTGTAATTGCATCCTAGTAACTCTTGCAAAGCACAAGAGAAAAACCTAGAGTATAAAACGTATTTCACCCTAGACATGCTCAGGAGCTTGGTTACGAGATCACTGTAAATAATCTCTCCAATGTCGACAGTGGTCCCTGTCATCAAGCAATATGCCATCATCAACTGAATAGAATTGATCTATTCAGTGGATGAGTGGTTCCCGCCGAGAACCTAAATCACAAAAGTGAATAGGATATTCTAAGCCACATGAAAAGAGTTCTTGGTGACAGGGGTTTTGTCCAGTAACTCTGGTTCAAAAGCAAGTTTTGCTAACTCAGCTTTTAAAACAGCTGGGTCAGGGTGTTCAACATATTTACCATTGTTATAGTCTAGCCCAGTTGAAGAGCAAACAGTTTTATAGTCAAAATTAAGTTGTTTTTCCCCATTTAGGACTGAAAATTTGATGAGAAACTCCCTGAGGGGTCTTGGCCGGTTCTCATCGGTGGAAGATGTCGGGTCAAAGGCCACAGCAGTTGCCCAAAACTCTCTGAGGTAGTTTTGGTACAATATATAGGGTGAGTTTACAAAGGCCATTTTCAGTGGGCAGTTGAATAAAAACTTCATGATCTTTTACAAAGGCCATTCAAAATTGCCTTTAACATTATTGGTTTTAAATTCTATATTTTCCAGACCTCCAACCCACTATGGTGCAAACACAAGGCTTTGAGTTCTTGCCATTTTTGAATATGAAAAGGTTTTTGTTTTGATGACAAGAAGATCAAAGAGGTTTTTACCAGATTTTTTTTAAAGAAGGATCAAGATTTGTAGTAAAAAAATTTTGTCTAGCAAAGATGAAAAGTTTTTATATCAACAAATCAACACACACAGTTTTTTGAGTTTTGAAGAAATATTTTGACAGTTTCTTTGCAAAAAAATTTGTATGTGTATTTTTTAGCTTTAAGAAGAGGGTATTTATAGAGTGGTGAAAAGGGTTAATTTTGCACATGTAGAAATTTTGAAAATTGTTTTTGACAAATGTTTGATATCCCACCTTAAATGCAACCACTAAGTTCCCGCAGTTTTTTGCGTGTTTCTAGGTGAAACAGTTGCACAACATAGTAAAAGTGCTATTTGCAGAGGTGATGTCACCAATAAAATATCCTTAGGATATTTAATGTGTGTATGGACCTTTAATGCCAAGTGGGATAAGGTTAGGGATGTAGGAGCCCATGAAATGGATGACAGAAGGGTCAAGTAACATATGTTCCTATATTAAATTGGATTGTTTACCAACCTAAGACATTAAGTAACTGGATACTTAGAGCATTTAGTTACTCATTTAATGTGTTCTGCATCCAATGTCATGGACCCTGAATAAGTTTTACTCATTCGGTGAGATTGATTTAGGTGTTTATTTTGTTCAAGTACCATTATTCAGCAAATATGCACACTATGTGGAACATGATCAATCAGTGGACTGTTAATCAATGTTCAACATCCCAAGTTCTTCTTTCAGTCTTGTGAAAGTAGGTTCATCTAGGGGTTTTGTGAATATACCAGCTAACTGATACTCAGTAGGGATGAAGTGTAGTTAATATCACCTTTCATGACATGGTCCCTGATGAAATGATACCTAATGTCAATGTGTTTGGTTCGTTGATGAAGTACATGGTTGTTGGAGATGGCAATTACACTTTTGTTATCATAAAAGATGGGTACCATCTTGTAATGGATGTCATAGTCACTGAGTTGACTTTTCATCCATAGTACATTTGCACAACAGCCTGCAGGAGCTACATATATATTCAGCTTCTGCTGATGAGATAGCCACCGACTGTTGTTTCTTAGTGCTCCAACACACTAATTTTCCTCTAAGGAATTGGGAAGAGCCTGAGGTGCTTTATCTATCCATGTTACAACCTCCATAGTCTGAGTCCGAGTATCCTTTGAGGTCAAAACCCGAACACTTGGGATAGTAGAGCCCAAGGTTTGGTGTACCTTTTAGGTACCTGATGATTTTCTTGGTTGCAGTGAGACTAGACTCTCTTATATCAGACTGATATCTTGCACATAGGCAGAGTTCAAACTGAGTATCAGGCCTTGAGGCAATGAGATACATCAGTGAGCTAATTACTATATGAAACAAGGTTTCATTTACTGACTTTCCTGCAAGGATAGGCCGTAAGTTATTTGGAGGAACAATGGGAGTTTTAACAGAAGAGCAATCATAAATCTCATATTTCTTTAAGAGATTTCTGGTATACTTCCCTTGATTGATGGAGATACGTTTATCAGTTTGTTTGATTTGAAGTCCAAGGAAGTATGTGAGTTCTCCCATCATGTTCATTTCAAATTCCTTTGTCATAAGTTTCTCAAACTGTTTACAAAGCTAGTAATTCGTTCAGCCAAATATGATGTCATCAACATACAACTGGACTAGTATCACATCTCCTTTAGTCCTATAAATAAACAATGTGTTGTCTATCTTTCTCTGAAAAAACTTGTTTTGAATGAGAAAGGCTGAGAGAGTTTCATACCAGGATCTTGGAACTTGCTTCAGTCCATAGAGGGCTTTGTCAAGCTTGCAGACATGGTCAGGAAACTCACTGCTTTAAAATCTAGGGTTTGTTGAATATAAACTTCTTTCTGGAGTTTGCCATTGAGAAATTCACTTTTGACATCCATTTTTTATACTTTAAAGTTCATGTATGTTGCATATGCCAGGAAGATCTTGATGGCTTCCATTCTAGAAATATGAGAAAATGTTTCTTCATAGTTAATTACTTCTTGTTGATTGTATCCTTTACCAACAAGTCTAGATTTGTTCTTAATGACTATTCCATTCTCACCAGTCTTTTTCTTGAAGACCCATTTCATGCCAATGACTAGAACATCTTTAGGACATTTGACTAGAGTCATAACTTTGTTTCTGTCAAATTGTTCTAGTTCAGCTTGTCTGGCTTGTACCTAACTTGGGTGTTTCAGGGCTTCTTTGACTGACTTTGGTTCAACATCAGAGAGAAAGTCAACAAACAAACACTCATTTGCTGAGGCAACAGTTAACTTAGCAGCCATGCTTCTAGTTAGCATGCTGATCTGTGCTGAACTAGTCAAGTCTAATCACACAAGCTAGCCACTTGTGAATGGCTAACCGTAATAGACTTAAAACTGCTTAAAACACAAATACAATGAAGTCCTGGAGAATATAATGAATTCCCGGGTCGTTAAGTCCCACGGAGACTCAATGGTGTGTCAAAACAAACTCAGATGATAGAGTGATCACTAATGATAGTGATCAGCAAGGATTTTGATGAATGATTATACCTAAAGAAAAAGGAAATAAATTACAGAGGCTTAAATGCAAATTAAAGAAAATTAAAAAGATAAAAAATATTAAATAAACGCTATCACTATATTTAAAATGATGTTTTTGTTTTTTCTGTTTTTATAAAACTTGAATTAAAAATTACGTAACGTACAAGTGAAAAAGTGAAACTTATACAATATAAATCCTAAAAATATGAAAAATACATTTTTACAATCCTAATGATAAAAGAAAATTTATAGAAAAAGAAAATTATTTTTAAAACTATTTAATTAATTATTATTAATTAAAAACTATTTTTAACTATTAAATAATTACCTAAAATACAAGAAAATAGGAAATAAATCTAGAAAAATAAAATTAAGACTTGGAAAAATCTAAAATAACAAAATAGAATTTTCAAAACTATTTTTATATTTTTCTGAATATTTTTGTATTTTATAGGAATTAAAAACTATTTAAAACTACTTAAATTATTTAAAAATACAAATTTAACTAAGAAAAATCTAGAAAAATATTTATTTGGCTTTTTATATTTATCTTAACTTAAGAAAAATGAAAAATTATTTTTTTTGAGACTTTTCTGAATTATTTGTATTAAATGCTATTTAAAAATGCTTAAAAACTAATTTAAATTAAGAAAAATAGCAAACAGGACAGGAAAAATATGAAAATTTCAGGAAAAGCTTAAAATAATATAAGGAATCTGAGAAAAATGGAAAAACAAGGCGTTGTGTGAAGGAATAAGAAGCTGCTATGATAAGTGCTTATTATTAAGCACTTGAAATAAGCAAAAGAGAACCAACAGCCACCAACTGATTACACAAGCCAAAATATGATAAGAGTACTCTAAAGCAACTAAAAACAACAAGCTACCACCTCTGGATTGCAAGTTACAAAGGTTTGAGGTTTTGGATAATAAGCTAAAAACAGTTTCTGGAGCCAACTTTGGGCTGAGAAATAAGCACTTGAATAAGCAGGAAACTAAAAACTAAAAGCTGGATCTTAAGCTAGACCTGGGTGGCTATCTATGAACCAAGGCTCAGACCTAGATGAGCTAAACAAAGCTAGTGGAAGGGCCTGCAAGACCCCTGTGCAGACTCAGCTTTCACTGAGTCAGTTGCACAGGGGAGTTTATACCCAATTGACAAGTCCATTTGAGTCTTAAACAAAATTGATAAAATTATACAAAAATGACAACAATAAACTAGAGCAGTTGAGCTTTTTAAAGCCACAAGTTATACTTGATTTGACCCATAAATGAACCCATGAAAAATCATCTTAGATGGGCTCAAACTGAGTTTTTGCAAGATTTGACTTTTGAAGAAAAAATGAAATGTTGACTTAAATGAGTTTTGATTCAAAATGGTGAACTGAAAATGATGTTAATGGATGAAATAGATCTAAGGCAAGCTATATCTAAGTTATTTAAACATAAAATAAGCTTTTGGCTTTATAAAAGCTCAACAGCTAAGCTGTTGAGACAGATTTAATGGATTTTTGACTTTTGAGCTTAACAGGCACAAGGTTTAGACAGCTATGAGTATAATAAAACTAAACAAGCCAAAGACAACAAGAGTCTACAACTGAATAAGCCTTTAAGACAGTTTTAGCTACAAATCCAAACACACCTTCAAATACTGATATGCAATTTAAACCACTCAACTACTGAACTAATCATGTAACAATGACCAAACTGAGTTCACATGACCTAAATACAACTTTATAAACAAGTTTACACTAATGATTACCACAGATACACAGACAAGCACAAACTGCAAATTGACTTGAAAATTGAAAATGAGATAATCACTCACAGGAGTCCAGCTGATTGCAGGCTAAAACCAAACCCAAACCTATTCTATCCTAAGCTAATTTAACCCAAATCAACCTCTGCATCCACCATATCCAATTTCATTGCAATTTGAGCTCATAGTTGACTTTTGTTGACCATGTACCACATTTACTTGAAAATGAATTGTGACCTTATCAAAAGCATTCAGTAGCTTGTATGAACCTATTTGAACTGAAATAGAAGCTTTTAGAAGCTTTAATGTAAGACTTTGAAAGTGAATTTTTCAACAGTGAGCAGTAAAACATTAATCCAAACTAAAACTTTGAATTGAAACTTACAAATGCCTTACAATGATTATCCAATTGAAAGTTAATACATAGAAACTGAAATCACAAGATTTTGATTTAAACTAATACATTTATTTAAAAAACGGCATTAAAGAAAAAACTTAAAACTAACTACTTCCTCTATCTTCCTTCTCATGCTTCCTTTTATAATCCAGACTCTTTCTCTCTCTCTTCTGAGCAGATCCCATCACTTTTCTTGACCATTGGATTGCTTCAAAAGATCTTGGCCATTGAATCCGTTTTTGGCGCCAAAAAGTCTTTTGACAGTGGGTGAGGTTGAGTGAATGGGGGAGGGATCATTTAATGATTCTTGTTTTGTGTAGAGGTGGAGGGGACAAGGGAAGGAAGAGAGTGAGGAGGGGGAAATGGTATGTTGAGTGATTTCAGGGATTTGGTTGGGGAAGAAAGAAAAAACGCGCCAAGGGGGTGTTTTGACTAGATTTTGACCGGCTAATATATTAAAGGGGGGTCAAAAGGGAAGGGGTCACAATGGTTGGCAGGGGTCCAAATTGGTTTGTGACAAGGTCCAAAGGTTATTAAAGGTTTATTAATACAAGGGCTTGTTTTGTCATTTCTGAAAATTGAAGGACCTAGGCTGCCATTTCATCAAAGTTGCTCCAAGGGCTAAAAGTGACAAGCTCTAAAAGTACAAGGACCAAACTTGACATTTTCCAATTTTCCAAGGACCATTTATGACATTTTTCAAACTTGAGGGACCAAAGTTGTAGTTTTGCAAATTTTAAACTTTGAAGGGTTTGTTTTAACAACTTTTGAATCCCATGGACCTTAAATGACATTTTTCTTTATTTTGATTTACCAGGGACTGTTTTTGACAACTTGTGAAACTTGGGGGACTAAAACTGCCAATTTTGCAAACTTGATACGTTTTTCATCTGATTTTGATCTTTTTGCATTTAAAACACATAAAACACTGATTTGTGATATTTTTATCATTTTGATGCATTTTTGAGTGTTTTCAGATGTTTTTGCAGTCTAGATAGTACAAAAATGATGAGTATTTAGACACTCATCAATCCCCCACACTAAGATATTGCTAGTCCCTAGCAATGATTTGAACTTTAATGGATTTTAAAAACTCTTTACCAAAAGCCATCACTTCTGGAGTAGCCAAATGTTTCAGTTCAAGTAAGAACCTTGGTACACTGATAACCAAATGATTTTGAGCAAATCATAAGCTGTAAACGGATTTGATTTGTCTTTACCAGAAGCCGTGTGCTCTGGACTAGCCAACTCTTAGATAAATTATCAGAATTATCTTTGGTGAGCTGATTACCAATTATGGATTTTCCACTGCCTTTACCACAAGCCATAACCTTGCGGGCTAGCCAACTCTTCACTTTTTAGGATATGGTGAGTTGAGAACCATACAATTTTGGGCAAATTGCAAGCCATATAAACGGATTTGATATATCTTTACCAAGAGCCGTTTGCTCCTGGATTAGCCAATCCTTTAGTTTATTAGACATGGCGGACTGATAACCAATTGAGTAAGTGCAAAACACTTACTCAAAAAAAAAAATTTTGGCCAAAAACGGGGGAATGGGCGGATAATTATATGATAAAATTCTTGAGAATTCCCCCCCACACTTAGAAATGAATATTGCCCTCAATATTCAAAGTACCGGCTGTTATGCCGAAACATAGAACGTAAAAGGGAAATACTACGGCCATTATTTAGAAAGAGACTTTTTTTTTTTTTTTTTTTTTTTTTTTTTTTTTGAAAACTTATATATATATAACATGTGGGGCATCACCCCCACACTTAGGTGGTAGAAAGGGGTAAGAAGTCAGAAATATGGGTGAAAACCCATATGGTGTGTGCTACTGTTTTTGGTTACCGAGTCGCTAGCTTGACTCGACCCCGCATTCATTGGTTCATGGGGAAGCAAAGTGGAAGAAACAATCTCAATCGGACTTTCGTTCAAGATGTTTGTATAAACATTTGAAGCACGCGAAAGTTCCACACCGACGAGATATACATAGAACCGGCTCAAAAATGATAAATGAAAATGCCGGGATCAAAAATAGTATCCTCATTCCCGAAGGAGAAAAGGGAAAGAGCAACCACACCATTAGTGAAGAATGGAATAAATATGTGCATCACAATGCATGTCCATTCCTCATCAGAAAGAAGCAAATCACCATTTTTGGCATTTTTAAGCTTAAATTTGAAGCTTTTATGGTGATTGGTAACAAAATTTCTGGGAGGGAGAGCTGGAAACGGTTCTTCAATCAACAGATTTTCAAGAAAAAGAATGTCTCCCTCCGAATCAAAGTAAGTATTGTCAATTCCTGTTGGAATCGACTCATCACTAAGAAAATCATCGACCTCCTTCCAAAAGTTGTCATCTTCCTCATCTGGAGTGAGAGAAGGAATGGAAGAGTCGGAAATGGGATAAGAAATGAGTGGATGATCATTATATAGGAGATTTCTAGTTTCTCCAAGATCGGCTTCGAAATCAAAGAGATCATCGTCACTTTCTGATGAAAGTGGACTGATGTGAGTGAGTTCATCGGTGAACTCCTCAAGAAGAGGATCAGACTGTGGGAGTGATGCCTCAACATACTCGATGTCTCCATAAGATTTACAATCATCGCTAAAATCGGAGAAAGTCTCAAAATGATCATTTGAACACTCAAGAGGGGAAGAAGAATCACACATATGATCAGAAATTCCCTGTGACTCTCTCGGGATTGGGACAAGGTCCTCAACACTAGACTTTATAAATTCGTCCGATTCCTTTTCAGGAACAGTGTCAAGATGCTCATCCCCCATGTTCAGAGAGTGAGTGGGAGCTTCGGGTGTGATAACAATAGACTGAGGGAGTTTAGAAGGACTAGCATACATATGTTTAATACTTTCCATTTGTTCTTCTGCTAGTAATTCCATCATAGTCTTTTCTCCCTGGTTTTTCATGGAAGGAGTTTCAACTGATGAACTTGATGAACCGTTATAAAATTGTAGAATATCAAGGATATCTTCATCATCATCGTCATCAGGAATGAAACGGAATCGAGAGCTAGATCTGGCTGCTTTTTCTTTTGCAATTGATTCCCTAATAGATTTTTCAAAGGCAATTTGGGAATCTAATTTAGCAGCCCGCTCTTCGGCTAACAAAACTTCCATGGATTTCTCATTTGGATTATCTTGGGAGTGTTTACATTCCTTCAAATCTTTCACTAAATCCAAAAGATCAAGGAGAAGATTTTGAGGAAGTGGGTCAGGCTGGTACTGTAGAGGTTGGTCATGATACGAAGAGTCGTAATTGTTACAAGGAAATGGATTCCTTGTTTGACAATCCGAGCTAGAGTGAGGACCTCCACAATACTCACAACAGTAAAAATGATGTGGTTGTGAGTGGTATGTGTTGTAGTCATAATTGTTATCAGGAACCTGCTCATAGACAAGCGTGTTTCCTGATTGACAATCAGAACTGGAATGTGAACCACCACAGTACTCACAACAGTAAAACTGCTGAGTCTCACAGTGTGGCAGCTGATGGAATAAATCAGTCGTGTTATGGTAGGAATAGGGATCTTGGTTATAGACAGACCCGTTTCCTGATTCCACCACGCTACAACTGGGGCAATTGCCACCATTATAAGGACCACCACACCATTGACAACCAAGAGGGTGAGGATAAGACATAGAAAGAATCAAAAGGTTTTAGAGGGTAAGAAATGAAGAATCAAAAAGGTAAGAGGGTAAAGAGGAATATTTTTGGTGTTTTTGAAAAACATGATGATAAAAACAAAGAATGAATATATTTTTGGCGTTTTTAACACTTTAGGAAAAGTGTTAATGAACTTTTTGGATTTTCTGATAACTTTACAAAAAAAACTTTTTACAAAAGGTGGGGTATGTGCAAGAATGGATCTGAAAAAGGTTAACACACGCTAAAGCCTCCCCGGCAGCGGCGCCAAAATTTGATCTGTGCTGAACTAGTCAAGTCTAATCACACAAGCTAGCCACTTGTGAATGGCTAACCGTAATAGACTTAAAACTGCTTAAAACACAAATACAATGAAGTCCTGGAGAATATAATGAATTCCCGGGTCGTTAAGTCCCACGGAGACTCAATGGTGTGTCAAAACAAACTCAGATGATAGAGTGATCACTAATGATAGTGATCAGCAAGGATTTTGATGAATGATTATACCTAAAGAAAAAGGAAATAAATTACAGAGGCTTAAATGTAAATTAAAGGAAATTAAAAAGATAAAAAAATATTAAATAAACGCTATCACTATATTTAAAATGATGTTTTTGTTTTTTCTGTTTTTATAAAACTTGAATTAAAAATTACGTAACGTACAAGTGAAAAAGTGAAACTTATACAATATAAATCCTAAAAATATGAAAAATACATTTTTACAATCCTAATGATAAAAGAAAATTTATAGAAAAAGAAAATTATTTTTAAAACAATTTAATTAATTATTATTAATTAAAAACTATTTTTAACTATTAAATAATTACCTAAAATACAAGAAAATAGAAAATAAAGCTAGAAAAATAAAATTAAGACATGGAAAAATCTAAAATAACAAAATAGAATTTTCAAAACTATTTTTATATTTTTCTGAATATTTTTGTATTTTCTAGGAATTAAAAACTATTTAAAACTACTTAAATTATTTAAAAATACAAATTTAACTAAGAAAAATCTAGAAAAATATTTTTTTGGCTTTTTATATTTATCTTAACTTAAGAAAAATGAAAAATTATTTTTTTTGAGACTTTTCTGAATTATTTGTATTAAATGCTATTTAAAAATGCTTAAAAACTAATTTAAATTAAGAAAAATAGCAAACAGGACAGGAAAAATATGAAAATTTCAGGAAAAGCTTAAAATAATATAAGGAATCTGAGAAAAATGGAAAAACAAGGCGTTGTGTGAAGGAATAAGAAGCTGCTATGATAAGTGCTTATTATTAAGCACTTGAAATAAGCAAAAGAGAACCAACAGCCACCAACTGATTACACAAGCCAAAATATGATAAGAGTACTCTAAAGCAACTAAAAACAACAAGCTACCACCTCTGGATTGCAAGTTACAAAGGTTTGAGGTTTTGGATAATAAGCTAAAAACAGTTTCTGGAGCCAACTTTGGGCTGAGAAATAAGCACTTGAATAAGCAGGAAACTAAAAACTAAAAGCTGGATCTTAAGCTAGACCTGGGTGGCTATCTATGAACCAAGGCTCAGACCTAGATGAGCTAAACAAAGCTAGTGGAAGGGCCTGCAAGACCCCTGTGCAGACTCAGCTTTCACTGAGTCAGTTGCACAGGGGAGTTTATACCCAATTGACAAGTCCATTTGAGTCTTAAACAAAATTGATAAAATTATACAAAAATGACAACAATAAAC
The DNA here is from genome assembly GCA_019973895.1 of Chrysanthemum seticuspe. Lineage (NCBI taxonomy): Eukaryota > Viridiplantae > Streptophyta > Magnoliopsida > Asterales > Asteraceae > Chrysanthemum > Chrysanthemum seticuspe. Next base: position 301,863,174 of record BPTQ01000005.1, read on the forward strand.
TAGAGCAGTTGAGCTTTTTAAAGCCACAAGTTATACTTGATTTGACCCATAAATGAACCCATGAAAAATCATCTTAGATGGGCTCAAACTGAGTTTTTGCAAGATTTGACTTTTGAAGAAAAAATGAAATGTTGACTTAAATGAGTTTTGATTCAAAATGGTGAACTGAAAATGATGTTAATGGATGAAATAGATCTAAGGCAAGCTATATCTAAGTTATTTAAACATAAAATAAGCTTTTGGCTTTATAAAAGCTCAACAGCTAAGCTGTTGAGACAGATTTAATGGATTTTTGACTTTTGAGCTTAACAGGCACAAGGTTTAGACAGCTATGAGTATAATAAAACTAAACAAGCCAAAGACAACAAGAGTCTACAACTGAATAAGCCTTTAAGACAGTTTTAGCTACAAATCCAAACACACCTTCAAATACTGATATGCAATTTAAACCACTCAACTACTGAACTAATCATGTAACAATGACCAAACTGAGTTCACATGACCTAAATACAACTTTATAAACAAGTTTACACTAATGATTACCACAGATACACAGACAAGCACAAACTGCAAATTGACTTGAAAATTGAAAATGAGATAATCACTCACAGGAGTCCAGCTGATTGCAGGCTAAAACCAAACCCAAACCTATTCTATCCTAAGCTAATTTAACCCAAATCAACCTCTGCATCCACCATATCCAATTTCATTGCAATTTGAGCTCATAGTTGACTTTTGTTGACCATGTACCACATTTACTTGAAAATGAATTGTGACCTTATCAAAAGCATTCAGTAGCTTGTATGAACCTATTTGAACTGAAATAGAAGCTTTTAGAAGCTTTAATGTAAGACTTTGAAAGTGAATTTTTCAACAGTGAGCAGTAAAACATTAATCCAAACTAAAACTTTGAATTGAAACTTACAAATGCCTTACAATGATTATCCAATTGAAAGTTAATACATAGAAACTGAAATCACAAGATTTTGATTTAAACTAATACATTTATTTAAAAAACGGCATTAAAGAAAAAACTTAAAACTAACTACTTCCTCTATCTTCCTTCTCATGCTTCCTTTTATAATCCAGACTCTTTCTCTCTCTCTTCTGAGCAGATCCCATCACTTTTCTTGACCATTGGATTGCTTCAAAAGATCTTGGCCATTGAATCCGTTTTTGGCGCCAAAAAGTCTTTTGACAGTGGGTGAGGTTGAGTGAATGGGGGAGGGATCATTTAATGATTCTTGTTTTGTGTAGAGGTGGAGGGGACAAGGGAAGGAAGATAGTGAGGAGGGGGAAATGGTATGTTGAGTGATTTCAGGGATTTGGTTGGGGAAGAAAGAAAAAACGCGCCAAGGGGGTGTTTTGACTAGATTTTGACCGGCTAATATATTAAAGGGGGGTCAAAAGGGAAGGGGTCACAATGGTTAGCAGGGGTCCAAATTGGTTTGTGACAAGGTCCAAAGGTTATTAAAGGTTTATTAATACAAGGGCTTGTTTTGTCATTTCTGAAAATTGAAGGACCTAGGCTGCCATTTCATCAAAGTTGCTCCAAGGGCTAAAAGTGACAAGCTCTAAAAGTACAAGGACCAAACTTGACATTTTCCAATTTTCCAAGGACCATTTATGACATTTTTCAAACTTGAGGGACCAAAGTTGTAGTTTTGCAAATTTTAAACTTTGAAGGGTTTGTTTTAACAACTTTTGAATCCCATGGACCTTAAATGACATTTTTCTTTATTTTGATTTACCAGGGACTGTTTTTGACAACTTGTGAAACTTGGGGGACTAAAACTGCCAATTTTGCAAACTTGATACGTTTTTCATCTGATTTTGATCTTTTTGCATTTAAAACACATAAAACACTGATTTGTGATATTTTTATCATTTTGATGCATTTTTGAGTGTTTTCAGATGTTTTTGCAGTCTAGATAGTACAAAAATGATGAGTATTTAGACACTCATCACATGCCTTAAGTGGGTTCTCTAATGATGTTGACAAGTTCAATGTCCTGAGACCCGGTCCATTTATCTTGGGGTCTGGGATATGAGCTTGTTGAGGTTTCAAGGGTTTGAGGAACAACTTCAGTAGCTGGAGATTCATTGATGGTAGACTGAGATTCAACAGGGTATTGGGTTTCAACTTGTTCAGTTTGAACAAATGGAATCTCGGGTTCCGTTTTGTTCAGTATGATCAGTCACATTAGGAACTTGTTGAGTATCAATGAATTCATTGATAGTTTTTTGGGGAAGATTGCGAGCAACGATGTAGTAAGAAACATCAGCATCAGCCTGATTCTGAGTAGAGGAATTGCTTTCTGGATGATATTCATTAGGATGATATCTTGATGAGTCATCAATTCCAATTTCTTCCACAGAGGTGTTTGAGTAACTGATAGTCTCAGTACTTTCATCAAAGGTTATATGAAAGGTTTCCTCAACTTGTTGTCTTCTGGTGTTGAACACCCTGAATGCTTTATACATTAGTGAGTAACCTAAGAAATAACCATCATCAGCTTTGGCATCAAATTCGTCCAAATAGACCTTGTAATTGTAAATGAACACAGGACATCCAAATACATGGAAATAACTTATGTCAGGGAGTCTTCCTTTGAAGATCTCATAAGGTGTTTTGTTATGTCTTTTGACAATTACTGACCTGTTTTATGTATAACAGACAGTTTTGACTGCTTCAGTCCAGAAATGCTTAAACAACACTGAACCATTTAACATGGTTCTTGCAGCCTCAATGAGTGTTCTGTTCTTCTTTTCAACTACCCCATTTTGTTTAGGGGTATAGGGAGATGAGAAATTTTAGGGTATTCCCTTTTCATCACAGAAACACTCAAGCTCATAATTTCTGAATTCAGTACCATTGTCAGTATGAATTTGTTTGACATTGATGTCATTTTGATTCTCAATCTTCCTGATGAAAGAAATGATTGTTTCAGCTGCCTGACTCTTTTTGGTGAGGAAGTTTACCCATGTATATCTTTAAAATCAACAATGACCAGGGTGTACTGCTCATGTTGAATAAATCTTGGACTGACAAGTCCAAAAAGATCCATGTGTAGGAGGTGAAGGTAACTTTTGATTGAGATATTTTGTTTTGTTTTAAAGGAAGCTTTGTGGTGTTTTCCTTTTTCACAAGCTGAGCAGGGTTTATCCTTTGAAAACACAAAGGGTGGTAGGCCAAGGGCTTTGTTCTGTTTGGCAAGGTTGTTTATGTTTTTGAAGTTTAAATGGGACAATTTTTTGTGCCAAAACCAATTCATGATTTTAGTGGCTTTGTAAAAAGACAAGTCCCATTTTGAGTCAAGGTTGACATGTCCAAAACTTAAACATCCTCTCTTCTAGGGGCTATAAGAACAACTTCTTTATTAGCATTGAAGATTGTGCCTTGTTTATCATCAATCTGAACAATGTACTTAGCATCACATAGCTGACTCACACTTATAAGGTTGTACTTAAGACCATTTACATAGGCTATTATGGTAAAAACTATTCCACAACAGTTAACTGAACCATAACCTTCAGTGGTACATGATGAATTATCAGCAAATACTACCTTAGGTCCTCGCTCTTCTACATATCGTGCATATATTCTTTCACACCAGTCATACTCCTTGAGCATCCACTGTCCAGATGCCAAACAGGCTCTTTGGCATGTCTCTGCACAAATAGTAAAATGAGTTAGTTTTTCTTGTGAACCCACTTTCTTGAGGATTTGGCCTTGTCGGTCTTTTTAGACCTTTCAACAAAATCATGGTCAGTTGTTGAGTTGTGGATCTTTCCACATGTTTTGCATTTGGTGTTAGAAGACTCATTAGACTGAGAGGATTCAGTTGTGGATCCTCTTCTGGCATGAATGATCATGTCATGTCCTTAGGTGTCATGTGAAGGGTCACCGCAAATGTCACAACAGGGATACAAAAGACAATCATCAGTGTGATGGTCATTGAATCCACAATGTGCAGGGTGGAAAAGGCTTAGCCTTTTTTCTAAGTGCTTGCTTGTTTATAGAAGCATACTAAAAGGGTTGAGTCTTGAATTTTGCATGATCATTTAGAGATGCAGTGTATGATTTGTGATATGAGGTTTTGTAATCTTCCTTATTGCATATCATGCAAAACATAATCCTATATCAGTTATCAGTTGTGTGATTAGTATAATTGCATGGTTCACATTTCATTATAGGTTTTGGTGTTGTTTTAGGTTTGGCATTACTTGAGGAAGCTGGTCTGGATTCCTTAATCTAGATTTGGGAGCTTTTTCAGTGGATTCTAATTTCTCACTTAGCTTCCTGACAAGTTCAGCCAACTGATCAACTTTGAGATATGTGTCATTGGTCCTTTCATTTGAAGGGATCGAAGGTTTAGAAGATTCAGTAGGAACTGAGTCTTTGTTTTGGTTGCTGGATGGTCTTTTCAGGATGGTTTTTCCAAGTCCTGATCTCTCTTTAGGAGAGTGTTGAGCATAGGCCAGATGTGTGAGGTCTGAAGTGGGTGAGGCTCCCTGAAGGACTTTTAATGGAGGCAAAAGGGTGTGATATTCTGATTCAGACTCATTGATGGACTCATTTTGACTGGTTTCATCAGTGACTCCAAGCATTTCTTTGATAGCCTGACTTTCAGGTTCCAAGATTTTTCTAGTGTTAAAGTTAGGCAATTTACTATCTGGGTTGACTCTCACAACCCAGTCAATGGATTATGGTTTTAATTCTTTTTCAAAGGAAATGCTAGCAGGAGTGAAATCTTTTTTACTTTAATTGTTACTAGTGGACTCAGTGAGTTGATCTTCTCATAGAACTCTCTTTTTAGTACTAGGGAAAAGATTGGCAGACTCATAAACTCTAGGATTTTTTGTTGTCAAACTTTCAATAATGAGCTTTTCTTTCTTAAGTTCCTTTTGAAGAGCATGATTTTGTTTTACAAGTTTAGTTTTTTGAATTTGAAGTGTGTGTAGAAAACTAGAAGGGGGGGTTGAATTGTTTTGCCGATTTTAAGTTGATTTCAAAAACTTTAGATTCGATATTATGTGAAATCGTATGGATGTTGAGAACGTATAGATCTAATGATAATGCAAGCAAATAAATAAAGTTAAGGGATAGAAAAGACACAACCGATTTATAGTGGTTCGGCTACAAGGACACCTTCCTTGCCCTACTCCACTACCCGAGTCACCTACTCGAGAGTTCAAGCACTATGTCAACAAACTCCTTCACTTGGCGGAGAAGCCTTCACAACGTTGCTTACACTTTTTCCGGTACAAAGCTAGATACCGAGTCCGTAGCACGGTGGACCAAACCAGCACAACTATTACACAACAAATATGTGAAATATCAAATACAATATCTTCGCTACAGAAATCTTGCGGAGTGACAAATCAATCAAGAACCCCTTGCTTGGATGACTTGTAGAATGCTCGTGATCTCGCCTTAGAGAAGGACCTATATGAGGACCACAAATAGAAATAAAGAAGAACAACTCTCTAGATCAAGTGATCTATATGTTAGAAGAGAATGAGAGTGTATGAGAGATTTAGTAAGAAGAGAGGTGAGTTAGAATGAAGAAATGACTCTCTATTTATAGGCAAAATTCCTCACTGTTCCCCGGATCCCACGGATCCCTTCCACTTAGGATCCGTCTAGTGAAAACCTAGGGATCCGTGGAATGCTCCTCTTTGCCCATGGGTTTTTTGGTTATGGGTCATGGGTTATGGTTGGTCCATGGGTTTTCTTTAGATTCAATGTATCTAAGTATACATTGTATCTAGTCTTCCTGGGTATGGGTTAAGATCCATGGGTTATGGTCCATGGGTTATGAGTTTTACCCATCCTAATAAACTATTACAACAAAAGCTTAATTACTACATTTTTGTAATTAAATGGCTATATGTAAATGCTTTACAAAAATAACATGTATCCTTATAATTAAACTTAAGACAACATTATATTTGTTATCAACAAAACACAAAGAGATCGCAAAATATTAATAAACGTTTTTACGGTTTATTTGTATTAATGCCACTTACAAGCATGTAAAAATAAGAACAAGACTTGTTCTTGAAAATGTCTTCAAAAGAAAAATAATACTAGAAGTAGAAAATATTAGTAGTGATTCCTTCCATGCTTGCATATGGTTTAAGGATGGAGGTTTTGATGAGTAATTGTATTGATGCGATCAAGGATGAGGTTGAGTATGAAACGCATTTCTTCCCTAACTTCTATTGCAATTTCCCTAGTGGATTGGCAATGTTCACAATGTAAATGATGTGGATAATGAGTGCGGAAGTTTTCCGGGTTGTTTTGATTTGAGTTATGCGGAAGTTGTGGTGGAAAAATAGGAAAATATGGATCAATATCCAGAATGTTTGTAAATGGTGGTGGAAAAGAACCTAGTTGTTCTTGTAATGTGATGGGAGCTAATGGTGGTGATGTTTCAAGATCTTGAAAAATAGTATTTGGTGATGTGGGGGGTGTTGAAAAGACTATTTCTTTTTCTTTAGGTTGGGTAGATCTTGTTAGATTCTTAAGGAGTTCCAAAAGAGTGATTTTAGGTGGTGATGAAGTTGGTGTACTTGTTGGTGATGAGGAAGGTGCTATAATGGAAGCATCTTGTGGTGAGTTATTTGTTGAGGATGAATCATTTGAGGTTGGTTTTGCTAAACTACAAGATCGGATACTAATCCGTGCGGATATCCTAGAGTTGGATTGTGGTATTTTGGATGGTGGTAGTACAAAGGTTTGGGTATCATGAAGATGATTGTTTGTACTTGGTGATTCATCTAAAGGGTTTTTGGATGACATGGTGTATTGTGTATGTGAGGATGAGATGGATTATGCAAGCATTTTGGGAGTTCTATATATAGAGAAAAACAAAGCATTGTAATGAATGCTTGACCCAAAATGTGGATTAAAATCTAATGATTAGATATGAATTCAAGGCATGTGATCATGAGAACACAAGCATTAAAGAGCGTACTCCCAAAAAATGAAACAAATGTGGATTTTTCATCCAAAGTGAAAAAATAAGAAGGTAAAATCAGCTTCTGTTCCACGGTTCCCACGGATCCTTCCTTTAAGGGATCCGTCCAGCATGAAGGCTGGGATCCATGGGTCTGGTGATTCAGGCAGCACAAAATTTTCCATTTGGAAACATTTTTGCCTATTGTTTGCCTATATGCAAACTATTTGGAGTTGCGGTTATCTCGACCCTTAAAAAGAAATAGAAAATAAAATAGAGGTATAAAAACATCCTGTTGAGATAACCCGAAAACACATATTTAGTACATGAGTATGTAATTTTGTGTTATCAATGCTCCTTAATTCATTGTTGCTTAAATGAATGTACCCGAAAACACATATTAGTTATGTGTCCCCTTTAGCATTCAAAAGACATGAGATGCAATGAAAACGGGTTTTTACTTTGTATTAATAATGAAAAAGCGATTTGTCCTAGACGTGAGAAATTGCTTTTGTGAAATTGATACGGGAAGGTATCATTCTTTTAGAAAACATTTTGGAAAGAGATTTTCTTTGAAAATGTGTATGTAGTTATGTGTTTGCAACCAAAAAAAAAACTATAAGTGGAAAAACTCATCTTGGGTTTTGAAAATTCCCGTATTGTTTGTGAGTTGTGCGTGAAATAGAAATCTTAGACTCAGAAAGAAGAAGGCTAGTGTTTACATACCTTGTAGAGTAAATTAAGTTATGACGTTTGTTCCATTAGACCAAGACCAAGACCAAGACGAAGTAGGTTGAATTGTTCCCGCTTCAACGGTTTGGTGAGGACGTCGGCTATGTTGTCTTCGGATGCTACCTTCTCAATAGAGATGTTCCCCTTTTGAACATTGTCTCTTAGGAAGTGATGACGAATCTCTATATGCTTTGTGCGAGAATGCAATACCGGATTCTTGCTTAAGTCGATGGCACCTTTGTTGTCACATAGGATGGCTATGTCGCTTAAGTGGATGTCGTAGTCTACTAACGCTTGTTTCATCCATAGTGCTTGTTAGCATGCTTTGCCGGCGGAGACGTACTCGGCTTCGGTTGTTGAAATTGCAAGTGCCGTTTGTTTCTTAGAAAACCAAGATGTTAAACAACATCCCATAAAAGTACATACCCCACTTGTACTTTTTCTATCAACGTAATCACCTGCATGGTCAGAATCTGCATATACAATTGTTTCTACTCCCGTGCCCTTAGGATACCATAATCCTAATTGTGTTGTACCCTTTATATATCTAAATATCCTTTTTACGGCTTCTAGGTGTGATGTTTTAGGGTCTTCTTGAAACCTAGCACATAAGCAAACACTAAACATGATATCCGACCTACTTGCCGTGAGGTAGAGAAGGCTACCTATCATGCCACGATATTTAGTATTATCTACGGATTCTCCATCTTCATCTTTTGTGAGTTTGGTGCCGGATGACATTGGAGTCCTAATTGGTTTTGACTCTTCTAGACCGAATTTCTTTAACATCTCCTTGATGTATTTAGATTGATTGAAGAAGATACCATCTTCAACTTGTTTTATTTGTAGACCAAGAAAGAAACTAAGTTCTCCCATCATACTCATCTCGAACTCGTCATGCATGATTTTAGATAAATCATCACACATGTCTTGACAAGTGGATCCGAATATAATATCATCTACATATATTTGTACTATGATTATATGTGACTCTCTTTTCTTAGTAAAAAGTGTGTTGTCAACTAACCCCATGGTGTAGTTGTGTTTAACTAGAAATGACTTGAGTCTATCATACCAAGCTTTTGGAGCTTGTTTAAGACCGTAAAGGGCTTTCTTTAATTTATACGCATGTTTGGGTTTTTCAAAATCAATGAAGCCCGGAGGTTGAGCTACATATACTTCTTCATTTATGAAACCATTTAGAAAAGCGCTTTTGACATCCATTTGATAAAGCTTTAGATCATTAGCACAAGCATACGCAAGAAGTATTCTTATAGACTCTAATCTAGCCACGGGGGCGTAGGTATCATCAAAGTCTATTCCCTCTTGTTGGTTATACCCTTGAGCAACGAGTCTAGCCTTGTTCCTAGACACTACTCCGTTTGCATCTAATTTGTTTTTATAAACCCATTTGGTTCCTATTATGGTTTGATTACTAGGTGGAGGGACAAGTGGCCAAACATCATTAGAAACAAATTGATTTAGTTCTTTTTGCATAGCCATTACCCAACTTTCATCTTTTATGGCTTCTTGTGTATTCTTAGGTTCTAAGGTTGAAATGAAACAAAACAAGCTACTTTGGTTTTGAACTTGAGACCTTAATGTTCTTTCGTTTAGTTTTCCTATGACTTTATCAACGGGGTGATCTTTGGACTCTTTAATGTTTATTATTTCATCACTTAGAGGTTCTTCTTCTTCACTTATCTTTTTCTTTATTACTATAGCTTCACTTTCTATAATCTCGTCATTGACAAGAGGTGGAGAGGGTTTGGGTGGACTTTCATCAAATTTTATATTTAATGACTCTTCTACCTTCATTGTTTCTTTGTTTAATATGACATAAGCTTTGCTATTTGGCGAGTAACCTAAAAAGATACCTTCGGTTGATTTAGGATCAAATTTTGTAAGGTAATCTTTAGTGTTAAGAATAAAGCATTTACTACCAAAGACTCTAAAGTGATTTAACGTAGGCTTTTTGCCTCGAAGTAACTCATATGGAGTTTTTCCTAAGATTGGTCTAATTAAGACTCGATTGAGTATATACGTTGAAGTATCAACGGCATTACACCAAAACTTTTGAGGTATGGATTGTTCATTAAGCATGGTTTGACTCATTTCTTGTAGAGTTCTATTCTTTCTTTCTACTACCCCATTTGATTGTGGAGTGCGTGGAGCCGAGAAGTTGTGAGTAATACCATTAGTGTCACAAAAAGCTCCGAATTGCACTTCATTATCGAATTCCCTACCATGATCCTTCCTGATAGACACTATGGGACTTCCTAGTTGTCTTTGGATCTTTTTGCTTAATATTTCAAAATAGTTAAAGGTTTCCGTTTTGTTCTTTAAAAATTTTGTCCATGTATACCTAGAGTAGTCATCCACTATTACCAAAGTGTAGAAGTTGCCTCCATAACTTTGGATAGCGGATGGACCAAATAAATCCATATGTAGTAATTCTAGACACCTAGTTGTGGACACCATGTTTTTAGCTTTATAACTCGAATGAGCTTGTTTTCCTACATTACAAGCATCACAAAAATGATGTTCATATTTTAACTTAGGTAGGTCTCTTACTAGATCTTTGGATGATAGCGATTGAAGAAGTCGCATGTTGGCGTGACCCAATCTTCGATGCCATAAGGTCGAAGTATCATCCATAGAGGTAAGACATAGTTTGTCTTTAGGTTTATTACCGATTTTAATGACATAGACTCCATGTTTCCTAATTCCTCTTCCTATGGTTATGCCATTTTTAAGTATCCTACTACCGGTTTCAGTAAAAAGTACATTGCACTTTTTATCACATATTTTTCCTATACTTACAAGGTTAAAGTTTAGGTTTTCTACGTGACACACATCGTTAATGGTTAGAGATTTGCTAGAAATCGTACCTTTACCGATGATTCTACTTTTGCTATTTCCAAACACCACATTACCTCCATTGAAGGATTCATATGTGGAGAATAGATCCCTATTGCCGGTCATGTGCCTCGTGCACCCGCTATCCTTGACCCATTCATCGGGGTCGAGGTCGACCTTAAAGCACACCTAAAACAATAATAAACTCAAAAGTTTGGTCCCCATTTGTTCATGGGTCCATTAGTGTTAAACATTCCATTCATGTTAGACATGTATGGATACGATGAGTATGCATTCCATGGAGCAAAGTTTTGAAAATGAAGACCGTTTTGCATGTTTGGATTCCATCCCATTTGATGGTTACTTTTCGGGTAAATGTTATTAGGTCTCCTAAATGAATTAGGTTTTGAAAAAGATGGATCTTTGTTTCTTGCAAAAGTAGGATTATATTTTGGAGGTGGTTGTCTAGTGGTGACATGATTTGGTTTCTTCCTATTAACTATGACAAACTCAGTTCTAGATGAAGAAGCTACGTTATTGCTACTGTTTGCTACAGCAGATCCACGGATCCCTTTCTGTACACTAGCCGGTTCTCTTTTTAGAGGATCTGTGGGATCCGCCACAACAGTGGCTGGTTTTTCTAGTTCCTTAACAAATTTTGTTTCTTTTCTTTCACTAGCTGATGGATCAAGTAGTTGACTTCCTAGACCCTTTTGATTGTTACCGGTTTTAACGCCATCGAGTATTGTATCTAAAGTGTTCGTGCTCATTCTAGCAATTTTAGAATCTAAGTGATCCACTAGTGTTTGAAGTTGAACGCAAAGTTCACATTCACCACTTGCTATTTTACCCTTCTCTAAACGTTTTAGTTTTGCTTTTAATTCTATGACTTCTTTATCTAAACGTTGATTTTAAATCTTTAAAAGCTTGTTTTTGTTAACTAGTTTTAAGCTAATATTGCATAGTTTATCATATTCATTATGCAATGAGTCGTCATCAAGTGATGAGCTACTATAATATTCGTGACATACCTCGTCATTTGCCATGAGACAAATTTCTTCGTCCTCCTCGTCGCTCATTCCCCATGTTCCGCTCACGAACGCCTTTTGATCATCCCGTTTGGGACACTTACTAATAAAGTGGTTTGGGTCCCCACATTTAAAGCAAGTACGATCATCCTTTGGCTTCTCGTCCTCTTTGCTTTTCCGAAAGCCTTTCTTGTCGTCGTACGGTTGTTTGACGTATCTTCCCTTTCTTCTAAAGAAATTTTTAAAGTCCCTTACAGCCATAGCGTATTCTTCGTCGTCACTACTCGAGGATGAGTTCTCTTCATCGCTCGAAACCTTTTTGGCTTTAAGGGCAAGAGATTTGTGTTTCTCTTTCACCTTTGAGACTTCGGAATCTTTAGCTAGGACAAGCTCGTAGACTTTTAGGTTGCCTATGAGTTCATCGAGGGTGAGGATTGTCCAATCTTTTGACTCTTCGATCGCCGTCACCTTGGATCTCCACTTCGATGGAAGTGCCCTTAGATATCTCCTAACATGGTTACGGCTAGAAAAAGATTCATCAAGTTCTTGTAAAGATGTAATAATAGTATTAAAGTTAGCAAATAAATGATCTATAGTTTCCTCATCCGATATTGAAAATTGTTCATATTGTTGAACAAATAAATCAATTTTATTATTTTTAACTTGTTGGTTGCCTTGATTAGTTACAACTAAAGAATTCCAAATTTCTTTAGAGGTTTTAAGCATAGAAATTCTTTCGAATTCCTTTTTCGGTAAAGCATTATATAAAACCATTTTTGCTTCACTATTTTTAGAAAGCTTTTTCTTCATTTCATCGTTTAGTTTATCATGAGGTATGTGAACTAAATTTCCTTTATCGTCATTTGAGGTAGCCTCAAAATCACCTTCAACAATAATGTACCAAAGATCAATATCTTTGGACTTCACATATGTTTCGAATCTATTTTTCCAATATATAAAACCATTAGTTTCAAGTAGTGGTGGTCGTTGCATGGATTGCCCTTCCTTATAATTTTCAGAACCCATAGTTATCGAAAAGTTTTTAAAATACAATTTTATTTTAAAACTTTTATAAACTTAGCTCTTGATGCCAATTGTGGAAAACTAGAAGGGGGGGGGGGTTGAATAGTTTTGCCGATTTTAAGTTGATTTCAAAAACTTTAGATTCGAAATTATGTGAAATCGTATGGATGTTGAGAACGTATAGATCTAATGATAATGCAAGCAAATAAATAAAGTTAAGGGATAGAAAAGACACAACCGATTTATAGTGGTTCGGCTACAAGAACACCTTCCTTGCCCTACTCCACTCCCCGAGTCACCTACTCGAGAGTTCAAGCACTATGTCAACAAACTCCTTCACTTGGCGGAGAAGCCTTCACAACGTTGCTTACACTTTTTCCGGTACAAAGCTAGATACCGAGTCCGTAGCACGGTGGACCAAACCAACACAACTATTACACAACAAATATGTGAAATATCAAATACAAGATCTTCGCTACAGAAATCTTGCGGAGTAACAAATCAATCAAGGACCCCTTGCTTGGATGACTTGTAGAATGCTCGTGATCTCGCCTTAGAGAAGGACCTATATGAGGATCACAAATAGAAAGAAAGAAGAACAACTCTCTAGATCAAGTGATCTATATGTTAGAAGAGAATGAGAGTGTATGAGAGATTTAGTAATAAGAGAGGTGAGTCAGAATGAAGAAATGGCTCTCTATTTATAGGCAAAATTCCTCACTGTTCCCCGGATCCCACGAATCCCTTCCACTTGGGATCCGTCTAGTGAAAACCTAGGGATCCGTGGAACGCTCCTCTTTGCCCATGGGTTTTTTGGTTATGGGTCATGGGTTATGGGTTGGTCCATGGGTTTTCTTTAGATTCAATGTATCTAAGTATACATTGTATCTAGTCTTCTTGGGTATGGGTTAAGATCCATGGGTTATGGTCCATAGGTTATGGTTTTTACCCATCCTAATAAACTATTACAACAAAAGCTTAATTACTACATTTTTGTATTTAAATGGCTATATGTAAATGCTTTACAAAAATAACATGTATCCTTATAATTAAACTTAAGACAACATTATATTTGTTATCAACAAAACACAAAGAGATCGCAAAATATTAATAAACGTTTTTACGGTTTATTTGTATTAACAGTGTGAATGCTTCAAGTTTACCTTGTTTTAAAGCAAGAAGTTCATCTCTACACTTGTTTAATTCAAAAGTGAGTTTGTTGTCATTAGAAAACAAATTTAATCTTTGCTCTTCAATAAACTTAAGATCCACATTAAAGTAACTTAAATAGGATTGCCAATCAGAATCATCCATAGATAGTTAAATATTTACCTTTCTCATGGTGATGTTGACCCACTCTCCATTTCTAGCATGACTATTTCCAACAGTCAACTTTTCTCCTTCAACAAGTGCCATCAGTGCACTGACTCTAACTTCATCATCAGAGGAAACATCTTCTTCATCTCAGTCAAAGGTTTTAGCAACAATACCTTTGTTCTTTCCCTGAGAGAGTTTAGAGCTTTGCGTGGACTGAGGGGTTGATGGTGCAGCCTCAAGAAGTGCAAGTCTAGCCTTTGCTTTTCTATACTTAGCTTCAAAGTCTTTTTGATCTTTATTATCAGTTTTGTTTTGAAAATGATTAGAAGTCCAAATCAGTTTAGGTTGAAACTTTCTAGTTCCTAAGGAACTGTTTCCATAAAATTTAGTTGAAGGTTCTAAAGTGGTTTTAGAAAAACAATCTTTTACAAAATGACCCTTTTTACCACACTTAAAACATTCAGTGCTTTCATTTGCTTTGGACCAATTAAAGTTTGACTTATTTCTTTGAAAAAATGTTTTGAGTTTGCAAGGAGTGCTCTTTCTTGAAATTCAGTGTGTAAATCATTTAGGTATTCCTTACTGGTTCTTTCATCAGCCTCATCATCAAAGTTTTCTTGAAAATCCTGCACAACATCATTTGAATAAAATGTAGTTGATATGGGTGAAATGGTCAGGGCCTTTTTGGTTTCTTGAGCCTTTTTTGAATCAGGGTATCTCCTAGAGATTAAGTTTTCTTCATAGACAAACTTCCCATAGATTTCAGGGAGCTCAAGATTTTGAATGTGATTAGCATTCCTAAGACCCTAAGAGAAGCTTAACCAATTCTCAGGGAGACTTTTGACAAAGCCAACATTCATCTCATGCTTAGACAGGGTGACACCATCATTGGACAACTCATTGAGCAGTATCTTATAACGGGCATAGATTTCTGAGAGACTTTCAGAATCTTTGGCTTTGAAAGTGTTATACTTAACTTTTAGGTCTATTATCCTGTTTTCCTTGGTATATGAGGGACCCTCATAACTATAAACCAAGTCAGACCAAGTTTGTTTGGTTGTTTTACAGTTAATGACGGTTTCCATTATATCGCCATGGAGACATGATATAATGATGCTTTTGAGGCGTTGGTCCTAATTGACCACCCTTCTCTTATCAGGAGTCCATTGAGCTTTAGGCTTGGTTAAACCTTCAGCAGTTTTAGGGACAAATGGACCATCATTAGTACGTTTAATGTAGTATGGTTCCATTCCATTTAAGTTGCAAAGCATGCGCTTTTTCCACTTATTGAATTTTCCAACTTCTAGTCGGGGAGCAACAACTGAATAGTTTCTTCTCTTATTGTTGACTAGCTAAGGCATGTCACTATCAACCATGGTAGGATCTTGATTTTAAAAACTTGAGACTCTTTGATTAAAAGTTTTATAAACCAGAGGTGATAAGGTTTTAAAAGGTACCTTTTTGAGGGGTCATTTAAGCCCTTATTCGATCACTTTTGTATCCGTTATTGCTTAATATCGTTCCTTTTCACTTTTTAGGTCTCTTGAAGGCAAAATGCTGGAATGATGCTTATTTGGACGAAAAGGCGCGAATATACGAAGAAAATGGCCAAAGTCAGAATCGAGACACTCAAAGCTGCTGAAACATAAGGCGACGGCGTCAATGCATATCTGCGACGCCGTCGGGAAGGAATTTTGCGACGGCTCAGAAGAAAAATTGCATGTTTTCAAGGGACGACGTCAGGTTCTAAAGGAATAGGCCGTCGCTACTCAGACGGCCTAGATGCAGCGAAGACGGCGTCAGAGCTGAAGGGGACGGCGTCACAGTCATAAGGTGACGCCGTCGCAAGGTTTACGTGGCCAAGACGAAACCCTAATGACGGCGACACGACGGTGTCACGAAACATAAGGTGATGCCGTCGCAGATGTAATCTTATATATAGAATCCGAATTTTTCAGTTTTTGTGTGTAGTCTTTTGGAGTAAAAACCTAAAACCGAACCAAGGTTTTCTTGTGCAGTATTTTAGGGTTCTAAACCCTATTATACATCAAGATAAGTATTTACTTCATTAATTTAATTATGTCTTTGATTATTTGTGTGTATGCTTGCATGTTCTCCATGTCCGGCTAATTTATTTGTGTGTTTGCTTAGGGAATATGAAACTTAATTATTGAATATTGATTGGTTGATACTTATCTTAGTTGACTAATGATCTAGAGTGCGCTAGATTATTCGTTGTGTACTTAATGCTTGACATTTCTTTGTGAACTTTAGAATATAATTATCTAGGTAATTGTAGGATAAAGTATTCAAGGACAACCGTAGAGTAGGCGTCTATAAATCACTAGAGGATTTGTAAACAAGACCCTTTGGTAATTTCAAAGAGTTAGGGAAATAAGCACGCCCTATAGCCTTAGAATCACAACGCAACTAGGAATAAGGACGTGACAAATCAACCATCAATAGGAGATAATTAAGGAGTAGTAAAACCTAAGTAAACACATCTTTAAACTATCATACGAGTACACATCAATTAGACATAGACTATCACAACCTTAGCTTAGATAATTAGATAATAGTAGAGTAATCGGTAGAAATACCAACCCCCCCCCCCCAAATCCAATACCCGAGATTCGTACCTTTTCATTTTCTAAAAAAAAACATAAAAAGATAAAAAATAATCTTCCTCAACCTCAACCTTAGCGTAGTAACTTCTCACTAGCATTCCTATTCCCCTAGAGAACGATATCAATACCCGTGGCTTACCCTAATTACTACACTACAACGATTAGGTTCACTGCCTAGGGTGTTATAAAACTTGCTCGAAGAAAAGGAAGTTTCCTTGACCCCGAACGACGCGTGTAGCGTTATCAAGAGGCTCTGATACCATTTGTTGTTACCTTTAACTTGGTTAGAATTAACCACAAAGTTAATCTACCCAAGCTCCATGGCTTAGCAATGTTGTTTGAAAAACAGTTTAACAAGTTGAAAATGTAAAGTAGAATAGAAAAGTTTTTCAACATTTATATTCTTATTAAAACTTAATCAAAGAATATATTACCCAAGTGTTTGCGGAACAACACTTGGGATTGAATGACAATGTATGGTGTACTCCTCACTAAACTTAAGCTAAGCTTAAGTACAACTATGCTAACCAACTGAGCTAACCTCAGGGACTTAGTTGTATTTGAAGGATTAAAAGGGCTTGTGAATGTCTAAGCATTTAGTACACAAGATTAACCCTTTTACTCCACCTTATGACTGATATTTATACAAGTATGAAATACAACCATTTTCCTAAAACACAAGACTGACACAAACTTCAGACGACAAAATACCTTATGTATTTTGTCTCTATTATACAACACTATTTCTAGTAAGGGACAGGTTCACTTTCTTAGTGTCAGTTTTGACATATTCTTGGTCTTTTATCCATTCAGGGTAAGTTGACCTTTGCAGATAGACACTCACTTTTATCCTTTAAACTTCGCTTTATCCTGCCTTTACTTCAGTCTTCAAGTCTTCAAGTTTTACGTCTTCATTCTTCATAGTTGGTGAGGAGTCTAGGGATTAAGTGAGCTATTGTCATTACTCACTGAATCCATCATCTTCTTCTTTGGCTCAGGTTTCATTCACTGAGTCCCGCCTCACTGAATGGAAAACTTTTTTTTCTTAGTATTAGTGTTATAATCAAAATCTCCAAAAACCATGGTTACTTTTTAAAATATTGAAAAATACCAAAATAATCTCCTCTCTTCTCTTTGATTACTTTTTCATACTTTACGAGACTACCTCAATATTTCCCTAAAGAATGACCAATACTCATGTCTTGCCTATAATACACTACAACGGTTAGAGACATGGCTTAGGGGGTTGTAAATCTTGCTTTGCGACCATCGCATCAAGTTTTTGGTGTTGTTGCAAGGGAATAGTCTAGGTTTCGTATTCTGTTTTGTTTGGTCTAACTCACAAGATTCTTATCAAGTGAATGTCTTTGTTTTCTAAAATCTTAGTTTCCCTTTGTTTCTTCTTTTCTTTGTGTCTTTGTTCGTATGTCCATTCGTTATTCCATTCGCCATCATGGGGGATGCGAATCCACCACCCGTTCCACCTGTCATACCACCTAGGGCTTGCACATTAGGTAAGTATTCCAGTCCTAGTCACGAGGGCTATCGTAACACTATTGAGCTACCTGGATCGGCCAGTGTAAGTGATGCGGATTATTGTAACCCTCAACGAGTTTTACAATCCTTCTAGGCAGTGTACCTAATCGTTGTAGTGTAATATAGGAAGGACACGGGAAATTGATCATTCTCTAGGGGAATAGTGTTGTGAAAGCCGAAGTGTATGACGAGATAGGTCTAAAGGTGAGGGATGAGTCTTTTTTGTATTTTTATATTTTTTAGAAAGTAACTAAAATATTGGGGTTTTGAATAGTGGGTGTTTTAACTACTAACTAGCTAAAACAAAACTAAATAACTTAAAATAAAATGCAAGAAAAGTAAATTGGTAGTAACTATTATGATAGGAAAATGTGTTTACTTAGATTTATATACTCCCTTGTTATCTCTTATTGATTAATCGAATTGTCACACCATTGTTTTAATTGGAGCGTTGTATTCCTTTTTATTTGTCATGGGGAGGTGTTAAATGCCCTAACTCTATGAACGTATAAGTCTCCTCTAAGAAGCTTAAAGTCTATTAAGTCTCCTTGGATCTACAAGCCGCAATTCACGCAATAAATACAACGAGATAAACCACGAGTGCACAGGGTTGCATTTTGTAAGACGGTCAAGCTAGTTACATATAATAACTAAGCCAGATTTCTTACCTTAACGCGAAGTAACCAATTCAAAAAGAGACGCTAATAAATAATTAATAACAAGGTTTCATTAGATATTTAGATCTAATCAAATACTAATAAATCTAGCCTAACATGTTAAAGTGAAGAAAAGAAAATCATATAAACAATACATAGACATATTGAACGACTAAAGAGGGATTACTTATCTTTAATTAAACATGAGCCAAAGTGGCTAAAAAACCTTCACAATTACATTGAAATTCGTCTAGGGTTTGCGTCTCCAAAGTGTCACACAAATAATGGAAAACATGCAAAAATATATATAGTATTAAACTTGTGACGGCGTTACCTTATAGGTTGTGATGTCGTCAGCTTGCCGTCATTAGGGTTTCGTCCTGTGCAATTCGCCATTGTGACGTCATTGCTATGGATCTCTAACACCGTCATGTGATGCCTGATGTCGTCCCCTTGTATATGATCTGGGCCGTCTCTTGTTAGCTTTGTACATGACTCACAACTTCAAATTACACATGACACCGTCAGGTTGTAGTGTCTTCAGATTCCACTGAGGCGTCACTTGTTAGTTTTCCACCAAAAATCCATCTTTAGCAACAACTGACGGCGTCACGTTGTGATGTGTGACGCTGTCAGACTCCCTTATCTGATAGAATTTTGCGACTTCGTCGTTTTCTTCTCTTTTTCATCAAAATAATCCATAAATGTGTCAATTTCTAAATTTTTCGTCCCAAATACCTAAAATGAAAAAAGAAATTATTTAGAGTAATATTTGAATATATTCATACAATTTTGGGCTTAAATGACCCCTTAAAAGGTATCAAATAAATCTTTATCAAATATCCCTACAATTAGGATTTTCTTGTCCTCAAGCAAATGTGCTTTTATCCAATCAATTTACAAGTTAGCGGCATTTAACATTGGTTTAAAATAGTTTACAACATCAAGAAACTCTACAATAGTCAAAAGAAGCATAGAAATCATATACTAGCACCTCACATAAAGTGTTTGGATTCTCTCATCTCTCGGGTGTATAAGCTGTATAACATGTATGGAAACGGAAAAATAAACACTCTATACATGTCATAGCACATAGATTACCATAGGCTTGAGAATAGATCAAACCTTCATCGCTTTGGCGTAAGTACCTAGGATAAGCTATCAAAGAGGGCTTTTAAGAGTTGCAACGTTAAGTGTAAGGGCATGGAAAACACGGTTTGGTTGGATATATGGAATTTTTTAATGGTGGCAAGTCAATTATCTAAGTTAATCACTTGTAAAACGTGGTTTTGCTAAACCAAGACTTGACTCACTAACTTCTAACTTTTTTGTATTTTTCTTGACTCTTTATTGATTTAAACAAAAATTAAATATAAAGGATAGAGGCGGGATGGTAGTCCGTATGTTTTCATTTTCTTTTTTACTTATTTAACTTTTTTTTCTTTTTATCATTTTTATCTTTTTTTCATACACATTTGCCCTACCATCCGAAAATAATACATCGTAACTAAGGGATTTATAGTTGCATCCCTACACTTGAACTTTTCAATAAATAAAAACTAACTAATGACCTGAATTACGATGATCAAAACACGTAAAGTACTTAAACATTTACTTAGATATAAGGATTATAATTGAATTTTTCACATTACTCCATAATAAAAATATTACTAAACACATGATTCTCAATCATCCCAAAGCTGTATACATAAGATATAAGTAGACTTAGCAATCATGTAATCAACTAGACAATTAATTAAGGGTTTAGCAAATAGCAATAATGCACTAAAAATGAGTACATACAAGAAAGGCTAAGGCGATTTGGGCGTACATTTAGAGGTGGATTGTAAAAAATGTTCTTCATTAATATTCCGAAATCCACCGAAATATCACAAAAATCGCGAATAGGATAGGCTCAGAGGGGTTAACTAGGGGTATCTTATATTAAAAATAAGTGCATAGAAAAGGTGTGGGGTAGTTACTTGACCGGTGTAGCCAATATAATTTATATAAACATGTTTAAACAAAAGTTTATCTTAATTCCTCTTATCATTTAGTTAATCCTAACTACACGAATGTAGTCCCACTAGTGATCTCGAAATGCATCACAAAACAAGTTCTAGAATCTATATACTACCGGTACACTCATAAGCATTGAAAGTGAATGGTTTTATCCTATATATCTAAAGGCGAACCTCACATTTTTTTTAGGGGTGGATTTTAAGTGGTAGGGTTTTTTTTTTGCTAGCTATATAGTTCCTATCCATGAGACGCTTTATTAAAACTAAAGTTTCATCCGTAAATGTCATACAAAATTTTAAATTTGGTGCAAAAATTACCCTAGCATGTATTTCTCTCAGTTTATTACACAGTTACTAGAAAACAAAACAAATATCAAGTGAGTGATTAGTTTCTAAGGTATCATTTTTCCCTCCCTACAGTTAAATTGAATATTGTCCTCAATGTTCTTAAAAAGTATCAAAGTTATGATAACGGGAAAAAAAAATATATAGGAGAAACTAATACTCCCCTGATTTGATCGGCATGAACAATAAAAATACGGTTAAATACTCCTCCAAGAAGATAAATAAATGACATGCTTCTCTTCCAGTAGGCACTTGAATTTTCTTGTCTAATATAACCTGTAAATTATTAAGAAAACGAACACAAAACCTCGCATAAAATCGGTGGTAAACACTATATATAATAAAATTAAATCCTAAAACGCAAATAAGATATAATGCTTGCAAAATAAATGTTTACAGGATCCTGGAATTTCAAAACTTCTGGAAATTTTCAAAAATTAAGTTTCGATAGAAAAACAAAAATCTATAAAACTGTTGCTACAGTGCTTGACGTCGTCAGGTGTTAATCCTGACGCCGTCAATGACCTAACAGAATTATAACTTTCGTTTTCTGGAAAAACGTATATTTTAAAACCTGTAATTTTCCTGAAAAACATTTATTGTGACTCGATACAAGCATTTGTCTCAAGCAAACACACAAACATGATAGAGTATATGTTTATCATCTATTGTAAATTTTCATGTTCGATTTTCGTTCTATTAAACAAATATGAACTTCTCTACACTTATCTTTTTATAAAATACATTTATATATGATTAAGACAGGGTTAAAAACAAAATAAATCATTTTTACAAATTTATTCGAAACATGGAAATTAAACAACAAAGATGAAACATATATATGACACAAATCATATATAAATTAAAAACAAGCACACAAACAATTAAAAACATGGGTTGCCTCCTAAGAAGCCATTTTTTTATTTGCGAGTCTTGTAGCTAGACTCAAAGTCATGGCCTATCATGCATTATCTATGCTCACATATCCAAGCGTGAGCCACTTAATCGTTGCATCATCCTTTTTATATTCATCATTCAACTCTAAATATCATTTATAATACCTTTTATTCTTTTCATGTGTGTATTTGAAGCCATTCCTTTTATCATTCTCGCTTAAAAGTGAAATCGGAGCCAATCTATTATATGCCTCAATTATAAAATTCTTAAATCTAGGGTGCGAACGGGGCATTTGGTAAACAAAATCCTAGACTCCATTTGAGAATGTGATTAATCCATAAGCCTTTCATGTAACTTAATTAGTTAGCCTCTTAAAGGGTTTTCCAAATATGACTTAGGTCAACTTGTTGTCAACAAATTCTCCCAAGTCTTCCATCACCACGAAGTTAACCAAATAAACAACATTTCCAACAAAGACATGCAAGGGTTCAATCCTTGCTACGATATTATCTCCTTGGTATTCTAACTCTCTTACCATGTACTATAATTAGCATGTGAGATTATATTCATTGGTATAAACGAATTAAGGTAAGCATAAAAACCTCTAAATCTAATTTTACAAGGAAATTGCATATTAAAAAGGCTATCATTCTCAATCATAGTTTTAGGGTCAACATATTTAAGAGGATCTACATCATCCTATTTTCTTATCTCATAAATAACTTCCCCATCACCTAAATCCTCATCGGAATCCAAAAAGTAAAAAAGGCCATTCTCATGGTCAATATCATGGTTGGATTCATCATTAAAATTATTACCAAAGTGATGGCCGGATGAAAGGTTAGATGAATTCATGTCCTCCATAATGGGGGCCGGAACAGGTAATGGAAAATTTCTACGGAAAAAAACACGAAGAAAAGACATTAAGACTACAAGAAAGATAATAAAATAAAATAAAAATCTCACTTGATAGAAATAAAGTGAGTAGAGCTAAACGAAATAGAAATTGAAACCTAAACTATTCCCCGGCAGCGGTGCCAAAAACTTGATACGGATTAGGTAGGACACGGGGTATTGATTGTTCTCTAGGAGAATAGTGTTGTGAAAGCCGAATTGTATGATGATATAGGTCTAAAGGTGAGGGATGAGTCTTTTTGTATTTTTATATTTTTTAAAAAGCAATTAAAATCTTGAGGTTTTGAAGAGTAGGCGTTTTAACTACTAACTAGCTAAAACAAAACTAAATAACTTAAAATAAAATGCAAGAAAAGTAAATTGGTGGTAACTCTTATGATAGGAAAATATGTTTACTTAGATTTCTCTTACTCTCTTGTTATCTCTTATTGATTAATCGAATTGTCACACCCTTGTTTCAATTGGAGCATTATATTCCTTTTTATTAGTCGTAGGGAGGTGCGAAATGCCCTAAATCTATGAACATATAAGTCTCACCTAAGAAGATTAAAGTCTATTAAGTGTCCTAGGATCTACAAGCCGCAAATGAAGCAATAAATATATCGAGAAAAAACCACCAGTGCACTCTAGGGTTACGTTTTGTAAGACGTTCAAGCTAGTTACATATAAGAATTAAGCTAGTTTTCTTACCTTAACGCGAAGCAACCAATTCTACAAGAGACGATAATCAATAATTAATAACAAGATTTCATATGATCTAAGCAAACACTAATAAATCTAGCCTAGCATGTTAAAGTGAAGAAAAGAAAAGCATATAATCAAACAACACATAAAAATATTGAATGATTAAAGAGAGATTACTCTTCTTCAATTAAAGATGAGCTAAAGTGGCTGAAAAAACTTTACAATTACTGTGAAATTCGTCTATGGTTTGCCTCTGCAAAGTGTTACACAAATAATGGAACACATGAGAATATATATATAATATTACACTTGTGACATCGTCACCTTATAGGTTGTGACGCCGTCAGCTCGTTGTCATTAGAGTTTCGTCATGTGCAAGTCACCGTTTTGACGCCGTCGCTTTGGATCTCTGACGACTGACGCCGTCATGTGATGCCTGACGTTGTACCCATGTAAATGATTTGGGCCATCTCTTGTTAGCTTTGTATGTGATATCCAACTTCAAACTACACCTGACGTCGTCAGGTTGTAGTGTACTGAGGCGTCGCTTGTTAATTTTCAACCAAAAACCATCTTCAGCAACAAGTGACGGCGTCACGTTGTGATGTGTGACGCCGTAAGACTCCTTTATCTGACAGAATTTTGCGACTTCGTCGTTTTCTTCCCTTTTTCGTCAAAATAAGCCATAAATGTGTCGATTTCCAAATTTTTCGTCCCAAGTACCTAAAATGCAAAAAGAAACAATTTAGGGTAATATTTGATCATATTCATATTATTTTGGGCTTTAATGACCCCTTAAAAATGTACCAAATAAATCCTTATCCGGTTGGTGTAAAATAGATGTGCATTCCACTGACTTAGGTCCAAAGACTCAAACCAAAGGATTTTTTTAAATCATTTATTACATTTAACTTAATGGTACCTCTAGAGAGACTACACACTTGTGTTTATTCCAATTATCACTTCGAGATCAAGCTATCAATTGGCTTGAGCATCTTGGTGGGATCTATCTCAACTTGGGATGATCTCACAACCATTTCCTCGCTCAATTTTTCCCATCAGAAAAATTACAAAGCTTCACAATAACATCTTGATGTTCCAACAACATCACTATGAATCTCTTTATGATACATAGACTCGTTTCAAGGACTTACTCCAAAAGTCCCTCATCCCGGTGTCAATCTATGACTTTAAATTCAAATATTTTACGATCATGTCAATTATTTGTCTAAGCAAACTATTGACCATGCGGCCGGTGGTATGATTCGTGACAAGAATGTCGAGGAATCATGGGCCATTATATCGGACTTAGCCCTCTATGACAATGAAATTTGGGGTGACCCATATGAACTCGTTGGTAAGCTGGTAAAGCAATCTCTAACGTTTCTAGCAATTCTGATCGTCAGCTCATTGAGTTTGAAGATCAAGTGAAATACTTGATGAGATCTCATAATGCTCCTAAATATTTCGTTCAAGTGAACAAAATCTCTTCTTCATGTGAAATATGTAATGGTCCCCATGACACACATGATTGCATAAAAAACCACGATCAAGTTTTATTTGATTATCCATCCTTATATACCGACGAAGCGAGAGGTAAGTGGTTCACTTTCAAACCTAAGCCAGACAATCCTAGTTTTTCATACAAACCATCTTGGAAAAGTCACCAAAACTTTATGTAAAAACAAAACCAAACCAATTCTCAAAACAATTTTTTCAATCTACCTAATCGTTTTCAAAGAAACGGGTCGTCCTCGAATCGTAACTTCAATAATTCTCCTCAAGCTTTTAATAATCAATCAAATCTCGGAGGATTAGTGTTGAATTTTATGTCTTCTCAAGATGCTCGTTTTTCTAAGTTTGAAGCCGATTTTAAACAACAACAATGCGAGGTGACAATCAAACTTGATGCTCTTATGAAGGTCATCAATGATCGAATGGTGGGTGCACTTCCTAGTGACACCGTCAAGAACCCAAAACTCGATGTCAATTACATCTCCTCGGTTTCATCTCCTAGTCCATGCTCTCAAAAGGAAGGTGCGACAAAAAATGTTTCTAACTCCTTTCATTCGCTCAACCAAATTAACACGTGTTTCTTACTAAGTAAGAACACCGAGTAGGCCAAATACACACTCCAAACTTATAAAGTTACGTGTCGGTCAATCCAACTAATGAAACACCAAAAATTACAAAACCAAAAAATGATGAGGTTTAAAAATAGTATTGTTTTAAAGGATCATTTAATCCATTATTTCATGCACTTTGTATCATTTGCATAACATGAAGGAATAAGTACATAGTTCTTCTTTCAAAACACACGGAAACTATATTACAGAAAAATATAGGTGTAATGAGGTGTAAAATTGATGCGTGAGATCAAGTTTTAAATTTATAAAATCTAACTATCTATGATCTCCACATACTAATGGGTAGTGTATCCGATCATACGTAATGTACCTAAGGTAAGTCCGAGGTCGACACAAAGAATGGTGTGTATTTTTAGTTGTCTAATTGTAATGAAAATCTACCTAGAAAGCAATAGAAATATCACCTTGTGTTTTAGATCTACACAATCATGTTTACTTTCCTAAATGACTAAAATGATGGTACAATGGCATTCAACCTAGAGAGATAAACGCATTTTCTTAGTCAGCTCCTCTAAGTCCAATAATTATAATCCTATGTGCAATGTCTAATTCCTTTTTTATTAGTAGTTCTAGTATCACTAGGCTTGCTTGATTATCAAATACCTAGCCTATAATTCCTAGTTATCGATCTGAATTATCATCATGACCAATAGGTCTTCTTAGGCTTTTACAAGAAACTATTCATTAAATGCCCAATTAATTTAAGTGACTTGCCAATGCCAACATTCCTATCTCTTAGTATTTAGGCGCCTATTAGTGCAAATAATAATAGTCTAACCCGCAGTTCTTAAGTATATACTCCTACTTAGGGGGTGGTATGATCAACCCCTATACAACCGAGAGGGTGAACCTCTCGGTCATCCTAATAGCCTAGCTTTGGGATGACAACCTACTCACTAACCTATGAGGAACTAAGTTATCCTAGACATTATCAAACCACAGGGATTGCACAACAAACACTTAAGCTATCTAATAATCTAGATAATCAAACATTGTTATAACCATAATATTAATTGAGGCTCTAAGGTCATTAGTCCTGATTTTTTAGTCGTGACACTAACCTATGAATCCCGAATACCTAACCCTGCATGAGGAATTAACCTATCTGGTTCACATCCAATAATTCCTACCAACTAATCTATGAGATATGCCAGTGTGCTTCCCACTAACGCCCAATACCTATAACTAGATAAGTCACAGATATCGGCTTACACCTTTTTATGAAATACTCCTACTAAGGCGTAAGGATCTAGGGCACACGCAATAAACTATCCATTAAGATTATGAATTAAAATATAAGATCAAATTAATTATAAAAAGGATTATAAACTAATTAAACACGAAAAGAAAAAGAATAAATCAAGTAGAATATTAACATGGCATAAGCAACAAAAAGTATAGATTTAATAAATCATGAAGATGATAAAAATCAAACCAAAATTTAACTGTAGTAATATCGTGTATAATAAAGTACTAAATCTTTCTATTCGTTCCTCTCTAATCGGATGCCATGGCAAACCCCAAAGGGTTGCCCTACGGCGTAACTCTCCTTGCATGTTCCCTCATTTTCTTTTTTGTGTTGCGTCAACTGGAATAAAACAAAAGGGGAACCGCCTGAATGAATATATCTGATTGGTATATATAGGCTTTGAAACCTCCTATGACTTGTCCGCGTTTGGCCCCTCATCATTCTTCATGTTTTATCCATAGTCCTTGTGGTTTATTCCATACGTTGAATATAAGGGATAAACGTAATATGAATTGCCAGTCTTTAGTCCCTGGAGATAACTCAGCTTGACTTCCAAGCTATCATTTACGGCGTAAGTCATTCAGTTGTTTATGTCGTATATCTTTTTGATAAAAAAACGCCTTGTAACTCTTCATGACTACGACGTTGGTAAGCGGGCGTATTATGTCGTATTGGTCTTGAAACTTTTATTGTCAACTGATCTTCATAATGTATACGGATTAGAGACCTCGTCCGTTCTATGCCGTAACAATGATGCATCCAAACTTCATTGAATTGTGACTAAATAATGTCTACAACGTAGAGGCCACGCCTCATCTACGTCGTAGATGCTCCTTAATGACGATTTCCATGTATTTCGTCCAATTTTGGCCATTTTTGCATTTTTATGCCTCTTTATATCTAAATCGGCAAATATGAAAGAATTAAGTACCAGATTCATATAAAACAATACAAAACAAGGCAATAAACATGGGATATCGATACTAAAAAGTTAACATTGTTTGATGTTATCAAAAATTGTATGAATTTTAGGGGTCATTTACCCTTTAGTATCATAAACTTTGTATCATTTGTTACACTAAATCCTTTTTTTGAGTTTTAGGTGATTAGTGTTGTTTTTCTGGGAATGTACGAAACTCGAGCTCATTTTTTATTGGCATCCATGACGCCGTCACCAGAAGTTCCCAGAAAATGCAAAATTAAATCAAGTTACGACGGGTCAGTGTGAGGAGACGCCCATCGTGACCCCGTCATAAACCAATCGTGAAGCCATCACCATCAAGGCCTTATGTCGTCACACAAGATCGGTGAAGAAAAACCCTAAATGAAGTCGACGCGCTTACAACGTTACACCTATTCTGACGCTGTTAAATATGCAAAAATTATATATACTCTTGCCTTGTTTCATAATTTCATGCGGAACTTTTGGAAGACAAACCCTACATGATTTTCATCTAATTTTCAGAGCTTTTAGCCGCAAGAACTCATATGTATTTAAGAGATAAATTATTTGATTAATCAATCAATTATGTTTATCTTTGTTTGTTTGATTATGTCTTGTGTTTATTATTTAGTTGCTATGCTAGACTAGAACACTTAGTATTTACTGAGGGTTTGTAGTCTCTCTTATCTTATAAACTTCCAAAAAATAGTTTCATATTTACTGATATTAAAGTGTCATCTCTAAATTGGTTTATTAGTAAAAAGAAGAAAACCACACTAAACTTGAATATATTAGTTTAGTGATCCATGTGACCACTTGTGCACTCTTATGTGATTAGTTCGTTCTAAGGCTGGGTTTAATAAAGGGACGGAGATGAGTCTTCAACCCAAATGTGTCATTCTTATAACAGACATCCCACAAGACGCGTCCTTGGTGGTTTTTTGAGAGAAGATGGCCATCCCAACGGCCAAGTTGGGGAAGAAATAAAAGAGGATTGTGTGTGTGATTTGGTTTCTGGGATATATTTGTATTTAAGTGAGGTATGTTCAAGGTTATAAATAGCGTGAGGCTTGGCGTAGCGGCATTCTCAAGCCTCAAGCTTTAGCGTGAGACGTGGGGGAATGGAATTTTTAAGGCATGATTTAAGGAGGCAAAAAGTATTTATAGATTTTTATCATATTTCATAATTATATAAGTGGTAAACACTAGTAAATCCATGCCCACATCCAAAATATTAGTAAATACAAGCCCAAATCCCAAATAATAGTAAATCCCCTAAAGGCTTAAAAAAACTCGTCATGTGTTGCGCCTTTGCGCACATTTTCACGTCTTTTCACGCTTTAGCTTACGTCACGCCTAAAGCCAACGCCTTGGTGTATTTTGTAACTTTGAGGCCACGCCTCGCGCTTTGGCTCCGCCATCGCGCGCCCTTTAGAACCTTGTGTATGTTTGAGTAGTAAAGTTGACTATCTTATTACACTACGTTGGTAATGTTGGGTTTTGAGATACTGCTGCTCATAGAGTTTCAACTGCTAAGAAGAATTAATTGAAAAATGCTATAAGTTGTTTCTGTTGCTGGTGTAATATGTGACTACTGCTAGTGTATTTAACTACTGCTGGTGTTACTAAAGATGATCAAGAAAATACACTAAGTAGTTACTACTGCTAGACTAAGAGTTTCTGCTGCTAGTTCAAAGTTACTGCTGCTGAAGATTTAATACTGTCAGAGTTATGGTTTCTACTGCTGAGTATAGTTTCTACTGCTGGAGTATTAGAGTCGGTTTGTGTTTATAGAATATCTTGTACCTAAATTTTAGTATTAGATAAACATAGAAAAGATTCTATAAAGATATACATTGTATAGAAAGTTATTGTAAGCCGACTAGGACTCCTTAATCTATAAAAGGAGGTCCTAGGGCAGTGTGTAGAGTACGATTTGTTTTAGAGACTTAAAGGTTGTAAACCCTAATACTATTAAGAGTATTCGTATTATCTCAATAGTATTGAAGCGTTTGGTTTGTTAACCTCTGTGTTCTTCTTAATCATTAAGTGTTAGATTTCGCATAATACTTAGTGAATCAAACAGTTTCTTGACCTAAGCTATATGATCGATCTATATTTACAAGTGTAAACTAAGATCAACATGTAATGATGTTGGTTGTGTTAAAAAATTGATATGGCGTTAAATTGACTGTTGTGATTGCGATCACTACTGCACCCGGCCTAACCTCTAGCTAAGGTTTATTATAAATGCCGTTGAAAAGAAAAGATTCTGGTGGCCTTAAGTAGTTATTGGCAAATATGTTGCCATCAAAACTAAATGATTTCATATGCGTGGAGTAGGATAAGAAACAATTTATGAAGTGGCCCAGAATGCAGTTGGAAAAAGTTTTTGTGCCCATTTGAAATCAATGGATCGAAACAAGATAGATAGCAATTTAACTATAAATGCAAAATATTGTATAACTTGCATTCAGATTTTTGGATAATATTAATGTCGACAACCAAAAGGTAAACACCAATAATAGAAATAGTTGTAACTTTTTATACATGTTATGTGTTTCATCTCAAAATAAATCAGCTACGTGCCTACGTACATTTATCAATCAGTTATAACTAAATGAATGTAACAAACTATATGTGCCGATATTTAGAACAATTAGCTTTTATTTCCATTTCGGAAAAAAACAGCTTTTTATTTAAATATGTTATTACTTAAAAGCCTCTTTCATCACGTTTGATTTAAGTAATCAGAGATGATATGCTAAGATATAAATTTCACTTCTACAATAAAAGATTGGTCTTAACTTTTGAAAGCACATACTATGATAGTAAACCCTAACTTTATGATTTAATAAGTGAAAAACTTGACCAACAATTAAAGTAGGCTAAGAGCAGGGGGTACGGTGGTGCCAAACTTGGTGCCAAGGAGTTTGGCGCGACGCCAAGCTTGGCGCACCGTTACCCCTGTCGCGCCAAACCCCCTCGCGCCAAACTTAACAGCCAGCTTTTTTTTTTTTTTTTTTTTTTTTCTTTTTTTTTTTTTTTTTTTTTTTTTGAAAAAGTAGCCGTTGGAGGTGGTAAATATAGCCGTTTTTTTTGAATTTATACCCAAAATTTTTTATAAAAACCTCCTTATTCTTCCATATTTTCACACACTCTTCAAACCTAATTCACACCTCAAAAAACACTCATTTTTCTTTCATTATGGATCCAAACCATCCCCTCGGCGGAAGCACTTTAGACAATTATGAAGATTTTTTTAAAGACGACCGAGAGAGATATATTCGTTCGTATCAAGAGTATGAACAATATATGAATTTGTGTAATCAAGAAGCCGGTGGATCAAGATCGAGTCCTAAAAGGAGGGCATATATACCACGTCAACGAGAAACGGCGGCGGAACGTCTAATCGACGACTATTTCGGCGACTCAGAGATTGGTCCTAAATATCCAGAAGAGAATTTTCGACGAAGGTATCGTATGAGCTCTACACTTTTTAAAAAAATAGTTAATGCTATTCTAAGTTATGATGCCCAGCCCCTTCCCAAATACTTTCAATTTTTTAGAGATGGTTATGATGCTACCGGTCGTAAAAGTATTGATCCTATTTTGAAGATCACATCTGCTATACGGCAATTAGCGTACGGCACTGCGCCTGATGCGTTTGATGAGTACTTGCAAATTGCCGAACGAACTCAACGACAATGTTTAATCGACTTTACAAAATGCATACATGTTTTATACGTTGAGAAGTATTTAAGGAAGCCCACTTTAGCTGATATTGAAATGTTATATGAATTGCATAAACAAAAACATGGACTCCCGGGAATGCTCGGGAGTATTGATTGTATGCATTGGGATTGGAAAAATTGCCCAAAAGCCTTAGCCCCTCAATTCAAAAGGCGTGGCCATAAATACCCAACTATTATGTTAGAAGCGGTTGCGGATCAACGGTTATGGATATGGCATGCTTATTTTGGGGTTCCTGGTGCAAATAATGATCTAAATGTTTTATATGGTTCTCCGTTATTTGATGATGAACTTGCCGGTACAGCTCCGGAATGCCCGTTTTAAGTAAATGGGCATGTGTACAACAAAGGTTACTATCTAGCCGATGGCATTTATCCAACATGGTCCGTGTTTGTGAAAACGTTTTCTGTTGCAAGGTCTGAAAAAACGTTGAGGTTTAAAATAATTCAGGAAAGTTCTAGAAAGGATATCGAAAGAGCTTTCGGAGTCCTACAAGGTCGTTGGGGAATTATACGACAACCCGCACGTGCTTTCGAAATCAACGCTTTGACAAGGATCATGAATTGCTGTGTAATGTTGCATAACATGATATTGGAAGACGAAGATTACGTAGTGAATTTAAGAGATGTGTTCGTTGATCCAACGCCAGACATTGCACGGGAATGGACCGAAAGATGTGATTTACATGTTCGAAAACACAAAGAACTCAGAGATAGCAAAATACACAACGATCTTCGAGATGACCTTGTGGAACATGTTTGGAGAAATTATAACTAGTTTGTAATTTTTATCTTTTTAAGTTTTTATGTTATTTTTTATTGTAATGTTTTTTTTTATGAATAAAGTAATTTTAGGATATATTGTTTTCAAATTTAAAAAAAAAAAAAAAAAAAAAAAAATTGAGTTTGGCACCAGAAATTCTGGTGCCAACGGATACCCCATAAATGTGGTGCCAAACACTTTCTGGTGCCAAACTCAAAAACTGCTGACGTGGCAGTTTGGCACGAGCTTGGCACGAGAGTTTGGCACCACTGTACCCAGTGCTCTAAAATGAGGTTATCCTTTCACAAAACTATCCAAAGGGGCAGGTTGATTCTTTTGAGACTTTTGCACTTAAAAGACTTGCATGCTTGTGTGTAAAGTATGGGCAAAATTAATTGAAATTAGAAACCATAATTCCTCATCTTGCTTAGTGGAGAAACTCAAAAGTAGCTTTCTACCATTTCTATATCCATTATGACAACATAGTTCTCATAGTCATTTTTATTGTTTAATAGTTTAACTTAATAATATAAATCTTAATGATGTAAGAAATTCAAATGTATGCTTAGGTTAGGTATAGTTGATCAAGATGTGAAGATAAGAAATCGTATAAAAGTTAGATAAGTTCCAAACAATTTTCATTTTTATTATGCACGAGTCACAATGGTGGTGATAAATTTGTTAAGGTGGGTGGTAGTGTCTTTCTTGCGTGAGAAATATAAACATAAAGTTCATAAACATGTATTATTCAATATCTTTACTATGTATATACAGAAAATCAAATTTCTTGAAACTTGAAACTAAAAAACCAAGTAATGTTATTTTATAAAAACATATTTACCTTTAACTTTGGAAGTTTTGGTTTTAATGCATAGATTTGATATAAGTTGACTATGTTGTAAATCTGAAACAAGAAAACTAATTTGAAAATACGTTTACACTAAACATTTAACAACAAGTTAGCAACGTAGATCGTTTTCCGCTCTAAAATTTCGTCATTATGCACAGGTAGTCGTTAACATATAAAATTATAAATTGTTGATATTGTTAATTTTAATCCGGAGTAACTTGAAGTGGTTATGTAAGGTTTACAGTTTGTAATCTTAGATCAAGCTTATAGTTATATGTTGACCTAAAACCGCTCTTAGTTTTCGATGTGTTTGATTCTTCTCTTCTTCATGTCTTTTAGACCCACAAATGAGATTTTATTTGCTTAAGTTAATAGAAATATATATATATGGCTATAAGCACGTCTAAGGACGATAACTAAGAAATATTATACATAGATATTATACCGTAGAGTTAGGGACGAAACCAGATATTCCCGCGGGTGCCCGGAACTTCTATAATTTTTTACAATATAATGTTAATTTTTGAAAAAACATAAACATTTTCTTATCGCATTTTAAATGCAATCGGTCCATTAAATTATGTTTTTTTATTACGGTTTCAAAAAATTTGGGCACCCGGTAATATTTAATTCTAGTATTTCGTCCATACGTAGAGTAGATAGACCCATCTTTAAGTACCATACACTCAAATATTACGTTCAATTTATATAAAAAGTGAAAATATAAAAGGGGGTAAATGTCAAATCTCCTTTGAATCAAGCAAAAGCTTCATGAGTTGGAAGTTTGGCATGGCATCTCTCCCAAACCACCGACTATGAAGAAGTAACACAATTGAGTATATCTTTATAGAGGCCGGTGCTTTCACTCATCATTCTAGTCTAGTCTCATTTATCATTTTTTACATAATTTCATTTCCTTCTTTTTTTATTGGTACAGGGATTCAATACCTCTATTAATTTCTTTTACGGAAAAAAACAAATGCAATGGAGTCTCACATCTCAACCCAAAAAAGCAAAATAAACGCTTTTATTGTGCTTAACACGTAAACTAGCATAAGAACAACATGTCAAACTTATAGGACCTAATAAAAACCCTATCTAATTTGACCGTGGAGACTAATGTCATAAGCGTTACTAAAATCTATTCGGGCTTCAGTCAAACCACAACCATCAAAATCATCATCATACGGGTTTTCATCACAAGTCTCCTCTTTTCATTGCTCGTATAAAACTCTTCCTACCCACTCCACCACCACTTTTAAAGATTTCATTAACTTTGGAACTCGTAGATGCCATATAAGTAGCAGTTTTATCGTAGACATCGAGCCTTCATCCTCACTATCATTTGCTTCTTTTTACATATTAGTATAATTCTAGAAAAAGAAGAAAAACCTAAAAATAATCCGATACCGACAAGACAAAACAACATAATCGGACGTGTAACGTACATCATAGGGAACTTAAAGTTCTATTAATGTGTAGATATGGATTAGCATCACCACTTGCTTACATTACAAATTAAAGATAGTCGTTTTCGTAGCAAACGATAACCAAGTCGTTAGCAATAGCAAAAGCAAAAGTTACTTTTTTTAGTATACGCCAAAAACCATTTGTGAATTAGAACACTTTTTACATAGTTTCAAGTAACTTCATTTTCCTTAAAATGTATCTTTTCCATCAAGAAAGCAAACCCACTTTCTTTTCTTTTGTAACTTTGACAATGTAAAAAAGGGGTTGGTTTGTTTAAAGTTTACTTGCTTTTGAGTTCAAGAAGAAAGCTTAGGTAACAAATATTTTCTTTTTGAAAAGGAGACTCAAAATTCCCCACCTTTGTGAGTCATTTTGTGTTGATCCTTAGCTTCAAAGTTTGACCTTGATGACATGCTAGAAAGAGGTATATTTGAATCATGCATGGTTCCTCCATTATTGATGCATGGTGGGGTATAATTGGGAAAAAGTAACCTTTTCTCTTTCATCAAGTAACCTAATTTAAGCTAACACACGTCTATAGCCTTATTAAGATTAAAAAAGGAAAGCCTCATCTGTGTCAATGTAATAATCTGATTGCATGATTGGACTAATTTACCCTTGTTATTCATAGCTATTTTTTCAAAAAATATATTTTTTTCCTTTGGTAAAAGGGAGCTTCCCCCGTACTTTAAACGTTTTTTTGGTTAATATATTTTTTCAAATAATAAACATACTTTCGGGAGTAAAACCTAGCGACACTCGTAATAATATAAATGTTCCGCAACGAAGAGGTTGTGTATTTATGTAACACTCCCCGCCTACAACGACGACCACAAGATTGTTCGTTTTGTCTGCAAGCTCACGACTTTGCTTTTGTCGACCTTATGTGAAAACTCTATGACATGTCACCCAAACGAGTACTATTGTCACAAGAGCACACTTAACTGCAACCCACAGTTGAACACAAAATGCGTTGTGCATGTGTCTATCGCAAGGCCGGCAAATGTTGTTCGTGGACATTAAAAGTTGACTTTCTAGCCATTGACATTTTCGAACTTTGCAAGATCTCGACATATCACATATCCATTGTATTGGTCCCCTAATTTTAGCTGTAGTTTCTTACATGTTGCTTTCTTTCGGATTCGTCACAAACTTATGGCCAACTTGGACATCGATCATATCGTTGATAAAGCATAAATAATACGCATTCGATCGAGTTGGGTTGTTCGTGGTCGTCCTTGGCCGACAAGAGTTTTACTTTAGATCGATAGTCACAGTTACATAGCAAAAGTTTTCAAAAATTCGGTAATGTTGCATTTGAACAAGGATTTTAATGTCAACAGCCACTTAAAGTGTGTATCACTAATATTGCTAAAAAGTAGTACTTTAAATGTTATGCAAAAGATAGTTTATCGTTTTTGATAACCCAATTGTTAACTATACGTATGATCAAAATTCTCAAAATATAGATAAAAGTTAATAAGTTATATTCACATGAAATAAGTGATCACATGGTTTTGACAATGAAAAGGTATGGACACAACAAAGAGCTTGTTATTTCAAAAAAAAAAACAAAGAGCTTGTGATCCGCACGAGGATCATAAATACAGATTCTAATAATGCATTTTTCGATGAATAAGATATTATTTCGAGTGAAAATTTCAAGATTATGATGTCTAACTAATGTAATTAATCTTTTATAATTTAACATATATCTAAAGATTTAAGATCATTTGAGTACAAAAGATTATTTACATACCAAGGGATCAATCTTCACCCTCCATTTTTATTTGATCAAATGGATGATATTAATCCCAACAATTTAAAAAACTCACTTTCATCAATTTTTTTCAAATATTAATATCTTTCAAACCGTTAATCGTTAAGCGAAAAAAAATATATCATTGCGACGAGCATTTAATTATCTTTCTATAGATAGGCACTTTGATATACTTTCGACAAAAATATTTTTTTCGTATTTTTCACGTTTTTTTTTTAATTTTTTTCGTTTTTTTACGTTACTGAATTTTGCATTAAAAAATCATATATGATAAAACACTAATTTGAATTTAACATGTGATATTAGTGTAATATCATATATGATATGTAATATCACATGTGATATTAGTGTAATATCACATGTGATATTAGTGTAATATCACATATGATATTACATATCATATATGATTTAACACTAATATCACATATGATATTCAATTTAGTGTTTCATCATATATGATTTTCTTCATGCAAATTTCAGTAGCGTAAAAAATGAAAAAAAATAACGAAAAAACGTGAAAAAAACGAAATTTTTTTCTTTTTTCGAAAGTATATCAAAGTGCCCGTCTATAGAAAGATAATTAAATGCTTGTCGCGATGGTATAAATATTTTCACTTAACGACTAACGGTTTAAGAGATATTTAAATTATAAAAAATAGGTGAAATAATAAAATGCTTTTAATCTCAGCCATTGATTTCTTTTTAGATGGATGGTGGAGATGAGTCCCTTGGTATGTGAGAAAAATTTGGTATGTAAAATAACTCTACTCATATCTAAAAGCAAAATAAAAAAAATGCATTATTACTCTTATTTGTTGAATCTCGAACAATTGTTTTCCTATATATTTAACTAGATAGCTTTGTGTTACATATATTTAACTAAACAAAGTAACTAATGTTACGGTTGCCAATAAACAAAGGCAAGTGAACTAGTGGTATAAGCATCATTTTCATAGTCAAGGGAACAACAAAGACATGCATTGTAAAGTACAACATGGTTCTGCGGTGCAGTGATACCCAACACATTTATTGCCAAAAGGTGGGAATAAATCTTTGTCACTAGTCTATTTTCATTTTGAATACATATTCTGATTACTAATTTATGTGACTAATTTGATGTCTAATAAGGATTTTAGAATACATAGCAAAATTAATTATAAATAAAAAGAGTGAGAATAAATGGAATACATGTGTCATTAAATGAATAGATTAGGCATGAAATTAGTCACATAAATTAGACATCTCAATCATTTTCCTTTCATTTTACCCCCCAGTAACGGTTCTTACTTAGATTGTACCCCAAATTCTATATTGTATAACTTTGACCAATATAAGTATATAACTAGTTAATTATACAACTACATATTAATAATTAAATTACATTGCAGAAAAATGATACTCCTATATAACTAGCTAAATATATTATATTCACATGTCAACGTTAAATAAGTGTCATAAACCAGAAAAACAAAATATCTAAATCTATTGCCTATAACACGACAAATTTGAAACCATTCGGTACTGGTTTGGTTTCATTAAATACCATCCTTGAATCCTAAACCAGATCTGAATTTGAACCGTAATTAAGTTCGTTGTAGCCGAAATTTTGATGTGTACCATTGTAATTCTTGTATTTTGCTAGCTAGTTTTATATATATTGTACTCCCCCGCCTCATAATTATAGTCCCATTTTCCATTTAAAGATATTTCAAAATAATACGGAGTAGTCTTTTTCTTGTATCAACTAATTAAAAAAAGTTTAATTGGTGAGAACGATATTTGATTGATTGAACAATGTAGCGGTTTACTTTTTTTTAAACTATGTCTTTTTGTCAGTAAACAATAATTTTGAAACAGATGGAGTAATATTTTATAAACAGAAAAAAGCTTGAATGTATTAATCAAAAAACGTTAACCTAAACTAATATAGCTTAGTTAATTAGTTTCATGCATTTCTGATATAGTCCAAAACTTCAAAATAATCTGATTTTCTGAAAAATTATATGAAACCAACTAAATCTAATGTAATCGAGTTTGACTCAATCTTCAGTTTGTCAACCGTGGCTATTTTTTACCCACAAGTGTACGTTAGAATGTGAATATAAAGATATAACAAAATTTAGTGATTCATGGTATCTTAAATAAAACAAAAGACTTTGCTTTTGGATACTTTTTAGTTGATGGAATACTCAAAAAACGCGTAAAGGAGAAGTGAAAAGAGAGCGTGCGTTGCCAAAAGGCAATTTTGATGATGATCATCATCATGTTTTCTTCCTTTCGATTTCAAGATTTGCTTTACTTTATAGTGTGCTTCAAAAGCAAACCTTGTCTTGTTTTAACAAACTTTGTATAATACTATACCTATTTGTACCATGCAAATCTAACAACGCTTTGAGCCCATCTAAAACTATCATGTCGATTGTACTAGTGTCAAATAGTTTAGACTAGTGTATAAACATCTTGTCGAAAACTGACCATACCTATTAGCTGTAAGTTCAATGGTCATAATCAGATTCCTGTTGATTTCATATTTGCATAATTGCATGTATTTGCTATCATAATAAAATTGATCGTAATAATAATATGTTTCTCTCATAAAAGAATGACCAAAAGGCGTCAAAAGAGTAAGATTGTCACAGTGTTACAAAAATAATATATATCCGACTTTTTACGTCAACGCGATATCATTTTCACTCTGAAATCAACACTAAAACAAGTGAGCGAAGAAAAATTAACCAAAAAGAACTTTTTTGCCGCGAACCAGGGTTTAACTCGTGTTCTGATCCTTTTCGCGATTGCAAGTCACGAGCTGATGGAGATCGATCAAAGTGGATTGCCGATGATATATATGGACAGTGTAAACTAAACCTGTAGCTAGTTTTTATTTCTGTATCTGTTTGTCATAAAGAAATTTGTTGATACAGATGAGATAATTTAATGTTTTTGTAACTTTCACCGAAAGAGCAAGTATGAAAAAGGAGACAGCCGTGCGATGGCTTAGCAGTCGAGTACCATTTTGCATGTTCATACCCAAATTATTAGGCTTTTAACCCCTTCACACGCGCTTCATCCCCACTTTATATTTAAAGTATCAAAATTTTGTATTTTCTTGATGATTACTATGGAATGTACATCTTAAAAGTTACTGCATATGAATTTCTAGAAATGTCACGATGCATTTACAACACACAAGTTGTAAAAGCGACTTTTAGGTCACACTGTATATGACATCCAACGTTACGTTATTGGTTCTGCTACATTGTATTGTATCGTGCCATGACACGCGATTTTGAAATCCAACTTAGGGTTATATATTCAGTTACTGAGTAATTTGTGTGTGGCTTTCAGCTAATAATAGCAAGTCCATAGACAATGATATATGAGAACTCGCTATTTTCTAACAATGATCACTTACTGCCCGAGAACATAACTTATAAGAGCTTTGTAAATTATCCAAATATATAGAGTAAAATAGATCCTTCGTCCTCTTGTGTGGCTTTCAGCTAATAATAGCAAGTCCAACAGCCGTCAGTCAATATCCGTTAACTCCCTCACGTGTGTTTTACCTCATGGCATAATAGTCTTGGGTAAAAGCCATAAAATAACAAACTACTTTCCATAATTTGCCGAGTTGAAACACTTACTTTTTTATTACCTTACTTTACCAACGTACTTTCAATTTTGATCTGACTTCACCCATATAACAAAAATTAATTTGCATCGTTAGTCCTTTATACTAACGGCCGTTAGCAAATAACTTAAAATTTCGTTTTCTTATGTTTTCGTCTATTTTTGCACGATTTCGTCTGTTTTTGCACGTTTTCGCATGTTTTTTCACGTTTTCGTCCGTTTTTTGCACATTTTCGTCCTATTTTACACGTTTTCGTCCCTTTTTTCATGTTTTTTTTTATCATTTTCGCATGTTTTCATCTGTTTTTAAACGTTTTTGTCCGTTTTACACGTTTTAGTCCGTATTTGCACGTTTTCGTCCGTTTTTACACATTTTCTTTGTTTTTACACGCATAAAAACCATTTTTACACATTTTCATCCATTTTATACGCGTAAAAACGGCTTTTATACGTGTAACAATGAACGAAAATGTGTTAAAACGGCTTCGATACATGCAAAAGCAGACGAAACGTGCAAAAACAGATGAAAACGGACGAAAACATATAAAAATGGTTTTTATACATGTAAAACCGAATGAAAACATGTAAAAACGGTTTTTATACGTGCAAAATTGAACGTGCAAAAACGGACGAAAGCGTACAAAAACAGACGAAAACATGCAAAACGGACAAAACGTGCAAAAACAGACGAAAACTTGCAAAAACGGACGAAAATGTGCAAAAACAAACAAAAACGTGTAAACATGGACGAAAACGGGTAAAAAAAGTTTTTATACGTGCAGGAACATGTAAAAACGCATGAAAATGTTCAAAAGCGAACGAAAACGTGTAAAAACAGACGAAAACATGCAAAAACGGATGACAACGTGTTAAAACAGACGAAAACGTGCAAAAACAGATGAAAATGTGTAAAAATGGATGAAAACGTGCAAAAACGGACTAAATCTTGTAAAAACAGCTGAAAACGTTCAAAAACGAAGAAAACGTGTAAAAACGGTTTTCATTCGTGAAAAAATGGACGAAAACGTGTAAAATCGGACGAAAACTTGTAAAAACCGACGAAAACGAAAGAAAACCAAATTTTAAGTTATTTGATAACGGCCGTTAGTATAAAGGACTAACGATGCAAGGTTCCTGAGTTTTGTTTGTATCGAAAATACACGCTGAGTCCCAAATTCAAAATAAATACGGTCAAGGTTCCTATTGTGCATTTTTTGCATCGCTTAAGGTCCCTATGGCCAAAGGCCATTAGTCAAAATCCGTTAACTCTCTCACGTGTGTTTCACGTGAGGGCATAATGGTCTTTTCAATGAGCCAAATTTTTTCTCTTTCTCATTTATTGAACTATGTTTCATGTCCCAAACAACTTTCCCGCCATGATAATAAGATATCATCTTACCCTACTCATTTCTCAACCCCAAACTTTTCTTAGAAGTTTTACCCAAAACCCTAATTGAATGTCAAAAATAAAATAAAATATTCTTTTTGACAAATTAGCACTCAGCAGCATTGGTTTTACATTATGACAAGTTAGAGAAAACTATTATATTGTTGACTATTATGAAGAACAAAACTTTGCTAAGAGGAAATATAGTAACTTTTTGGTTATAATCGTTTTCAATAATATGTTCGTACGATTGTTTAAGATTGTAGAACCGTAGATGGGTGAATACAGTCTTTTCGACATATTTAAGGTTTATGAACTTCAAGTCTCCAAGAGTGTAAAAGTATATGCACAACACAACCACAACAACACAATATAAAGAGATAGACAAAACGATATATACTGGTTCAGGATGGAGGTTCCTACCATTTGTGCATACAATTTTGAATCCACGACACTGATACTATTCACTAAGTATAATCCTTATGGTTGAATACAAACCGTTACAACTTCACTCTACCGATATGCACAAAGATCGGCGATCACTAAGAAGTGCTACTCTTAACGGTATTCCGCCCTCGGAAACCGTCCACAAGAATCTCGTGATTCGACTTTCCATAAAGACCACAAAGAACTTTACCATGAAAGTATCAAACCCCAACTAGACCTTTACCCGATCTATGCTCGACCACCAAGGTACAAGACTTTACACCCTTACAAATGATTATGAGTTTGTTGGTTTAAAATATCTAACATATCCAAGAGATTCGATTCTAGAAGAAATTTTATAAAGAAGAAGACCCTCGATAAAATACGCAAAAGTGAATTATATTCTTGTGTATCTCTCTTGTGAAATAAGTGGTCTTTCAATAGATGATAATAGAAGAAGTTCGAGAACTCAATAAGATAGTAGACTTAGAGGGATTAGAGAAAAAGAACGAAAGACAAGAGGTGAGGAAAACAATTGACAAGGGGTGTGTATTTATTAACAAACCAAGCCTAGACCAGACCTTGGCGCGCCACCCAGGTGCGCTAGCGCACCAAGCCCTGGTCTGGGTCTTTGGCTTGTTTATCTTTAGCTACCTCTTATTAAACCCTCGAGTGCACTTCACCTTTGACATTTCCAAGTTCATTCCAACACTTAAAGTGGGATAAGGTCAGGCAAGTCATTTAGCCAAGGATTAGATGATTAAAAGCATCTAGTAAAATGGTAACTAGATAATTAGAGGTTAGTCCAATTTGAAAGAGAAAGGAAAGAACTATTGGACAATAGATGTTGGGTAATACTTTGTGTGTTCCCGAAATGTTGGTTATTACCTTGACTCCCAAATTTATTTATTTATTATTTATTTTTTTGTGAAAGTGAAAGTTTATAGATACTCAAAATTTGTACATAGTTTTAATTGCTAGTCATAGAAAACCCTATGTAGTGACTTAAAACCCTTGGGTAAATTTAAAAAGCTATACGGAATTAGAATAGCATTAAAAAATACATTCAAAAGCTTGAATTCAACTGTACTAATCTATCATTCTACTTCTTTATTACTCTGTTTAGCTTTACATTCCATGTCTTCTCCACATCTTTTACTGCCACTGAATCCTTTACAAGTAAACACATTAGCTTCATTTTACAGTCTATATAATTTCTTGATATAGCTTCACTTAATCCTTTTTAGTATTTCCAAATAGTTTGGCATTTCTTTCTTGCTAGACAAAATAAACGGTTGCTCCACATACATATCTTCTTAAAAATTCAATATACTGTTGCCAACATGTGATTGAGAGCACTCCCTTACAACATTACTCCAACTATGTGAGAACTTCTTGTTTATCATCATCTGCAGTTTTTTCCATACTTCAGCAGAGTAGTCACATTGGAAGAACAGATGCTCGTGAGTGTCGTTAACTTTCTTACAAAAGGCACATTTCAAAATATCATTTGGTTTCCCTTCAAAAACTAAAGAAAGTGCGTGTTGTAAGAGGGAAGAGTGTTAGGTTAGTAATGTCATAGAATGTGTTGTAAAGATGATATTTGAATTTTAAATTCAAATATAGAAGTTGGTGATTGTGAGAGGATGGAGTATGTAGGAAGCTAGAGATGTAAGAATATGTCTTGTAGGATGGAACACCACACATTCTGAATTTCAAATTCAAATGTGTTTGTGAGAGGATGTGAGATAGAAATGTGTTGAGAAAGCTTTATTCAAATTCAAATGATAAGAGTATTATATGTGTGTGAGATGAATGAATGTAGGAAAAGGAAGATAGGTGGCATGTTGTGTAGTAGGGGACAAGGGTGTAATAAAATAATATTATTTAAATATGAAAGTTGTAGGTTTGTGAGAGTGAAATG
This sequence comes from Chrysanthemum seticuspe, assembly GCA_019973895.1. NCBI lineage: Eukaryota > Viridiplantae > Streptophyta > Magnoliopsida > Asterales > Asteraceae > Chrysanthemum > Chrysanthemum seticuspe. The sequence goes on from BPTQ01000005.1 coordinate 301,907,100, forward strand.
TGTAAAATTGGTTAAATGTGTAAGAGGTGTGTTGGCTTATTTCAAGTTCACATATGTGAAAGAAGAGTATGTGGTAGAAGTGGATTAATCTTGGAGGCAAAGGGTGGTGATGTGTATGTTTTGTGGTGGTGGAAAACTATTAGTTTATTATGTGGAAGAAGAGAATGTGCAGTGGCATTGTATGTGTTGTGGTGTAGTGGATAAGAATGTAAGAGATGTAAGAAGTGTAAGAGAATGTGTCTGGGAGAATTAAACACATACAAAGGATATTCATATTTTAAAACTTAAATTTAAATATTCAAGTTTAATAATCCTTAACTAAGCCACAATTAGTATATTTACTAATCATCTTGATTCAAGTAAGATAAGTGCTTTGCATTATAAGTAAAGCAATAACCCCTAAAAGAAAGTTACATTTACGCAAAGTGACATTGGCTTAAATAACCAATAAGGGAGAAAACTGTTACGTGATTAGTAAAGACATATGTTGTAACACCAAAAATTTTATGGTTTAGTTATAAGTAGTAAAGTATTAAAGTTTGGAAAATTAGAATAATAGTTTAGTTTAGTTTCCAACGAAATAAGGACCTCGGGTGCAAATAATGACGGAAAAAGGACTTGGTTTATTTTCAAATTGCACTTTAGGGACTCAATATGATATAATAGATAATTAGTTCGGATTTGATTTATAATATGGTTTTTCCATGAGGACCTAATGTGTCAAAGTACCAAATTAATGATAAAAGACTAAGATGCCCTTATGGCTTATGAAATAAAAGACTAGGAGAGTATTCCCTCCATTTTGCCACGCTTCATCCAAATCCAAAAGCAAGTATATCTCAAATCTTTACCATGAAGAAACCTACAATTTCACCATAATCTTTAGCAAGTTCTAGCAAGGTTAATCAAGGGTTATGAAGATTTAATGGAGCTTCAAGAGGTTTGTGTAAAATCCTCCAATTTAAAGGTAAGCATGTAATTAAGTGTTTTAGTTCTGATATTGAGTTAGGGTTTTGATGAGGATAGTGTTATTATATGTTTTAAGTTAATATCATAAAATATAGATGTTGTTTTATGTCTGGTTAGACGTTTGATTAATTGGAGATTATGGAGTTCATGTTAAAGTTAGTTCCTATTGATGATATATTGGTCTAAATGTTATATTGATAATTTATGAATTCTTATTAAACTAGTGAAATCATGATTAAGTAGTGTTTGGCACAAGCTTGTATGGTGCTTAAACTAGTAAATTATGCTTAATGCTTGATGAAAAATGTTAAGATGTTAAATAAGCTTAAATATAATTTTGATAATGAGTAGAATAGTTTATGATAGATTTTGGGTCGTTTTGGACACATTTTGTTAGCCTTAATAGTAATTAATAGAAACTGATGGTCATGCACATTTAGGAACTTTGTAACGTGTGTTAGATAATATAATAGAATAGTCAATGGGCTCATGGATTGGGCTAAGCTAATTGGTTAGTAGTTATGTTAAGCTAGCCTTATTTAAGTTGTAATCCAATCCAACCCAATCCAATCCCATACAAGGCCCATGGCTAAGCCTTTAGGGCATCATGTATCCAACTATAAATACACCATAAATGTGTCATTTGAGGTGTGTGCTTGAGTGTGTAAGTGTGTGTTTTGGTTATGATATAATAGTTCTTTCTTTTCATCTTTCTCTATTATCTCATACGATTTACATACATCAAGTCACCACCTTCGTGCTTCATTTATACGTGTGTTAAGGTTGTGTATCGTGATAAGGTTGATAAAAAAAAGGTCCTACAATTGGTATCAATCGCCAAACAATGGTTTAGGAATGTTTGTGTTTCGTTTTTTGGTTAAAACTTTACAAAAGGTTGCGTTTTTTCTTTAAAAACGTGAGCTTTTTAATATAAAGTTTTGATTTTTACGTGTTTTTTAGGCTAAAGTTGTAGTTTTTATTGATCTTTAAGTGTTTTGGAAGAAGTTTGTGCAAAACAAATCATTTGGAATCGTGTTTTTGAGTTAAAAATCGTGTTTTACAAAAATCTGGGCACTTTACGAGTAAGGTTTACGAGTAAAAAGTCAAAACCCTTTTCTTAGGCATAAGCTTATTCGTAAGAAGTGAAGTTTACGGATAAGGTTTACTTCTCTCACTTGGATAAGTTTGTGGAATACTTAAACTTGTGAAATCTCGCTAGCTTGGACAAGTTAGTAAGATACGATTCATTGTTACGCGTAAAACAGTTTTTACGCATAAGACATAAATCTTACGAGTAAGACCAGTGTTTACGAATAAGACTCAAATCTTACGCGTAAGGACCAAGTTTACGAGTAAGACCCAATCTTACGCATAAGGATTTACGAATTTGGACACGATTTTCAGCAAAACTTCAAACAGCCATAACTTTTGAACCGTAACTCCGTTTTTAGCGTTCTACCCATCAAAACGACCGTGAGAACGAGAAGAATGATACGCTGAATATAATTTTATTTGGGTCAACCTTCGAGGCCTAAAAACGCTCCGAACAGAAGTTATTGAGGTTTTTAAGTTTTCAGACCAAATTTACACTACAACAACCGAGCTTAATCTTCATTAAACACAACTCCTTTATCGTTGAATCGATCCTACATCAAATTTATCACAAATACCTTCATAAATGGCAACTCAACAAGACATTCATGCAGCCGGTGCTGAAAACCATCCTCCTATGCTGGAAAAAGGTGGATATCTTCAATGGACAAGTCGTATGCTCCGCTACATCAAAACCAAACCTAATGGAAAACTCATGATTCAATCAATTGCGAATGGACCCTTCAGACCATGAAAAATCTAAGACCCTGGAGATCTAAATGCAACACCTCTTGTTCCACCATCTTTTCGTGATCAAACAGAAGAAGAATACAATGAAGATGTGTTAGGATTTAGTAAATCCAGTTATTAAAGAGTCGGTCACCTCAAGTATATGTAATCGTTAGAAAGCTCGTAGTCATAGATTATTTAACATTAAGTAGTATTTAGCTTAGTAACACAGTGGAGGACGGACGGGTCTTTACCCACTGTATGCCTGATCCACAGCCCGTAGGTGGCGATTTGTGTAAGACTATAAATACTCTCTACCTCCCAAGGTAGAGAGTTGGAGCTCATAATAATACTTTCATTTTCTCTCACTAAGTTCCAAAACCTCTAACTCTTTCTCTCTCTAAAACCTCTTGTATACGCCTCTTTGATCATTGGTTTAGTGTGTTTGTGAAATCCAATATGTAACAATTGGTATCAAGAGCCATGGTTTGATAATCTCTCTTACATATCCTTGGATTTCTAGTGGTTTTAGATGGTTTTTGAGTTTGAAAAAGTTTAGTGGTTTTTGCATCATTTGGATCATTTCTTGTGTTAATGTTTGAATTTTGGGTGTACTTTTGTGTTAAGAATCATTGTAAGTGCTTGGGATTTGATTTGGTAAGCTTGAATCACTGTGGTTGAGCTTGTTTTGGATTGAAAAGTGTGTTTTTGAAGTTTTTCTTGCTAGCGACTTGGTTCTCGTAGTATTTTTCATCATAACGACTTGCTTCAGTAAAAGTTAGCGAGTTACAGTGTTAGTTGTTAGCGACTTGAGCCTAGCGACTTGTCTATTGAGACAAACCGACAAATAGTACAAGTTAGTGGATTCTCCACTACGGCTAGCGACTTGGTGAGGTTAGCGACTTTCTTCAGAAATTGTTAGCGAGTTGTAGTGTAACTTGGTAGCGACTTGATACTAGCAACTTGGATCTTAGCGAGTTGTTCTTTAGCAACTTAACTGTGTCTAGCGACTTGGTGCTTCGCGACTTGGTGTTAGCGACTTGGACCTTAGCGAGTTGCTCTTTAGCGACTTGACTGTGTAGCGACTTGGTGCATTAGCGACTTGAGTCCAGCGACTTGGTACTTAACGACTTGGTGATTAGCGACTTGGTTCAAGAATTCGTAGCGACTTGGTTGATTTTTGTTTGTAATACGGTTTTCTCTTGATTTAGTAAAATCCCGTGAAAGAATCTATTTCCCGGTTTAATCATAGAGTTATAAAATCCTGTGTAATCTGTTAACATGTCTACCAACGTACCTACAATCATCTCCACTGTTGCTGAGGATGTTCAAGCAGCTGGTTCAGATACTCGTCTACCTATGCTTGATAGAACTGACTACGACTCTTGGGCTCAACGAATCAGATTGTACTGTCTTGGAAAGGAAAATGGGGTCAACATTCTCAAATCCATTGATGAAGGACCTTATCAGATTGAGACTACAAGAGACTTAATTGATACAGCTGCAGATGGAACAATGATCTATGGATTAGACAGACCAAAGACGTATGATGAGCTCAATGATAAGGAGAAAAAGAGATTCGATGCTGACATCAGGGCTTCTAACATTATACTTCAGGGTCTTCCAAAAGACATCTACAAGCTTATCAATCACAACACTGAAGCCAAGGCAGTTTGGGATAATGTCAAGATGCTTCTCTCAGGTTCTGAATTAACCAAGGAAGACAGAGAATCATGAGTTTGAGCATTTCAAGATGAAACCAGATGAGAGTGTCTATGAGTACTACGCGAGATTCCATAATCTTGTGAATGATATGAGGAACATCAAAATGACCATGCCAAACATTCAGCTGAATTCAAAGTTTGTGAACAACATGAATCTCGAATGGCATAAGTTTGTCACCTCTGTGAAGCTAACCAAAGGATTGAAGAATACAAACTATGAGCAACTGTATGCCTTTCTTCTTCAAAATGCGAGACATGCTATGTTTGACAAAAGGATTCTTGAACAGTTCAAAACCAACCAGGGAGAAACATGTTCGTCAAATGACTCTACAGCTTTTTACACCAATGTTGGAATTACCACCAAAGCTTCTCAAGTCATACCCATGGGTAATGGTAATTACAAGCTCATCCCTGATCCAGCATATAAGCCTCCTGACCCAAACACATTCATGGAAAACTTCATCAATCAACTGTCTCTCATGGTTAGTCAAAACATGAACTCTCTCCCACACACCAACAATAACCTCAGAACAGCATCCAATCCACACAATCAAGCTACTGTCAGAGATGCGAAGGTTATGGTGCAACCAGTTCAAGAAAGGCAGTATGAACAGGGAAGAGGTGGAGTTGGTAGAGGATATGTGACAAATCAGAATCGTGGAAGGAATCCAAATCAGGGTCAAGCTAAGCCAATTAAGTGCTACAACTGTGGTGGTGATGGACACATAGCAAGGAACTGCACGTCTCCAAAACGCCCTCAAAATGCAGAGTACTTCAAAGACAAGATGTTACTTGTGCAAGCTCAGGATAATGGAGCTGTGTTGGATGAAGAGGAGTTGTTGTTTCTTGATGAGGGCAATGCCAAGACATATGATGCAGATGTGGATGAGCAACCAATTCAGGAGATAGGTCATAATCATCAGAATGCCTTTCAAGTCGCTGACTGTGAGGCATACGACTCTGACGTTGATGATGAACCTACTGCACAGACAATTTTCATGGCTAGCATTTCTCCAGTGGTCTCTCCAAAGGTCCCCTCACCACAGCAAGCTGGTCCATCCAGAAGCAATCATTTCAGAGGTATTAAAACTATACGATGATGTTGATGAGCAAAAGATACATGACAAAGTACAATCAACTGAAACTTTTAAGTCAGATATTGAAAATATGGGTAATATCCATATTGTCCCATATGATCAATATGTGAAACAAAGTGAAAGTGAGACTGTACCAAGTGATGCATCTTCTGCAGTCAATGATGACTATATTTTTGATGAATACACTACATGTGCCCATGATGAGTCTGTTATTTCTGAACTGAATGCCTATAAAGAACAAGTTGCTATTTATGAACAGCGTGCTAAGTTTGAGTTAACCACCCGTGAGCAGGAAATGGATGACCAAATGCGTACAATTATTAGAAAAAGTAATTTTAGAGAAGAAGTATTAAAACAAGAGTTAAACTCCTTACATGAAAAGCTTTCTAAAACTGCTAAGCAAAAACAAGAACTTCAAGAAAATGTTAAAATGCTTAAGCAAGAATTCAGTGCTAAGGAATCAAAACTTTTGAATGATTTTTCTAATCTAAAAACGTTGAAAAACAAGCTTGAAAATAAGTTGTACGTACAAGGGAATACCATTCAGACTGCTCACATGATCACTAAGCATAGAGTTCTCAGCGATAAGCATAGTACCCCCATTATAAAGGAATTCAACCCTGAGTATGGTAAGATAGCAAAAGCTGCTCAAAATGTAATCTATGATGGCAATGAGATTCTTAAACCTAGACATAAACCTAGTTGCATTGAGGAAGATAGAAAACTAGATGATGCATCTAGGGAGAAAATTAATAAGAAGCTTAACGATCATGCGTGTAAAGAGAATAACATAACGATCAAACCCCATGATTACACTAAGGAAAATTGGAAATCCTTGAACATGTTTAAGCCTCAAACTCAATTAACCTCAGAACAGATCTTTTGGAAGAAAGATATGGATAAGCTAAAAGTTAATGTACTTGTTGAAACAAACACTCCCCTTAGGAAAATGCCTGCAGCCACTGTGTATCCTCCAAATACACCAATGCATCTAGTTCCTAGATCTATTGCCACTAATAGCAAGACCTTAATCAGCCTGTATGTTGTTTATCAGCTGTTTGTAGATTTTGAGAAAACATGTAGGAAGAGAATCACACCTACAGGGATAACTGAGGGGGAAAGGAGTTTTGAGCAAACTAAAGAATGTTATTTAACTGAGGTCATGCCTTTCTTCAAACAATTAAAAGGTCAATTTGAGAGTCTTCAAAAAGGGATAAATTCATATATTAAAGAAATGGAAAAGGAATTTGATGCAATGATAGTTGTAGTCAATGATTATGAACAGGAACTCAAATATAATGAAGTTGAAAGGAAGAACTTGCACATCTTAAATGAGAATTTGATTTCAAGTTGTGTTGCTCAAGATATGTTTTATACTGTTACTAAGCACTCTATTACTGCTTCTCGATTTCATGAATTATCTATTGCATTGAAAGTTTCCCATGATCGTGTCATTGAGCTTGAAAACAAAAACTCAGAACTAAGTGAGAAAATTGATTAGGATGATCACGATAATTTGGTAAAACATCTTTCTAAACTAGAAGTTGAACATTTTGATTTACAACTAAAATATCAACATCTTAAAGAAAATGTCAAAACCTCAAATATCAAGACATCCTCAGATGTTCCGGAGTTTGATGCAGTTTTTCAGATAAATAAACGTGACGAACAGATTCAAGCTCATTGTAACACTATCAGAAAGTTGAAAGCCCAAATCTCTCAATTAAAGGGTGAAAAGAACAATGTGACTGGCTCCCAAATGCCTCTTCCTTTAGATTCTCAGTATTCTCAAACTTTTCATCTTCAAAACTTAGTTAATGCTTTACAAAAAGAAAACGAGAGTTTTCTAGAAGAAAATGAAAAAGTTAAACGACACTTTAAAGAGTTATATGATTCAATGAAAGTCACTCGTGACAAAAACAACAAAAAAATAACTTCTTTACAAAATGAAATTGAGAATCTGAGGAGTCAGGAAAAAGGGAAACTGCCACTTGTCTTTAATGAGAATGTTGCATCAAAGTCATCCTCAGACTGCAAATATACTGTGACTGTTAAATACATTCCTCCTCATCTTAGGAATAATGAACCTGTGTTTCACAAATATTGTGCTCACCTTAAGGATAGTCTAGAATGTCTCCGTGAGATTGTGGAAGAGGATTTCAAAAATAAGCCTCTTGATAGAGAAATTAGGTTTGCTTGCATTCAGGCCAGACGATCTCAAGAGCTGCTAGAATGTTTAATTGCAACATGTCCTAAATCCTTAGGTGCGAAAGGTAAAGCGGTGATGCCTTGTTCTATGCCTAGTGCCAAGCATACAAACCATTCTATGCCCAGTATTAAGAAAGTGAACACTAATGTGCCTTCAAGTAGTTCAGATCCCTGCACGTCTAGTTCAGGAATGCAAAAAGTAGATCAACCAACTAATGTTCCCATAATTCCCTCTACAGGAGTAATCAGTGACATAAAAGCTAGCGGGTCAAAGCCTCCAGGCGATACCAAGCAAGATAGGACCTCGCAAGCTAAGAGTGTGCATTGGAAGAGAGTAGAAGATCACCCTAGGAATATTAAGTTTGAGTTGAATAAAACGAATCGTGTTGATTCTAGTATTAGCTATAAGCGTACTGTAATTAATTCGAATTCTGCTACTATTCGCAAACCATGCAATGACGATTGCTTGAATTCTGTTATTAATCATGAGTGTGGTGTGAATGTTTTGTCTAATGCTGTCAAATGCCCAGTTAAAATTGTTAATGTTATAAATCAAGCTAAAAAGGCTAAAAGGCAAAGGCGAAAGAAAGTTAGAAAACAGTGGAAACCCACAGGAAGAATATTTAGTAAAATAGGTTATCAATGGATACCTTCTGGCCGTAAGGTTAATGAGTTCTGGCCTCAATTTGCTATAACAATGCCCACTAGAAAATGGATGCCTACTGGTAGAACTATTCCCTTAAGAAGTGAACATACTTTGAATAGGTCGAATACGGACATTAGCACTGCATCTATTTCTGATGATTCCATTGTTTCTACTTCTGATGTGGGTGTTCCAATCAATGTTACTAACCAAGTAGAACCCATTTTTGCATGGGGTTCCTAATTATCCAGTTATCCATTCTTGTATGTGTTCAACTGCAGATCGTTCAAATCGTTATGTGGTACCTGGACTCAGGCTGTTCCAAGCATATGACTGGAGATCGCTCGCGGCTCATGAACTTCGTGAGTAAATTCATCGGGACTGTTAGATTTGGGAACGACCATTTTGGAGCAATTATGGGTTATGGAGACTATGTGGTTGGTAAAAGCGTAATTTCCAGGGTATATTATGTGGAAGGTCTTGGTCATAACTTGTTCTCTGTTAGTCAATTCTGTGATTCCGATCTAGAAGTGGCCTTTAGAAAACATACCTGTTTTGTTAGAGAACTTGATGGTGTGGAATTATTAAGCGGTACTCGTGGTTCTAACCTATACACCATCTCTCTCGAAGACATGATGAAGTCTTCTCCAATCTGCTTGTTGTCAAAGGCTTCTAAAACAAAGTCATGGTTATGGCATCGTCGTCTCAATCACTTGAACTTCGGCACCATTAATAACCTTTCCAGAAAGGATCTTGTCAGAGGCTTACCCAGATTAAAATATGAAAAAGATCATCTTTGTTCAGCTTGCCAATTGGGAAAAAGCACGAAATATGCCTACAAACCAAAACCCACAAACTCAGTAATGGAAGTTCTTCATATCCTTCATATGGATTTGTGCAGACCAATGAGAGTGCAAATGATAAATGGGAAGAAATACATTCTAGTCATTGTTGCTGACTACTCTCGATTTACTTGGGTAAAGTTTTTGAGGACAAAGGATGAAACTCCAAATGTCATCATCAAACTTATCAAACAGCTTCAGGTTCGACTCAACAAAACAGTTAGAATTGTTCGAACAGACAATGGCACAAAATTTGTTAACAAAGACTTAATTCAGTTTTATGAAAGTGTTAGAATCAGTCATCAAAGAAGTGTTCCACGAACTCCTCAACAGAACGGTGTAGTTGAAAGACGAAATCGAACTCTTGTGGAAGCTGCAAGAACAATGCTAATTTATTCAAAGGTTCCAATGTTTCTATGGGCTGAAGCCATTGCCACTACTTGCTACACCCAAAATCGTTCCCTTATACACACCTCTCATGGAAAAACTCCATATGAACTTGTCCATAAACGAAAGCCTGATCTATCCTACCTTCGTGTGTTTGGTGCTTTATGTTATCCAACAAATGACAGTCAAGATTTAGGTAAATTAAGAGCTAAAGCGGACATTGGAGTTTTTGTTGGTTATGCATCAAACAAGAAGGGTTACCGAATCTACAACAAAAGAACTCGAGATATCATGGAAACTAATCACGTCACGTTCGATGAGCTGTCCGGGCAAATGGCTCCAGGACAATCCAGTTCTGGACCCGCATCTCAACCTTCATCAAGTAGTCCTATCAGTTCTACTCTTGTTTCTAATCCCTCACCAGCAACTCCTTATGTACCACCATCAGAAGATGATTTAATGAAATTGTTTGATCCAATGTTTGATGAACACTATGAGCCAAATCCTAATGATATGTCAATTCCATCAACAGAGGCTGCTCCTATCCCTGTCAATGAAGTCAACCCTTCAGTTTCAATATCATTAAGTCAAGAAGCGCCTGCTGCTGATCACTCTGTCTCATCAACAAATCATCAATCATCAAGTGTACATCATGGAATTGTTCCTGGCATCCATGATGAAGTTAACCCCTTTGCTACTCCTGAGGATGCCCCATTTGAAAACATATTTGCTCCTGAATCATCATCAGAACCATCTTCGTCAGGAGATATCGACTCTGCTACTTCAGTTCCTCAACAACAACCACATGAACACCTTAAAAAATGGACACATGATCATCCATTGGACAACATCATTGGAAACCCCTCTTGTCTAGTATCCACCCGAAAACAACTTGCAACCGATGCCTTATGGTGCTTCTTCAACTCCGTACTCTCTAAGGTAGAACCAAAAGATGTTAAAACCGCCATGAATGAAGACAGCTGGTTCAATGCCACGCAAGAAGAAATTCATGAGTTTGATCGACTTGATGTATGGGAATTAGTACCTGCTCCAGATTGTGCTATGATCATTGCTCTAAAGTGGATCTTCAAAGTGAAACTTGATGAGCATGGTGATGTTTTAAAGAACAAGGCTCGATTGGTTGCAAAAGGATACCGTCAAGAGGAGGGTATTGACTTTGAAGAATCATTTTCTCCAGTTGCTCGTATCGAGGCAATCCGAATTTTCTTGGCTAATGCTGCAAGTAAGAACATGGTAGTTTATCAGATGGATGTAAAGACGGCGTTTCATAACGGAGATCTTAAAGAAGTCGTATACGTCAGCCAACCTGAAGGCTTTGTGAATCTAGAACATCCTACTCACGTCTATCGTTTGAAGAAGGCTCTTTATGGGTTAAAGCAAGTTCCAAGGGCATGGTATGATACGCTATCAAAGTTTCTTCTATCTACTGGATTCAGCAAAGGAGCAGTTGATCCGACATTGTTCACCAGAAAGTCAGGCAAACATTTAATTCACGTTCAAATGTATGTTGATGATATTATTTTTGCCTCGACTGACCCCAATGAATGTGATCGTTTTTCTAATGAAATGGGTTCCAAATTTCAAATGTCAATGATGGGACAAATGTCATTTTTCTTGGGATTACAAATTTCACAAAGTCCTAGAGGCATTTTTATAAATCAATCTAAATATGCAAATGAGATTTTAAAGAAATTTGGATTTGATTCTCGTGACCCTGTTGACACTCCCATGATAGAGCGTACTAAACTGGATGAGGACCACTCAGGGATCATGGTAGACCAAACAAAATATCGTAGTATAATTGGATCCCTGATGTACCTCACATCCAGTAGACCAGACATTATGTTCGCTGTTTGCATGTGTGCTAGATATCAGGCTAAGCCGACCAAAAAGCACCTTGAAGTGGTTAAACGGGTCTTTCGGTATCTCCAAGGAACCATCAATATGGGACTTTGGTACCTGAAAGACACCGGTATGTCACTAACAGCCTATGCAGATGCTGATCATGCAGGATGTCAAGATACACGTCGAAGTACATTTAGAGGTGCTCAATTTTTGGGTGATAAGCTTGTGAGCTGGTCTTCAAAGAAGCAAATGAGTACTTCTATTTTCTCTACAGAGGCTGAATACATAGCCATGTCATCTTGTTGTGCTCAAATCCTATGGATGAGATCCCAATTATCTGACTATGGCTTTGAATTCAACAAAATCCCTCTGTATTGTGATAATAAAAGTGCTATTGCTCTCTCATGCAACAACGTACAACACTCAAGAGCAAAGCACATCGACATTCGACATCATTTCATCAGGGAGCAAGTAGAAAACGGTGTGGTGGAACTTTATTTTGTGAGGACTGAATACCAGTTAGCAGACATCTTCACCAAAGCTCTTCCTAGAGAACGTTTTGAGTTTATCCTCCCACGACTTGGTCTAAAGAGTCTTCAACCGGAAACACTCAAACGTCTTCAAGAGGAAGACGAGGAGTAAAGGTCTTTCTTCATCCATCTCTTGTAAATATTTTTTCGAAAAGCAAAATACAAAATTACAAAACCTTCAAAAAGCAAATAGAAAAATATAAAACTTTCAAAAAATCCATAAAAAAATTGAAAAATCTGGAAAAATTCCAAAAAATATTGTCGTTTTGTCATGATTTTCTCGATTCGATAAATATCTACGATCTTTGTGCTGTCATTCAAAGAATGACACGGGACTTTAGATGTTGTTCGAATAATAAAAAAAATCAAAAAATCAAAAAATATTTTTGGGAGAAAGTGAAACAATGGTTTATTGTCATTTCAGGCATTAACCAGTTTTTCAAAGAAAGAACAGAGCCATGCTTTATCTTGTTTTTCAAAACTCATGCTCTGAGTCTGTAAACAAATACTTATTATCTAATGAAAACTAATTGCTTTGTAGAATAACTCCGACTCTATTTTTGAAAATCATTTGGACTTAACGTTTGTCAAAAATATCTACCACTCAATCAAAAACTTATGTCATTGATTGAGGGGGAGAATGATTTCAATTAAATCAAAAGGTTATTTGTCATACAATTGTTTTCAAAAGATAATCATGCATGTTTAATCAATGGAGTGTAAGGTCTTAAAATCCGATCCTTATCAGTTAAAATGTTTTTCATAATCACGTCACAATTCTCCTCAAAAGCTTCCAAAATCAATTTAAATCTACAGAGATCAAAAATCTCAAATGATTTGAAAATTGTGATCGGGGGAGAATTTATGATTTAAATTGGATTTAAACTGATAATTCGATAAATGGTTTCATAAGTGTTTAGCAAGCTTTCCTCCCCACATGTGCCAAACGATTTCAAATTTTCTATGCACATGTTGAGGGGGAGCTTCTATTTCAAACCACAAAGATTTGAAACGTGATTGATTTGTATCTAAGTGCAGATTCCCTCTAGTATGTTCAAAACTCTTTCTAACCTCGAGGCACATATTGAGGGGGAGCAAACTTTTGAAAACCTCATCCTCCCCAATATGTTTTATCTACTTGATTTGATCAGGGAAGTGATGTTGATATCTTTTAGAAAATGGTAATCAAAGAAGTTAATCCTTCTTCTTGCCTCCGTGTGCTAAAACGATTTCTAATACATGATGCACATGTTGAGGGGGAGCTCTTTTTCTAAAAATATCAAAAACAATTCAGGTATAAAATGCTTTGATAATATATCACAAGTATCTGGATTGGTTTTCAAATGGTTTTCGATTGGTTCCAATAGCAGATGAACAATACCAAATAGACCGACCAAATTTACTTTATGTACGGTGGTATAAGGATGATAAGGTTAGGTTTTTGTTCCCATGATCCGCCAGAACCGGAGGGATCTACCTAGGGACAATCCACTAGATAGTGCAGAAGTCCTTAGGTATGATGAAAAAAGGAGAAAAGTGAGACATGGGAAGAGTGCGGACTGAGACTGAGCTAGTACTGGAATAAACCCAACAAGGTTCTAGTTATGAAGTCTCGGTAAGCACTGAAGGGGTTGAAGAATGAAAAAGAATTGAATGTGAAAAAGGGTGAAAAGAAATAGCCATCCATTTATTCAACCTTAGGGCAGAAACCGGGTTCAATTCATATGCTACTGGTGGTTACCAAGGTAACATCAGTATTGAAGACAAGACGTCATGGACCCAGTGACGCACTGCACTACAACTTCCCAAGCTACTCAAGTTCCTCTTAAAAGGACTTGTTTCATTCTCACGGGGAACCGACATTATCTATCGACTTTCTCTTAGAGTTTGTTGATATTGAAGAAGGAGACCCTCTCAGTAGTCTCCGGCATAGGAACCAAATGTGCACTATTGAGTCTAGAGCCACGAGATCATCTATAAATCTCATTAGGACACTGTCAATGAATACTCTCTGTTTCACACAATGTGGAAAGAGAGATTATATCTTATGAGTCCTACGCATTATCCTTGTGGTATTGCCAGAACATATGAGTGATATGCAAACATATTCACAATGAAGATGGAAAGCCTTCTGGAGCCAACATCAAACAAGCTCCTGGTGGGTGGCATGTGAGATCTATCCAATAGATCAACCATGTGACAACTGAGCAGAAACAATGAGGCGATTCAATCTATTGAATCAATCCTGGTTCAGGTTATAGATTGACGGATACCTTTGAAAAACCGGTCGTTGTGCTTAAAAACTCTTTTCTTTAGCACATCGACTATGTACTAATATTTCAAAATAAAAAGTGTTTATGATTGATAATTGATTTTCATTAAAACTTTCGTTGTATTGCAAAAACAATTTCTATTGAGCGGTACATGATTGTTTTTTTCAAATCTCTTTTCATCAATCAGTGAATCTCAATTCGTTGGTTCACTCACTCCGTGTTGTCTTCTTTGAGACGTTCCGGTTTGAGAACAGCTAGAGCAGCTGCGAAACCCTGGCAAGGAAATTCTTCAGAATTATACCTAATCACATGCAGTACTTGTACTGATCAAGGGGGAACCGTGGGCCGTGTACCTCAATTCAACGAAAGTGATCAAAGACACTTTTGTGCGCTTTATTGCTAACTGTTGTATGCAGGTACACCCGACGTTTGCAGCTGATCAGAATGATGCGGTCAATCCATAGCCGCATGCTCACACAACACATTCATTTCTAAAGAAACCATGATTAGTGCATCAATGACTCTGATATTTTCACTCCATGCTTCTGCTATGCTGCTGCAAATATCTTGAATCAGCTAAAGCTTCCACTACTCTGATAAGAAGAAATCATGATCCAGAATGTGAGCATGTCGGTCCATATGTCACAACATCACATGATACCAACACCACTATGGAAGAGTCAGAGATGTATGTTAGCTGATGATCTCAAAGCTGGCTCAACACTCATTATCACGTGGATCAGTAAAAGACCTCCACTTGGATTATCCAAACATGCAAAAATGAAGAATCAAAGACTACGAGCTACTGAGCAAAGAACTACATCATGAATGCAAGAACAATTTAAAATGTAATATCTGTTTGTAATCAATGTAATTTGAGGTGACCTCCCTTAGGGGGAGATTGTTAGGATTTAGTAAATCCATTTATTAAAGAGTCGGTCACCTCAAGTATATGTAATCGTTAGAAAGCTCGTAGTCATAGATTATTTAACGTTAAGTAGTATTTAGCTTAGTAACACCGTGGAGGACGGACGGGTCTTTACCCACTATATGCCTGATCCACAGCCCGTAGGTGGCGATTTGTGTAAGACTATAAATAGTCTCTACCTCCCAAGGTAGAGAGTTGGAGCTCATAATAATACTTTCATTTTCTTTCACTAAGTTCCCAAACCTCTAACTCTTTCTCTCTCTAAAACCTCTTGTATACGCCTCTTTGATCATTGGTTTAGTGTGTTTGTGAAATCCAATATGTAACAAGATGATAAGAAGCAAATCGAAGCAGATGACATGGCAATACACATCGTCCAACTGGGATTACCAAGAGAAATCTTTGCTGCTGTAGATAGTTGTGACACTCCTTACGATATGTGGGAACGTGTTAGACGACTATGTTATGGAATAGAAATTGGACAACAAGACATGGAGAACAAGCTGCTAACTGAATGGGAGAAGTTTACATCAATTCCAGGAGAATCCATCAAATCCTACTATGGAAGGTTTTGCACTTTGATGAATGAATTAATCAGAAACAAGTTGACACCCAAAACTATCGTGAGCAACATCAAATTCATCAACAATCTTCATTAAGAATGGGGATGCTATGTCACTATTGTCAACTAAACAAAGGACTTACATCAGGTGAACTTTGATCAACTCTACGATTTTCTGAAACAAAACCAAGCTGAAGCCAACGAAGTAAGGAAAGAAATATTGGCAAAGAATCATGATCCCTTGGTACTAATTGCACAAACACCAATTCCAGTGAACATACAACAGTAGCCTTCATCTTCCATTAATAACAACTTGCAGCAATACATTCCACAACCATAAGCTGTTATCCCTCAACAACAATTCTATCCACCAGAACAACAAGTCATTCAACAACAACAATATCCACAATACCAGGAACCAGGAATCACCAACCTTGAAGCTGAACAAACAGAGGCTTTGTCAAATGCATTTGCTTATTTAACTAAAGTATTCAAAGGACGCTATTCCACACTAACTAACAACAACCAAAGGATTTCATCAAACACTCACAATAGCCAAATTGCACAGCCGGGTTTAAATATAGGTCAACAAGGACAAATGGTTGGAGTTATATGGAATCAACAGGGATATGCTACTGGATTTCACTTGGGTAATCAGGTAGTTTCATATCATGGTAATCAGATGGTTCAGAATGTTGGCAATCAAATGGGTCAGAATGTTGGGAATAGAACAGTGGGTAATCCGAATGGGAATGTTGTAGCTCCAGTCGTTGGGAATTATGGAAATGTGAATCAGGGTAATCGGCTAACGTGTTACAACTATCAAGGAGTGGGTCACATTGCAAGGAATTACCCTACTAAGCCGAAAAAGAAGGATCCAGCGTATCTTCAGAAAGCATTTTTGTTGGTACAAAAGGGAGAAGCAGGGATGCAGTTGAGTGCTGAGGAACATGACTTTATAGTTATTATGGATGAAATGGAAGACCGAGAGGATATCAATGCAAACTGCATATTTATGGAAAATCTTCAGGAGGCTAAGTACGACACTGATTCTGACACACCTCCTGTTTATGACGCCAATGCAGTCTTTGAGGTACCAATCATTGATCCATGCTATAACAATGTCATATTTGATATGTTTACTCATTACGAACATCATTCTGTGACGCCAACACCTACTTATGATACATACCTGGAAAATCCGAGTAGTAGCAATATTAACTCTGAAACTCTAGATGTGGATCCTAGTGGAGGCTTTGTGCCACAAAATATGGAGACTGATGAGGAAACACGTGCCTTATTTTAATCATTGATTAATAATTGTGGCATTGAAATTGAGAAAGTGAAAAAGGTCAATCGCGATGTTAAGGCCGCCAATGATAAATTGACTGTTGAGCTTGTGAGGTACAAGGAAAATGCAAAAGCTATTGAATTTCACAAAAACAAAGAGTCAGAATTAGAAATTGGTTATCAAATTCCATTTTAAGAGAAAAACATTGCAAATCAAGTATGACACATTTGATGTTAATTTGAGCTTGAAAAAAAAATCTTTAAATGCGGAAATTTCTGATCTTAAAAATCAACTTTCTAAACAAAAAACAACTTATTCTAATCTTGAAAAAAGAAAAGAAAAAGTTGATATCTGATTTTTCAAAACGAGAAGATTCTCTTCTTGATGAAATTCTCGAGAAAAATGAAAAAATCAACAAATTGGAAAATTTGCTTGTTACAACGGGTCATTCAGCTCAAACAACCAATATGCTAACAAATCAAACTAATCCGTATTATCTTACAACACAAAAAATAGCTCTTGGTAACAAACCTCCTTGTGCACACAAGAAAGCTCAGAAAGAACATAATGTATTTAGATGTTGTATTGACATTGTGATTAGTTTGGTTATGCTTATCTTTAGCCACTTGCTTAGAAATAGAGATGAGATTATTTTATTTAGATGTTGTGTTGACATTAGTAATATCATGGTTGCTTAGAAAATGCAACATTAGTAATGTTACGGGCGCCTAAGAGACGCGTCATTAGTGTGCGTAAGAGATGAACAATGAGGAACTCCCATAGTAGCATCCTAAGTGGATGACATGTGTTTTTATAGTAGCATCATAAGTAGATGACCAAAGTATCCTAATAGATGACCAAGCGTCCTAAGTGGATGACCTGTGCTTTAAAAATCACTTATGTCCTAAGTGGACGAACCAAGTCAGAATAGCACGTATAATAGATTTAGAAGCCTGATGCAGGTATTTCGACCAAGATTTAATATTTGCAAGTCTCGTCTACCTAAGGTCTACATAATGCACTACCGAGCAGTGAACCCGATCGTGCGTAGTATAAAGAGTGGTAAAGCCGAGTTCGTTCCCAAGAGCTATGTAGATGAGGATCCTATTAACTCTAAGTGTCACTTGTTTTAACTTGTTTTGAGGTTGAAATGATTAATTAAACTAAAGACAAGAAATGAGATGCGCAAAATAAATAAAGGTTGTGAACAGAGGTGAGAAAGTGTGCTAACCTAATTAATCATCCTATCATGTAATGTCTATGTTTTCTAAATTACTTCAAATTGATTCAAGTGGGTGTTTAAGTCGCTAGAACATCATTTGGTCAATTCGTCCTAACCTATCAACAAAGGCTCCTACCCGACGTCAAAGGCCAACCCTTTGGGGAGTCGAGGGTCTTAAGTCACCTAAGCCAAGTCATTAAGTACTCTACATGCAAGATTCGAAAAAATGAGTTCCCAGGAGCTAGCATCTTAGACACTCATCCCTAACTTGTTAAGTTCGTCCATACGAAGGGTGATCATTTGGTCAGTTCGTACAAGAGGATAAAGGTCGTTAGTTGGTCAATTCTTACCCTCCCCTACTCTACCTACTTACTTAGGGTCAGTTGGTCAATTCTCCTAAGCAACTAGATATGACCGCATTTCAAAACTACCGAAGCTAGGGTAACTACCATCGAACTATGCATGCATACACTAGAAACAATTATATGGAAGCATGAAAACACAAATAATACATTTAAGGAATCACGTTCTCTGCCTTTGGAGCCCTCTTCACGTTCTCTGCCTTTGAGTTGTGAGTGAATGATAAGAAATGAAGATTTTAGGGCTTGTATTTATAGACCCGATCACAGTTACGGCGTAACTTAAATTGTGAGTTACGCCCTAACTTAATTATCTTCGAAACATATGCCTTGTTAAAGTGACTACGGCGTAACAATAAGGAATGGCTACGTCGTAGTTTGCAGCTCCGCCGTAGAGTTGATGTGAGTTACGCCGTAATGCTTGTGAGGATAATACGGCGTAGTTGATGGAGGCGCGAAATGCTTCATGACCTAGATGATTACGGCGTAACCTTAGCTAAGAGTTATGCCGTAACTGTAGTTGAGTTGGTCTTCAGTGGTAAACCACTAGCTACAGCGTAATTGAGAACATGTGTTACGCCGTAGCTTCTTCATAAATAGCATACTATCATAAAACCGTTATAAAAATCTTCAAATCCGCGTCTCTAAGCTCCAATGCTCATAATTTACCTGGAAGTGAAATATAAAGGAATACAAGCGTAAATCCATAAAAATGACATAAAATACGAGCATAACCGGGGGAAATTGACACTAAAAAGTCATGACTATTTAATGTTATCAAAGCCATTAGAAGATACTCGTCGGCTAGGGATATCTTTACTAGTAGTATGACAATTAGATATCGTCTAGCATTAGTAATGTGATTAGATATCATAAAAATAGTATGAATTATAGATATCGTCTGGTATGTAGAATGTGATTAGACATAACCATATGTCGTACAATGGTTAGACATCGTGAAGATAGTAGGAATGTAATTATAATTCACCTAGAAATAATATAAGTTAGATATCATGCTATTTAGATGGCAATGAACTAGTATGGCGTGGTAGTAGTTTCATAAGGGTCCAATTAGAAATTGGTTGCATAGCTTTATTAGTTAGCATACTTATGTTATGTTTATTCCCATATACTCACTAAGTCTTTTGGCATGCGGATGTGATGAGGTGTAATTTCATACACTTTTAAGGGGTCATTTAGCCTCTAAATTCGTATATATTTGATCATTTATTGCCCTAAATCATTTCTATTTGAGTTTTAGGTAATTGGGAAGCAAAAGCTAGAAAAGGATGCATTTTGGGCTTGATTGGACAAGAAAACAAAGAAAATGAAAACACCCGGAAAACCCATCACAAAAGAAGGTGTGATAGCGTCACAGATACAATGTGATGCCGTCGCTTGAAGAAGTTGTGACCACTCAGAGATATGAGACGACCTCGAAGTGATGGTGTCAAGACCAAGAATACGAAGGCTGAAGGCGTCACAGTTCCTAAATGACACCGTCACAATTAAGTCGGTGCAAGATTGAAACCCTAGATGACGGCAAGCTAACGGCGTCACAACTTACAAGTGACGCCGTCACGTTTGTAATCCTACATATATGTTCGCATTATTTTCATTGTAAAGGGTAGAATCTTGTGTGCAACTTTGAAGTACAAACCCAATACATTTTTCTCAGCTTTTGCTATTTTGTCACCCATAACTCCATGTTTTATTGAAGATGAGTTATTCAATTGTTAATCATTACAATATGTGTGGAAAACTAGAAGGAGGGGTTGAATAGTTTTACCGATTTTAATTTAAGTTTCAAAGATTTAGATTCGATCTTATGTGAATTTGTATGGATGGATAAGTAGTACAAAGCAATAAGTAAAGTAAGTAAAGAAAGCAAGTAAAGTAAGAGGATAGAAAGTAGCGACAAAAGTGATTTATACTGGTTCGGCAACAAGGACACCTTCCTTGCCCTACTCCACTCCATGAGTACCCCACTCGAGAGTTCAAGCATTATGTCAACAAGCTCCTTCAACTTGGCGGAGAAGCCTCACAACGTCGCTTACACTTTTTCTGGTACAAAGCTAAATACCGAGTTCTTCTACGAGGTAGAACTAAACCTTTACACAACTATTACACAATAACTATGTGAAATATGAATTATAAGATATGCTACAGAAATCTTGTGGATGGACAAATCAATCAAGGTCCCTTTGCTTGGATGACTTGTAGAATAGCGTGATCTCCCCTTCGTGAAGGACCAATATGAGAATCACAAAAAAAGATAGAAGAACTACTATAATGATCAGAGGTTAAGAGAGTGAGATAATATATGAGAAAGTTGTAAAAAGAAGGGGTGAGGAACAATGAAGAAATGGCTCACTATTTATAGGCAAAAAAGCCTTCTGTCCTACGATTCTTGCGGATATCTCACCCAAGGGATACGGCCAGTGCATTTCCAGGGATCCAGCATTCTGGGTCAGAATATTTCGGATTTTGGGTTGCAAACCTGGTTATGGGTTATGGGTTATGAGCCATGGGTCATGGACTTTGGGTCATGGGTACCCAACAAGATACAATTTATCTAGACAATGGGTCATTGGTCTTGTGTCATGGATAATTGACATTGGGTCATCGGTCTTGGATAATACCCAACATGATTTCATGCATGATTTCATGCATGATGTCATGCAATGGGTCATGGGTTATGGATTAGCTTCATGGGTATGTGTCATGGTTCTTGGATATTACCCAACCTATTACATATTATATTACCAAAATTTATAATTACAACATTTATGTAAATGACTATTGAACCTGAGATCTTGATAGATCTTTGAGCGCTCGTGAATCATTAGCAATGTTTATGTAATCACAAACACACTAATAGAAAGTCTCAATTACTTGTATTCTAAAGCGGAAATCAAACACAAGTAAAAACACAGATAACTAAGAATACTTTGATCCTCTATGGATCTTTTAATAATAATAAAACTTGTTTTTCAAACTCGTACCTCATACATACTAATGTGTTCCTTTTATAGATAAGGAACCCTAAACCGTTTCACAAGAAACGTATATTCATAAAACTAATGAAGATATACATTATCACTTCCTAATAAAGCTCATGCATATCTTAACTAACTTTAAAATACGCGGAATATCTATATCCGCAGAAACAAACTACGCGGTTTTACTACTTTCGCAGAATCACTTCTTCAGCAGAATCCAACACTTCAGCAGAATCCATCAACAGTAACTTCAGCAGAATTCTTATCTTGTAGAATTCCCAACAATCCTCCCCCAATCTTGAATTTGACATGGTTAAGTTCAAGATTCTTGATAGATCTATAATACTTTAGCACAAGAGGATTGTCATCGAACATCAGCAGCAAAGAAGCAAAACAACCACATCTCTATGATGGCAAAACTATGAAACTTCAGATCTTTGCAGCAACAAATGACAAAGTGTACATCAAAACATATTAGTTTCATACTATTCTCATCACATCCAGGTGTGTTAACTCCTGTGAGAGGTGAATCATTGAAAATAATGGATTTGATGTCTCTTTACCAATAGCCATTACTACTGGAGTAGCCAAATGTTTAAGTTAGAAAACTATGGTACACTGATAACCATCAATTTTTAGCAAATCAGCAGCTATAAACGGATTTGAAATGTCTTTACCTGTAGCCGTTTGCTCAGGACTAGTCAATTCTTAGGTGAAAAGAATCACCTTTGGTGAATTGATTACCAAATATGGTATTCCACCGCCTTTACCACAAGCCATATACTTGTGGGCTAGTCAATTCTTGGATTCCAAAAAGGAATAAGCCATGGTGAATTGATGACCATACAACCCTCAGAAATTAAGCATGGGTGAGTTGCATACCCTATGGTTTTTAGCAAACCATTACAGCTATCAACAGATTTGATGTGTCTTTACCAAAGATGTACCCTTTGGACTAGCCAACTCTTTGATGGACACAAGGCACATCTGGTGAGTTGATAACCATCAAAAGAGTTACATACAACAAACCTGAAGATATAAAGATTTTTTTTTAACTAAGAATAAGTAAACAAAGAAATACTTACAAATAAACAAAGAAAGAAATAAGTACAAGTAAACAAAGAAAGAAATGATAAAGATACCAGAATCAAGTAGAAGCTTTGTGTTGCAGAAGCTTGGACTTGATCAACCCAATCAATTGTTCAGCATGGGTCATATCATTCCCCACTGGATCAGGAGGAACTTCCAATTTCCTTCGAAGCATACGTTTCAGCAGTTTAATGGACAAAGGATAATGTTGATCAGAAAACATGCATACAGAAAGTCCACACTTTGTCTCCACAACATGCACATTTGGGATAGGGTAAAATCTCCAAGTATCAACCCTCCACTTATGTGAATTCTTCCAAATTGAATACCCTTTACCATTTGGAGACTGAGAATCAAAAAGAACTTGAAGATCTCCCAATAAGTACAAACTAGAACCCTGTGGTGTATGAGTGGCATAATACTGTGTGACAAGGCCATGGAGAGTAAGCAAATCTTGCCTATCCACCAAATGAAGGATGTCTTTCAAGAAAGTAAACTGCATAGAAGAGTTATCTATCCTATATATGGTGTTAAAATGTCCATCAGTCAATGTCCATTTTATCAACACACTAGAAGAACCCTCAGAAAAAGTTGCAAAAGAACCCTCTCTGATAAATGTTGTATCAACAGCCTTAAGGTCCAAATGCTTAGAAGAACCACCCTTATGAGATTTATGAACTCCAAAGGCCTTCTTCCCAGCTAATCTCACAGATCTCCTGATGGCAATGTGTCTCCTTTTGGACATCCTTTTCCCCCTCCTACCAGGTACATAAATGCCCATAGAAAAGGAAGAAGGTACCTTCTCAGATGCACCAGAGGCATCTTCAGTAGGAACAGAAGAGGTAGAAACAGAGGGAATTAGAACAGATGCACCCTCTGCCTACAATTTATCAAGTTCTTCTCTGGCATGTTTAGCTCTAGCATCTTCTTGTTCAACTCTCATAACCATGTCTGTATCATAGTTAGATAGATGTACTCCTACTTGTGCAGCAGATGCAGAAGAAGGAATAGTATCAGGCTCAATAGTGCTAGCAGTTTCCTTTGGATCCATAGATGTATCAGCAGCACTTGGTGAAGCTTCAGGAGAAACAACAATAGGTTCAGCAGATTGTACTCTCTCAGAAGAATGTACAGCTTCAGTAGGTTCCTCAACAGAAACAACATGAGTGCTCAACTGTGCTCTATCATCATCAAAAGAATCCACAATCTCAACTGTCTTGGGTCTTTTGGCTTTTGGAGCAATCATACCACCAGCAATCCTTTTCACTTTAGAAGCTGGTGTAATATGCTTCATAATCTTATGATACATACTAATTAAGTCAGATTCAGATAAAGCCCAGACTTGCTTCTTTGTCAAACCAGATTGATAAAGAGCAGTACTCTGATTATACACCACATTTCTCATATAGGTTTTCTTCTGTGCTTCAGTCTGTGGTTTCTCCCTCTTAGCTTTATCCTTTTGTGCAGCAATAGCTTTTCTCTTTTCAGCTGCAGCTTTCTTCTTTTGTTGTCCAATATCCATCATTTGTGCAGCAAAGTTTTCACTATTAAAGTCAGCCCCTAAAATGCTTTGATCAAGAGTAGGATTGGAAGCAGCTTGAAGAGTGTAAGAATCCCATTGCTCATCAGTAAATTTAATAGATTGTGCATCCAATTCTCTTTGTCTCTCAGGAGGCAAATTTGTAGTAAACTGATCTGCAAGCTTTTGTGCCACTGCTTGACTCTTCATCAAATCTGCATATTCGCTTAGCATTCTGGCTTGCTCTTGCCTTTCCTTTTCAGTTACAAGATCTGAACCAAGATCTTCATCAATCATAACTCATTTCCCTCTGTCCGAAAATATCCATAGTAGGAACATTGGTAGCAGGATCATGAGAAGAATCATCATGAGAAATATCAATAATTGGAACTGTGTCAATATTCTCAGAAGAAACACCAATTGAAGCATCAGGAGTAACATGTTGAGAAGGATCTTCAACAGGTATAGGAGATACAGCAACATCAGGCTCCACAACAAAGGTTCTCCAAGCAACAAATGTTTCATGAGGTGCTGCTGAAGGTATAGGACATGGTTGTTCTTACACATATGATACATGACCTTGTTCAGAAGCAACATCAACCATGTGTGCATCAGTCATAGGATGATCACCAGTAAATGGAGCATCATCAACACTTGGCACCTTAGAAGATTCAGTGGAATCCTTTCTCAAATACTGTCTTCTCCTTCTTCGTTTAAACTGAATAGGTTCCTTTGGTTTTGAGGATTCAGCAGCAATGGGAGAAGAATCATGAGTCTGTTGAGCAACGTTAGCCAATAACTCAAGAGAATCCAAAGGTATATCCTCCTGCTCTTCATCAGAGGTAACCACAAACTTCCTTTTGATGTTCTTCCCAAGTTTTGCTTCTAACTCCTGAACCTTCTTTTTTAACACGACAATCTCACCACCAAGTGTGGATTTGGTATCTGCAAGCTCCGTTCTGAGATCATCAACTTCTTTCACATACCTGTTCAGCAAAGCATATACAGAGGTAAGTGTAATAGGGTCCTCAGCTCCACCAGCAGATTGCTCAGTGATAATGGGAGCTTCATTGGGCCTTTCAGGAGAAACATGTACATGCTCAAATATAGGAGAGCTATCATCAAATGGCTCTCTAACTGGACTAGGTGTGGTCAGTCTAGTAAACTCAGGTTCAAGCTCATCAGGAGCAACATGATTAGGTGGTGGACTAGGACTAGGACTAGGTTAAAGGGTAGGTGGAGGTTGGTCAGGAGAAACATTTGATGCTTTAGCAGTTGTGGAGGGTCCCTCATCAATGGAAACTGATGGATTACCATCAGCAGCAACATTAGGAGAGGGTGGAACACCAGAAACATTACCCTCATTAGCAACATCATTACCATGTGGCAACATAGCTTCTAGCAAAGGATGATGTGCCCCAACATAATGAGTTTTCATGGAAGCAAACAATTTAGCACTAAGAGCTCCTATGGGACAAAAGACTCTATCTTGGGTTGTTATGTCTAATATCATTTGTAAAAACCTGGGATACATTAGAAACTTATGCTTTTTCTTTTGAATATTTTCAACCATATTATCAAAAATAAACTTAGAGAAATTATAAGTTAAACCCTGTGATAGACATACAATACCACAACCCAATTGGGTAGAAAATTAATCCCATCCTCCTGAGTTGTTGCTTATGCACTGAAGTAAGGTATGCACCAAAAACCTCCACATGGGGCAAAACTTATTCTTGTGCCACATATCCGTGTTAGTACTTTGGTATCCAACAGCTCTTAACCCAGCAAGTATCTCTTCAGTGTTAGTGTGATATACCCCACCTTCATCATCCAAACGAAGTTGTGTTCTTATTAAATCCTCAGTCACCACGTACTCAGTTCCATCAATCATTGTTACAATTTCTGTGTCACTTCGTTTAGTAGCAGATGCCCAAAATTGTTCAACCAACGATTCAAATATCACATTAGGAGAATGTGTTAGAGCATAATGAATCTTGGAACACTTCAAGAAATCCACTATAGGTTCATACAGTTCATGTCCTTTTGCTTTCCCCAAAAAAGCAACCTTGTTGTGATCTTTCTTAAATGGAAGTGCCGCCATGTGAGAAATTGTGAGAATAGGTTATGAATCAAGCAAATGGAAATGTGTTTAAATTGATTGAAGAGGGAATTAGTTGATTTTGGGCGAAGATTATGCGAAGTAGTGTATAAATAGAAGTTACCCAATTATGGTCAAAAATATCGAAACAAATCGTTGACCAGATATGACGTGTAAAGTAACTCCAACCAATTTCAAAATTAACGCTTCAGCACAAGGGATGGTTAATCTGCTGATGGAAGTCAATCAGTAGAATCACCTCAAGTGTAAAGTATCTTGAGTAAATATCTTGAGTTTTACTGTGCCACCCAACTCACATTAATTGCCATCAACCCTTGACTTCGCCTATAATATAATCCCAATTCACAATAAACACATATCAATTACCCCCAATGTACTTCGAAACCCTAAGTTCTCAATAATTCCACAATCAATAACCACAAATATGTCTACCAAACCAGAAGTCATCAATCTAACCTCTTCCTCATCATCATCATCCAGTGATGATTCACGCCCATTGTTTTGATACCCTTATCAAGATGAACCTCGACCTTCAAAATCCCCATTTCTCCCTTCATCTGAAGATGATAGTGTAATGGATCCAAGTGATTCATCTAGGGGTTCTGATGACTCCACAGAGCGTCTAGAACCAATCTTCAATAGATTGGTAAGAGAGGAAGCGGAGAGGACAGCAACAGGTGGAGAGAAACCCCAACCTTCACAACCCCAACCCCAACCAGGGCCACGTGCCAGAAATCCACCACTCCCAAAGACAAGAGAGGTGGTGATTGGTCTTTCTGCTCCAGGATCTGGTGCTACATATCATGGAAGCAGGGGAAAGGGCAAGGAGGCAGAGGTGAAGTGAAAGGGGAAAGGGAAGGTGGAGTACAAGATGCTCTATGGTGGAACGAGTAGATGGAACAACTGAAGATTTCTCATATCACAAATGCATCCATCTTCATTTTCATCAATCCATCCTTTCCATTTCCATCTTTAGCTTCTTCATTGTACTGGTCATGCATATCCACCAGCTTTTGTAATAGATGATAGGAGCTAGAATATGTTTGGTAGATTTTGTATAGGAATGATCATGCATATCCACCAGCTTTTGTAATAGATGATAGGAGCTGTAAATTGTTTCTTGAATGAATGAACAACATCTCTTTTATATCTCAATGATTATCACTTGATCTTTACTTCAGTACTTCTCTTCAGTAGAAATAAACTTTAAGCTTACATGACCATTTCCCAATGAATCAACTTGGTGAACTTCAACTTAAGATTAGTAACTGTTCAGGCATTCTTCAAAACAGAAACAAAGTAGCAAACAAACCAAAACATACAAGGCTAAAAGATCATTAGCTGGTTAATGTTAGCAAACAAAAACATAAACAATAATCTACATAATTTACAAGTTAGACAATACAATCCTCCCCTGAGGCATATGCCTCCCCTTAGGCTTATGCCTCCCCTCAAACTTTGCAGTTAAGGGTTAAGCATCCCAATATGGACTCTCTGCAGAGGATGATCCTATAACAACAACAAAAGAATATACAGAAAATTAGTACACTATGGAGACTCAAGTCATCACTGACTTGAGCCTGCCTTGTGGATCATAAGATTTAGGCCATGTAGATGTATAAGATCCACCATTGTTCTTGGACCTCCATTGAAAATTATGTCCCTTTTGAGTCCTAGAACAACCTGCTGAGGGCTTCACAGCAGTATCCCTATACCCCTTGCCAACATACATTGAGTCAAAACATCCAGGCCAATAACCATTTTGAAAATATGAACTAGTTGGTCTCACATATGGTCTAGCAACAGATCTGCCCCATTTTGAAAATTGTTTATCAGCAGAATTGTGTTTATAAGTTGCTTGTGGAACAAAAGATGGTATATCATTAACATTTTTCCACATTGGTCGAGATTTTTTTTGACTAGCACATACACCCATTCTTTGCTCATGAAAATTACAATCCTTAATCAAATGAAATTTACTTCCACAAACAAAACATGTCTTCTTTTTATAAGATTTATTCAAAGTGAAAGATGTGTCATTACATGCAAAAGCATTTAAACCACAAACATAAACAGAATTATTGTTTTGCAAAGAATTAAATGACAAGTCTTCAGAAGAAACTATCTTGGAATTTGATTCCTCAGCAGCAACTCTAACAGGCTTGTAGGGAGTCTTAGGTGTAGTCTTGGGTGAGGTCTTGGGAAGGTCTGACTTTTCACTTGAATCACAACTGGTATATGTAGTAGACCCTTGGTCAGAGGACTTGTCACTGTCAGAACAAGAGACAAAGTCAGCAGATTTAGAATCAGGGTCTGGCAAGTCTCTTGAATTTTTGCCATAAAGATGGTGTGATCCATCAAAGTCTACTGTGATGGAAAGGTCAGTGGGCATATGTTCTCCTCTAATAGGTCCAGGTACAGCATGTAGGTCTCCTTCTTTTACATAATTAGCTAATCATGTTGGTGTAGATTTAGGTGTATCAGTTCTAGCTTCTAAGCCAACATACTTCTTAAAACCTAAACCTAGCCCAGAGTTCACAGATTAACTACCATAGAGAAATCTAGCTACTTTGTCACCTGACACTAACCATTCATTATATCTAGCTACTTCCTCATCTAGTTTCTTTTTCAGCACTAGGTTTTCTGAAACTATATCAGCCTTTTCTTTCTCAGTACATTTTAAATCAATTCTAGTACATTCCAAATCACTTTCTAACACCCTTATCTTTTCATCATAAGCAAGTTAATTCTTTTGAAACCAAATTTTTTGTTTTTCTACAGTTTTTAAAGCTTGTTTGTAAGCCTCAACTTCGACATAACATTCATTATATTTAGGTTTCAATTCATCATAAGCTTCTTTAATTTCATTATATCTTACACTACAACCAAAAACACAATTATGTACTGAGAGATGCCCATTAAGGCAACTTGATTATGCTGATCCTCTGTAGTACAGCTTGCCAGCAATCCACTCTGCTCAGAACCAGAAACTTCATCATTATCAGGATCATGCACCTTCCAATTGACATGGTCATCCAGTGTGACCAAAGCTGTGGAGGATCCAGCTTTGGTAGTCTCAACTTCCATTTGATTCTGCTGATAGGTAGAATACCTAACTTCATCACCAGCCTTCCTATCCTTGCATTCTCTTGAGAAGTGACCCATCTGACCACAAGTATAGCACTTGACTTTCCTTCTGTCAAATCTTGCTGAATCTCTTCCCTGGAAACCAAACTTTCTCCCAGACTTACTCTCAAACTTCTTGATGTTCATTGAGAGCATGGCCAGTTGCCACTTCAAGTTCATCTCTTCCATATCAAGTGGATCCACCTGTTCAAAATCCTCAAATGCTAGTTGCTTCTTATTTTCATAATCAGCAACAAAAGAGTGACTTACATCTTCCAATACAACACTGGATTTAGGATGTGATGTTGTGGTGATGTAGGATGATGATGCTGAGGAAGTTGGGCTTGGAGCATAGGACATCTTATGTGAGGAGGTGCTAACAAAAGCTGAGTGAGTGGGAGTGGATGAACAAAAAGGACTTCTGACATCGGGCTCAAGAGTTTTAAGTCTGTTGTAGAGATCATCAAAAGTGACCAGATATAGCCCACCTTTTGCCTTGAGTGTAATGCTTACTTGCAACCAAGATGGAGGTAAAGATCGTAAGAACTTTGAATTGCAGTCCTCATTGTCTGGCATGGCCTTCATCTGATTCAATTGACTCAAAATCCTATGGAACTTGTCATATCCCTTGTGGATACCTTCTTCCTCAGATATTGGAATTCTTGAAACTGCTGTTTCAGCATTGATTTCCTCATCTTCTTTGACTCCTCATTCCCACCAAACCTAGCCTTGATTGCCATCCAGATGTCCTTAGCATCCTCCATGTAGTGAAAGTCACCCATGTGATCATCTGGTATAGCCTGAAGGAGAATAGTTAGAACTTTATTCTCTCTCTGAACAGCCAGTATCTCTTCAGCAGTTTTGGGACCAACAATGGTAATAATACCATCAGCATCTTTGACGCACTTCTTCAAACTGTTACCCTTACGAACAACTTCCCAAAGATTCCAGTCAATATTGGATATCCAATTCTGCATCTTCATAGCCCACAATTCATACTCCTCCTTCTTGAGGTATGGGAACTTTGCATTTCTGTTTGTGAGATTGAGTTGTTGCAAAGATGTAGTGTTTTGATTCTGAGTAACTTCATTTTCATTGTCTGGCCCAGGCATTGTTATGATTGTTTTGGTTGTTTTGGTTGTGAGGGTGTAAAGAAAAAGATTTTCTTAGTATCACAGAGACTCTCTCGAGGCTCTGATACCACTTGTTGAACCTAAGACCTTGATAGATCTTTGAGCGCTCGTGAATCGTTAGCAATGTTTATGTAATCACAAACACACTAATAGAAAGTCTCAATTACTTGTATTCTAAAGCGGAATCAAACACAAGTTAAAACACAGATTGTTGGGTTTTTGGTTCCTTGGATCAAGAATTATTCTAAGTGTTGGAACTACGGACAGTATTGATAAAACCACGGACAGAAGAATGGAACAACTGATGAAGACAAAACCGCGGCTAGTAGTATTGTGTAACCACGGATATTGTAATGTAATCACTGCTAGTCTTGTATAGTCGGTTTAGTATTTTGTATTAGATAAATATGGAAAAGATATTTATCTTGTAGGTTACGTATTGTATAATGTAAAGGACTCCTTAGCCTATAAAAGGAGGTTCTAGGATAGATTAGATATACGTATGTTTTATATCTAAGGTCGATACACTTCAAGGTTGTAAAACCCTAATACTGGTTAGAGTATTCGTATTAATAATAATATTGAGGTGTTGAATGTTCATTGTTCTTCTTCTTAAGATTAAGTATTAAATTTCGCGTGATACTTAATAATTATTTGTTTAAGTCAGTTTCTATATTAGATCGTTTGCTCAACTGGGATCAACAAGTGGTATCAGAGCGTGTGATCTAGAAACTGTAACCAAGAAGAAGTTCTATTAAGTTTTGTTCAAGCAAGTTAAGATGTCTGACGAAACTCACATGGTTACTGCATCAAAGGTACCCATGCTCAAGCAGGATGAATACCAAATTTGGAGAATGCGAATGAGGCAATACATTCGTATGATTGACTATGCCATCTGGGATGTTGTTGAAAAGGGTGATACTCTTCCTAAGAAGAGTGCAGATGGTACTAAAATAGCCATTGTTAGTGAGGTTGACAAGGCTAAAAGGAAACTGGAGATTAAAGCACTTAGTATTCTCTCCATGGGAATACCTAATGAATTTGCCTTGGACTTTGATCATTATGAGTCTGCTAAAGATTTAATGGATGCTATTGAAACAAGGTTTGCTGGTAATGAAGCTACAAAGAAATCAAGGAAGAATATGCTAAAGCATCAGCTTGAGAACTTTACTGCTCTTAATAGTGAAAAACTTGATGGCACTTATAACAGACTTCAAAAACTTATCAGTCAACTGAAGTCTGTGGAGTATAAAGTTGCTCAAGAAGATATCAATCTTAAGTTTATTAGAAGTTTGTCACCTGACTGGGCTATGCATACTGTTGTGTGGAGAAACAAAGATGACTTTGATCAGATGACTCTGGACAATCTCTACAACAATTTGAAAGTTTATGAGTCTGAAAAGAATATTGCTGGTTCATCTTCATCTACACAAAACATTGCTTTTGTTTCTACAAACCATATAAGTTCTCAAGATGCATCCACTGCTGCTTATGGTATAACCACTGCTATTGCAAACAATACCACTGTTAGTGATAATGTCAGTGATGGTGCAATTTTTGCTTTTCTGGCTGATTTAACTACCAGTGTTACTGTTTTAAATCAAGATCTAGATCAAATTGATCCTGATGATCTTGAAGAGATTAATCTTCAATGGCAAATGGCAATGTTGACTCTCCAAGCAAGGAAGTTTCTGAGGAGGACTGGAAGACAGGTTAAGTATGATGGTCAAAGGAGAGCTAGATTCGACAAAAGCAAGATGGAGTGCTTTAACTGCAAGAAGAAGGGTCACTTTGCTAGGGAATGTCGAGCTCCTAAGAGAATTGAAAGCATTAAGAAGACTCCTGAAGAGCATGCTTCTTCTTCAGCTTTGGTTGCTCAAGATGGGATTGGTGACTATGACTGGAGTGATCAGATTGAAGAAGGTCCCAATGCAGCTTTTCTTGCTAGTGAAGCTTCAAAAGAGCATAACTTTGCTCTTATGGCCTATGTGTTGATCCCAGTTGAGCAAACGATCTAATATAGAAACTGACTTGAACAAAGAACTTATTAAGTATTACGCGGAATTTAACACTTAATCTTAAGAAGAAGAATAATAAACTTTCAACACCTCAATATTATTGATAATGCGAATACTCTTACAGTATTAGGGTTTTGCAACCTTGAAGTGTATCGACCTTAGATATAAAACATACGTATATCTAACCTAACCTAGAACATCCTTTTATAGACTAAGGAGTCTTATACATTATACAATACGTAACCTACAAGATAAATATCTTTTCCATATTTATCTAATACAATAAACTAAACCAACTATACAAGACTAGCAGCAGTTACATATCATCTTCCGTGGTTATACTCTTCTACTAGCCGTGGTTTGTCTTCATCTGTGGTTACATCTTACTGTCCGTGGTTATATCCAACCTGTCCGTGGTTCCAGTACTTAGAGTAATTCTTGATCCAAGGAACCTAAAACCCAACACTATGCTTCATCTTCTGGTTCAGATTCTGAGGTATCTAATGATTCTAAAACTTCTACTTGTTCTTTTAAATCATGTCAAGATAACTTAGAATCTCAAAAAGCTATCACTGAGAGTTTAAGGAAAGAAGTAGAAAGACTGTCTCTAGATAACTTAGGTTATAGAGTTGGTCTAGAAAGTGTTGAAGAAAAGCTTAATTACTGTATTAAATGTGAGTTTGAGTATGTTGATAAAATTAATATACTAGGTGGAGAAATTGACCTTAAGGATAGAGAGATTCAGATGCTTAAAGAGAAACTAGAAAAGGCAGAGAGTGTAAAAGCAGAAGCCCTAAAAGAAAAAGAAAAACATGTTGTTAGGGTTGCTAAAACACAGTATGCTTCTGATCTAGTAAATAAACCAATAGGTCAAAAATTGTTCAATGATGGTACTGGCCTTGGTTACAATGATATGCCACCACCATCTCTTATGAAACATGCACCACCTGCAAAAGAGCTCTCATTTAGCAGTGAATTTAGTTTTAATAAACCTATAGGTGAGACTAACAACATTGAATCACCTAAGATAGGTTCTGACAAGTCATCTGATGCTCCCACAATTGAAGATTGGGAATCAGATTCTGAGGAAGATAGATCTGAATCAACTAAGCATGAAGAGATAGAGAAAGTTAAGAAAGTTGATTCTAAATAGGCCAAACTTGTACCTAGATTTGGAGCTTAAATTGGTAAGAAAGTAGTAGAGTACAAGGAAGTACATAGGGAACAGATGAAAAGATACATACCTAGGGGAAACCAGAGAAACTTTAATGGACTAATCTCAAACAGATTAGGAGATGAGTTTCAATGTGTTAAAAAGGCTTGTTTAGCATGTGGTAGTTTTGAGCACTTACAGAGAAACTGTTATAAAAATAGACCACAAGTTTGGAATCATTGGAGGAGGGTAAATCATCAAAACTTTTCAAAGAAAACAAACCCTCTTCCTAGCGAAAACATGATTCCTAGGGCAGTATTGATGAGGAATGGGAATACAAAATCAATAGTCACTGCTGCACCTAAATGGGTTCCAACCACTGCTAAGCAAAATGTAATCACGGCTAAGCAAAATATCACCACTAATAGAAAAGAAGTTTTAAAAATTCCAAATGTGATAACTGACACAGTGGTTGGAAATCATTTTTATGCTGTTAAGGCCTCAGCTAGTTGGCAATGGAAGCCTAAGACCAAGGTGTTACATCATGTCAACTGTGCATCAATGGACCTAAATAAATTTGATTATGTTGATGCACAGGGCAGACCCAAGTCAGTATTGGCTTGGGTCCACAAAAGGAACTAATTTGTTTAATTTCATGTGTAGGTCAATCTACATGATGAGCTAAAAGATAAAGGAGTTTTTGATAGTGGTTGCTCTTGGCACATGACTTGGGATGGGAGCAACCTGGAGGATTTTGAAGCTTTTGATGGAGGATATGTGGCATTTGGTAATGATCCAAAGGGAGGAAAGATACTTGGCAGAGGCACAATCAGAACAGGGAATTTAGACTTTGAAAAGGTCTATCTGGTACAGGGACTTAAGTATAATCTATTCAGTGTTTCTCAAATGTGTGATAAGAAAAACTGGGTACTTTTTGGTGAAACTGAGTGTGTGGTGTTGTCACCTGATTTTAAGATGCCTGATGAGAAGTTTATACAGCTTAGGGTACCTAGGAAGGAAAACATATATTGTTTTGATCTGAAAGATGTTCTTCCCAATAGGTCCTTAACCTGTTTATTTGCTAAGGCTTCAGTTGATGAGTCTAAGTTATGGCATAGAAGACTAGGTCACCTCAATTACAAAACAATCAATAAACTGGTAAAAGGCAACTTAGTTAGAGGGTTACCTTCTAAAGTTTTTGAGTGTAAGGAACTGTGTGTGGCTTGTCAAAAAGGTAAACAACATAGAGCTTCTTGTAAGACCAAAACAGTTAACACCATCACACAACCACTGTTTATGCTTCATATGGACTTATTTGGACCTACCTTTGTTAAAAGTTTGAACCATAAGCAGTATTGCCTAGTGATCACTGATGATTATAGTAGATTTTCTTGGGTTTACTTTTTGGCTGCTAAGAGTGAGACTAGTGAAATAATCAAGAGTTTCATTACTAAGATAGAAAATCTAGTAAATCATAAGGTCAAGATAATCAGATGTGATAATGGAACTGAATTTAAGAATGATGTGATGAATCAGTTCTATGTAATTAAGGGTATAGAAAGACAGTTTAGTGTTGCTAGAACACCACAACAGAATGGTGTAGCTGAAAGGAAAAATAGGACACTAATTGAGGCTGCTAGGACAATGTTGTCAGAATCTAAGTTACCTACTACCGTTTGGGATGAAGCAGTAGGCACTGCATGTTATGTGCAGAATAGAAGTAAGGTAGTGTATCTTCATAACAAGACCCCCTATGAGCTATTACATGATAGGAAGCCAATGATTGCATTCCTAAAACCTTTTGGGTGTTCTGTTACTATCTTGAATACCATAGACTACCTAGGAAAGTTTCAAGAAAAAGCTGATGATGGATACTTTTTAGGCTATTCTTCTAATAGTAAAGCCATTAGAGTATACAATAGGAGGACTAGAATAGTTGAAGAGAATCTTCATGTTCAATTTAGTGAAAAGACTCCTAGTGTTGAGACCAAGGGACCAGACTGGCTGTTTAACATTGATATGCTAACCAAATCTATGAATTATGAGCCTATCATTGCAGGAACTTCCACTAATGATAATGCGGGTACACAAAAGAATGCTGATGTAGAAACAACTTCTAAGGAAGCTGATTCTCCAAAGAAGTTCTATTTGGTTGAAAAGTGGAAAGCTGGTTCTGTCTCACCCATCATTGATAAGCAAGGTCCCACTGATGATGATGCATTGAATACTGGAGGCAAAGTTGATCATCATCAAGATAAGGATGAGTTATTGAAAGATGACTTAGTATTGGTAGAATAAATTGAAAAGAAGAAAAGGCATTCTGAAAGCACTGCTAAGCCAACTGAATGCACTGATAAGCCATCTTCTACCACTGATAGTTCAAGTGAAATCCCGGCTGCAAGTACTGATGATAGTACTTTCTTTGGACCACATGCAAAGCCATTATTTGGTGAAGAGGAGTATCCACATGATCCTACCATGCGTGCTTTGATAGAAATTGATACTCCTACTGATGATGAAGACATGGATGATTGCTTCAATGCTGATCTGTCTAACTTGGAAACTGTCATTCATGAAAGTCCAATTACCACTACAAGGATACATAAGATTCATCCCAAGGAACAAATACTTGGAAATTTGAATACTCCAGTTCAAACAAGAAGCAGGGTTAAGAATACTAAACCTTTTCCTGAACAAGGTTTCTTTACAAGATCACTTCACAAAAGAAACAGTCATAAAATCTGCAAAACTGCCTGTTTGCTTGTTTTCTATCTCAAAAGGAGCCTAAAAGAGTGGAAGAAGCTTTATCTGAAGAATGATGGGTAGAATCAATGCAAGAGGAGCTTCTTCAGTTCAAACTTCAAGAGGTTTGGACATTGGTTGATCTTCCTAATGGTAAGAGGGCAATTGGGACAAAATGGGTGTTCAGAAACAAGAGGGATGAAATAGGTATAGTAGTAAGGAACAAATCAAGGTTGGTTGCTCAAGGATACACTCAAACTGAAGGTTTGGACTATGATGAAGTATTTGCACCAGTTGCTAGAATTGAAGCTATTAGATTATTCTTAGCATATGCTTCATTCAAGAATTTTGTAGTGTATCAGATGGATGTTAAAAGTGCATTTTTGTATGGCACAATTGATGAGGAGGTTTATGTTTGTCAACCTCCTGGTTTTGAAGATCCTGATCATCCTGACAAGGTTTACATGGTGAGGAAGGCTATGTATGGGTTGCATCAAGCTCCAAGGGCATGGTATGAGTGCCTGTCTACTTATTTGATGGACAATGGGTTTAAAAGAGGATTGATTGATAAAACTTTGTTCATTAGGAAGCACAAAGATGATATTTTATTGGTTCAGGTCTATGTTGATGATATCATCTTTGGCTCAACAAACAAGGAGCTATGCAAGGATTTTGAGAAACTTATGCATGATAAGTTTCAGATGAGTTCTATGGGAGAACTCACTTTCTTTTTGGGGCTACAGGTTCAACAGAGGACTGATGGAATCTTTATTAGTCAAGACAAGTATGTAGCAGATGTTTTGAAGAAGTTTGGGTTTCAAGATGTAAAGAGTGCTAGTACACCAACGGAGACTCAGAAACCTCTGCTACCAGATGATGGAAGTCCCAAAGTTGATCTGAAGTTGTACAGGTCCATGATTGGATCTTTGATGTATCTCACTGCCTCTAGGCCAGATATTATGTTCTCAGTATGTGTGTGTACAAGATTTCAAGTCACACCCAATTCCTCACACATGAATGCTGTTAAAAGAATTTTTAGATACCTTAAAGGCCATCCTAAATTGGGCCTTTGGTACTCTAAGGATTCTCCTTTTGACTTGGTGGCCTACACAAATAGTGACTATGCTGGTGCTAGTTTGGATAGGAAATCTACAACTGGAGGATGTCAGTTTTTGGGAAGCAGACTAATTTCATGGCAGTGTAAAAAGCAAACTATTGTGGCAAATTCTACAACTGAAGCTGAATATGTGGCTGCTGCCAGTTGCTGTGGTCAAGTTCTTTGGATTCAGAATCAATTGCTGGATTTTGGGTACAATTTTATGCATACTAAGATTTACATTAATAATAACAGTACAATTTGCATTATTAAAAATCTTGTTTTACATTCTAGAACTAAACATATTGAGATAAGACATCATTTTATTAGAGATTGTAATGAGAAAAGGTTGATACAAATGCTAAAAATCCATACTGATTTCAATGTTGCGGATCTTCTCACTAAAGCTTTTGATGTGGGGAGGTTTCAGTACCTTGTTGTTAGTATTGGAATGATTAATCTCTAAATCTCAACTTGTTTTGTAAAAGTTTGTATAAGTATTGGACTGTTATTATGTGATCTTAGTATTGCTACTTTTGTTTCTAACCTCTAATAGTTATGTTCAAACCACTGCTTGTTGCTTTTTGTTCCCACTAATCATTTTGCAGACATAAGGAAGTTACATTCAAATGCAAAAGAAGTGTTGAAGTTAAATTGTTCATTCATTCAAGAAACAGTTTACAGCTTACAGCTTACAGCTTACAGCTTACAATTAACTTCAAGTGCAATTAAAAGACTAGTTCTATACAAGATTTCCTACTCCTATCCTAGCTCCTATCATCTATTCCATACGCTGGATATGCATGACCAGTACGACGAAGAAGCTAAGGATCAAAATGGGAAGGATGGATTGATGAAAACGAATATGATGAAGATGAATACAGTAGACGAATTTGTGATATGAGAAGTCTTCGGTTGTTCCATCTACTCTTTCCACCATAAAGCATCACTCCATCTTCCTTTTACCCTTTCCCTTACCGATATGAGATGAAGCACCAAAACTTGGTGCAGAAAGACCAAGAACCACCTCTATGTTCTCTGGAAGTGGTGGATTTTTGGCACGTGGCCTTGGTTGAGGGTGAGAGGGTGAAGGTTTTGCTTTTTCTGCTTCCTCCTGAACCAATCTATTGAAGATTGGCTCCAAACGCTCTGTGGAATCATCTGATCCTCTTGATGACTCACTAGGATCTACCACACTATCATCTTCTGATGAAGGTAAAAAGGGGGATTTTTTAGGTCTTGGTGCTTGTGGAGGCAGGTAAAGTCGCCATGGATTAGAATCATCACTTGATGATGATGAGGAGGAGGAGGAGCAAGAAGTTGTTAGATCAATTACTTCTGGTTGATTCCACATGCTGATTGTGTTGATTGTAGTTGATTATGGATTTTGGAGGAATTAGGGTTTTGGTTTGATTGTTATGTGGTTATTTGGGGCGAGAGACTCTTTTATAAGCAGAAGTAAAGGTATTAGTGAGTAAATGAGGGGAAGGTTAAAGTGGTTGAGAAGTTAATAAGGTCGTTTGACTTTGACTACGAATTACTACTGGAAGTTGACCAACTTAACTTTAGCATTGGCTAACCACTACTAGTGTTATGAAATCACTTTCATGTTTTGCTAACCACTGCTAAAAATAACTCTCTTCTATGTGGTTGGTTCTTGTGTGTGTCTTGCAGGTATGAAGGTAAGTGTACATTAGAGCTTTTGATTTGGAGCTTAATTCTTGGATCTTTGGAGCTTTAGTGTTAAAAAAAAATTTGAGTAATCCTTCATATTTTTGTGAGATATCTCTTCTTTAGACACTGATTTGCTTGTTGTATCTCTTGGTTAACTGATTGGATTGACACACTGTATCCACTGCTAGCATGTTTCAAACCCCGGATAGTGGTCCTCAAACCACTGATAGAATGCTGCTTATTTTTGGATACTTCAGGGGCTGTTTGGTAACTTTGGCGAAAGTATATTTATCTCCCCAAATCATGGATGGATCATTTGACTGCTCTTCAAATCATATCAACTTGGCGCTCTACATCAACCCTAATCACTTTACTTTGCATAATTCACAAATCCCATATCATACCCATTATCAATCATAATGGCGAATCAGTACTCTCACACACATAACCTTGTTGCTAATATCATCAAGAACAATAGATCTGAAGGTTTTCATCAGATGATTGATTTCCTTATTTACAGTCCTGTTCACTATGCCTTAACCGTCACACCAACCATCCTTAAGGCCTATATTCATCAGTTCTGGGGGAATGCTAAGCTTGAGGAGGTTGATGGTGTAGATGTGTTTAGCACTATTGTAGATGGAAATGCTATCTTGGTTAATGAGGAGATCATTAGAAGTGTTTTGAAGTTTGATGATGCTGATGGTCTTGATAATCTTTCAGATGCTGAGATAGTTGCTGGTTTAGAAAGGTTAGGATATACACACAGGGGTGATAAGGTACAATTTTTTAAGAATTTGTTTTCCAAACAATGGAAGTTTTTTATCCACACCTTGTTGATGTGTATGAGTAATAAGACCACTGGGTTTAATGACTTTCCTTCTAAAATTGCTACTACTATTATTTGTTTGTCTGATGGAAGGAAATTTAATTGGTCTAGGATGATTTATGAGGGGCTAGTACAGAACATTAGGAAGAAGGGTAAATACTATTTATATCCTAGGTTTGTTCAACTGATTGTGGAAAGTCAAATAGCAGAACCTGTTGAGCATTCTAGGGAGTATGAAGTACATTATATGCTTCCTAAGGTTTTTGCACATATGAGGAATCAGACGCCAAATGTACAAATTAGGGATGTTCCTTTATTTCCACATATGCTTGCTTTGCCTGCTGATCCTGAGTTTGATAAAGAACCCACTGCTAGTACATCTCAACCCACTGATAGTACACTTGCAATCACTGTTAGTGAATCTCAACCTACTTCTAGTCAAACCCAAACCACTGTTAAACCAATTGTATGGACTAGGAGACAGAAGGGCACCAAGCTACCTCAGGCTGGTGTTAGTGGTGTTGTTGATGAGGCTGTCACACGGTGTGGAGGTGACATGATAGGAAGGGCTTCCACTACTGATTCATGCTTAGATGCTGGTCAGGATAGTGGAAACATATTTAAGACCCAACATTTGGCAACTCCTAATGTGGAGAGTTCTTTGGAACTTAACACAGGTGGAGGAATCCCTAGCCAACTGCTACTACAGGGTGCATAGATGATCAGGCAAGGTCTGGTGCTATGTTTACTTTATCCAAGGATTCACCTCTCGGAGCAGTTAACACAGCTCGAAGTGATGAGGATAGTTTGGAACATGAAACTAAATTGACGGATCCTAAGTTGGTACATGATGACTTTTCCAATGAACCACCTCTCGGACCAGTTAACACAGGTCGAAGTGGGGAGGAAATTTATGAACGCTTTAATGAATTGACGATTAAATGTGCTAAAATGGATGATACAATCTCAAGTCTTCAAGAGTTGGCTGTGTTTCAGGGTAAAGAAATTAGAAGGCTGAAGCATAGGATGTTGGTTTTGGAAAAAGTACGAAGACCTGGGGTTGCTGTTTTATGAACTATGAGGAGAATGAAAAAAAGGTGGACCCTTCTCCAGCTCTGATTGTGGAGAATGTATCCAAACAGGGGAGGAGTGAAGCCATCAATTCAGGGGAGGCTGTTGATGTATCTATGGAAGAAGATGTTGATAGTGGAGATCAAGAATTTTTGGTATCTGATAAAGATGGGAATGAGGCAGTTCTTGAAAGTTTGAAGACTGTGGTAGAAGATGAGATAGTGCATGACACAACCACTGATAATATGTCTGCAACTACGGATAGTTTTGTTGAAACCACTGCTGCAGTTTCAGATATGACGATTGTACCCACTGCTATCATAACCACTTCCACCATTATTACAACCATCTCTGTATCACCACCTAAACCTAAAGAAGTTGAGAAAGAAGCTGCAAGTACATTGATCAATCTGAGTAAAACCTCATCTAACCCTACATCTATCATTGCACCTGTTTCATCTATTAAATCTACTGCAACCAAACCCAAAAGCAAAAGTTTAGTTATTGGTGAACCTTTAAGGAAGAAGGTGACTCAATCAGTTGTTGGAAAAGGTAAAGGAGTTGCAGAACCAGAGTTGAAGTTTAAAAGTAAAGAAGAACAGATTTCTTATGATGCAGAGTATATAAGAAAGATGTTAGCTGAAGAACAAGCAGCTTTAGAGAAAAGGAAGCAAGAAAAAGAGGAGGCTATTCAGAAATGGTTAGCTACATGGTATGAATCACAAAACTACCTTCAAGCTTCTAATCAAATACATGATGAGTACTGCACAAGAATGGGCATTGTTGGATGATGAGGAAAGAGCTAGACTTTTGGGTGAATGGGCAAGGAGGATCAGTAAAGAAAGGAAACAAGTTATAAGAAAGAAACCTCCTACAATTGCACAGATGAGGAATGTACTGATGAAGATTATTAAGAATTCAGGCATTCATATTTCTGACAATCTTAGTAAATGTTCATTTGAAAGAATCCATGAGCTTTATCTGATGTGTATGAGGATTAATAATGAGAGTTTTACTCCTATGGGTTCTGAAAAGGATGAAGAGTGGATTAAAAGTAATCTAAAGAGGAAATCTGAGATTCAGGAGACATTTGATTCTAAAAGACTGAAAGAGAATGAGGATGGTAATCAAATTATCTTTTATGAGTATGAGCTTAAAGGAAGTAAAGGATGTTGGAAAATTCAAAGACTCAATAATGAAGTTTCTGAGTATAATAAATTTTCACAGATGCTTCAGTATTTTGATAGAGATGATTTGCTGCATCTTTGGGAGCTTTATAGGAATAAGTTTGGTGATGTGCAACCAGATGATTATCATGAGAGAATGATTTATAATCACTTGAAGATTCTATTTGAACCTACTCATGATGAACCTGAATGGAAAGGACTCGGAAATGGACAAGTTACTGAATGGTTCTTATATCAAACTTGTGGAGTTCATGTGTTAACTATTTCGGGAGAAGTTATTTATATGGTTATAGAAGGTGATTATCCTCAATTGAATAAGTATCCAGAAGTTATTACTCAGATGTTGAAGCCTGGTATTATCAAGATGTTGATACCCTATGATGGTCAAGCTTACAATTTGTTGCTGAAGTATGAGAAAATTCTTAAATCTAGTAAGTGTTTGACTACATCCTCCAATTCAGATGTTTTGAGCTTAAAGGAAACTTGAGAATTCTATTTGAATGTATCAAGTTTAGGGGAGGATTGTTGGGTTTTTGGTTCCTTAGATCAAGAATTATTCTAAGTGTTGGAACTACGGACAGTATTGATAAAACCACGGACAGAAGAATGGAACAACTGATGAAGACAAAACCGCGGCTAGTAGTATTGTGTAACCACGGATATTGTAATGTAACCACTGCTAGTCTTGTATAGTCGGTTTAGTATTTTGTATTAGATAAATATGGAAAAGATATTTATCTTGTAGGTTACGTATTGTATAATGTAAAGGACTCCTTAGCCTATAAAAGGAGGTTCTAGGATAGATTAGATATACGTATGTTTTATATCTAAGGTCGATACACTTCAAGGTTGTAAAACCCAAATACTGGTTAGAGTATTCGTATTAATAATAATACTGAGGTGTTGAATGTTCATTGTTCTTCTTCTTAAGATTAAGTATTAAATTCTGCGTGATACTTAATAATTATTTGTTTAAGTCAGTTTCTATATTAGATCGTTTTCTCAACTGGGATCAACACAGATA
Source organism: Chrysanthemum seticuspe (assembly GCA_019973895.1). Lineage (NCBI taxonomy): Eukaryota > Viridiplantae > Streptophyta > Magnoliopsida > Asterales > Asteraceae > Chrysanthemum > Chrysanthemum seticuspe. Next base: position 301,950,607 of record BPTQ01000005.1, read on the forward strand.
ACTAAGAATACTTTGATCCTCTATGGATCTTTTAATAATACTAAAACTTGTTTTTCAAACTCGTACCTCATACATACTAATGTGTTCCTTTTATAGACAAGGAACCCTAAACCATTTCACAAGAAACGTATATTCATAAAACTAAAGAAGATATACATTATCACTTCCTAATAAAGCTCATGCATATCCTAACTAACTTTAAAATACGCGGAATATCTATATCCGCAGAAACAAACTACGCGGTTTTACTACTTCCGCATAATCACTTCTTTAGCAGAATCCAACACTTCAGCATAATCCATCAGCAGTAACTTCAGCAGAATTCTTATCTTGTAGAATTCCCAACAATGACCAAATGTATATGCTTTGCAAAACAACATGTATTCTTATAATTCTACTTATGATAACTTTATATTTGTTATCAACAAAACATAACGAGATCGCTAAATATAAACAAACGTTTTTACAGTTTATTTATATTGATGATTTTTGCTTTGGTTGTTGAGATGGCTAATGTCGTTTGCTTCTTTGAGAACCAAGATTGATGGGAAATATGCTTATTGGAGTTAATACTTATTTCAATAGAGTTAGTACTGATAGTGTCTTATGATAAGTATTAACTAGTTAGTACTGATAGTGAGAAAGTTAGTACTGATAGCTTTAAGTTTGTACTGATGTAAGTAAGGAATATCGTGTACCAGTTATAATAGCATATCTTCTATTCCAATAGAATATATGATATACTTAGTCTATAGTTATCTCTATAAGGGATCTCCTTAGTGTATAAAAGGAGATCCTAGCTAGGTTAAACATATATCACATACTCTAGCCGTCCTAAGAAGAGCTTCAAGGTTGTAAACCCTAGTACTAGGAGAGTACTCGTATTATTGCTTAATAATATTGAGGCTGTTGGTGTTATACTTGTTCTTACTTTAATCTTGTAAGTGCATTCAAGTAGATTCCGCATACTTGTGTGCATCTACAACAAAGTTTCTCATTGTTGTTTTGGAACCATTCAAGGCAAGTAACACGTTTTCAAGCTAAGTGTTCTAGATCCTAGGTTTGGGACTCCACAAGTGGTATCAGAGCTTGTGTCCTAAAGCTTTGTTTTTGGAAGATCCTGTGTGACAAGTTTGAAGAAATGGACTTTGACAAATCCAATGCTGTTAACAGAGTTCCTAAGTTACAGCCAAATGAATATGAACTCTGGAGAATGCGCATAGAGTAATACTTCTTGGTACTTGATTTCAAGCTATGGAACATTGTGCTCTATGGAAACTCCTACAAAACCATTGTCACTGAAGAAGTTAATGGTAAGACAGATGTGAAAGAAAAAGGTGATCCTATCACCAATGAAGAAATGGCTCTAAGAGGCAATGATCTCAAGGTCAGAAGTCTCTTACTCATGGCAATACCTGATGATCATCAACTCACCTTCAAGAAACACAAAGATGCTCAGAGTTTGTTCAAAGCCATTGAAACCAGATTTGGTGGAGATTCTGTCTCCAAGAAAACTCAAAAGACTCTTTTGAAGCAAGAGTTTGAAAACTTCACTGCTATAGCAAATGAATCCATTGACTCAGTTTATAATAGGCTTCAAAAACTTGTTAGTCAACTGGCAGTATTGGATGTGGAGCTTTCTAAGGAAGATGTCAACCTCAGGTTTGTTAGAAGTCTTCCATCACCAAAATGGGACACTCATGTCATCGTATGGAAGAACAAGCCAGATTTTGAAATCATGAAGTTTGATAACTTGTTCAATAGCTTTAAGGTGATTGAACAAGATATGAAGAGAAAAGCAGCTGCATCTTCAAGTTCTGGGTCACAAAACATAGCCTTTGTGGCTCATCCTGTCACTAGCAATGATGTGGACAGTTTTGATGTTAGTACTCCTAGTACTAATGTTAATACTGATGGCTCTGTACCCACTGCAGCAGGCATCAATGAAGGTACAATCTATGCCTTCATAGCTGAACAGAGTCAAGGATCTCAGATTACTCATGATGATCTGAGACAAATCCATGAAGATGACATGGAAGAGATGGACATCAAATGGAACATTGCTTTAATCAATATGAGAGCAAAAAGGTTCATGAAGAAAACTGGAAGGCAGATTAAGATCAATGATGGAGATGTTGTTGGGTTTCACAAGGGAAAGGTTGAATGCTACAACTGTGGCAAGCTTGGGCATTTTTCCAGGGAATGCAGAAGCCCTAGGAGCAAGGGGAGACACACTGATGCTGACAAATCCTCTTCAAAAGCAATGGTGGTTGTTGATGGTGCTGGGTATGATTGGAGCTTCATGGCTGATGAAGAAGAAACCCCAATCAATATGGCTTTGGTATCTGACGTACTTACTAACACAAATTGCTCAAATACATGCATTCCATTAGACAAATATATAGAGCTAAAAACCAGGTTTGATAATGTGTCTGAAGAACTTTCTAAAACTGAGTATAACTTAGCAAATCATAAAAGAGGCTTAGCAAGTTTATAAAAACAAATTGTGCACTATAAAGAAAATGAATCAAAGTTTACTGAAACAACTGCTGTGCTTAATAGGGAAATCTCTTTTAAAGACATCACCATAAATGTGTTAAAAGAAGAACTAGAGAAAGTCACTACAATCAAAGATAATATAGAGTTAAGTGTTGAGCAACTTGTAGATTCACAACATTATAACTCTGAGAGAGTGAATAAATTCCTGTAAAAAGCACTGGTTGGCAAAGCCAAATCCGGTATGGGATACAAGACCACCCCACCACAATCTAGAGGTATCCCATCATCACTACCACTCCTCTTGAAGAAAGTGATGAAGAGAATAGATAGACACATGCAGTTCTGGGACTTCAGAGTTTGAAGAAATCAGTCCCTATCTCTCCAACCTACAAGAAGCCACCTGTTTTGTATCTGAGAAAGAAGACCAAATCAGCAGCAACCAAACCCAAAGAAAAAGGAGTCTCTATCAGAGAAGGAAGTGTTCCACCATCCCCAACTTCCTCAGTTCCAAAGATAGATCCCAAAGACAAGGGCAAAGGCATTCTAGTGGAAGTACCTAAGAAAAAGAAGGAGATTGAGAGATTGAATGAAGAAGCAGCAAGAAAGATTGCAGCTGAATGGGATGAGCAAGAATTGCAGAAAGAGGTTGATGAGAAAGAGAAGATGAAGATGGCTAAAATTGAAGAAGATTGGCAAATATGGGATGACATGAAAGCCAAAGTTGAAGCTACTCAGGAGGTACAACAGAAGCTGCAACAAGGTCAGGGAAAAGGTGTTAATGAAGCCAAGGTTGTCAGGATCGGGATCCTACCTAAGATCGTTTTCGGCCTTGCAAGATCGTAATCGTAGGATCAGATCGGGATCGTAAGATCCTATGAAAATGTATATATTTTTGTATAGGTGTTATAGTTTTGTATTTCTATATAATATTTCATATGATAAACGAATCTGAATGGATGTTAAAAGAAAAAGTTATATGTTCAAGTATCGTAGTGGTAGAATATTAGATATATTGCAATGCATACTTGCACAAAGTTATAATAGAGGACAACACAATTTTTTTTCTTTATGACCAAATAAATTAAATTGAAATATTCTGATAATATTACTGAATTTTTTTTCTTGATGACCAAATAAATTAAATTAGAATATTCATGCTTTATATGTAACATAAAATAAAATAAGAACAAAATTGGGTCAAGTATGTAGATAGTTTACTTAAAAAATAAGCTTCTGACATTTTACAAAGTACGAAATCGTTTTTCATAATAAACCTAAAAAGACACATCTAAACTATTTCTAAATAGTCCATAAAAACATAATGATTTTACACTCATTAATCTTGCAAGAGACAATTAATTAACAGCACCAAAATAATAAATTTTAAAAAAAATTCTTAGTTATTAGACTTTAAGACATAAGCTTATACTTAATACGATCCTGCTGCGATCCTATCTGGATTACGATCTTGTTAAGATCCTGATCGTTTTTTGTGTGTATGATCGTAGGATCGTACGATCCTACGAGCAGGATCGCGATTTTGACAACCTTGAATGAAGCAGCTCAGATGTTTAGTGAAATATTGGCTAGAAGACATAGCCAATTCAAACAGCGAAGGGAAGTTGAGAAGGCCTCAAAACCTCCCAACAAAAGTCAACAAAAGATGTACCTGTGCAAATACATCAAGTATCAAGGTGAAGATAGGAGAACCTTGAAGCAACTCAATCAACTGGCATGGGAGACTCTTCAAAAGCTTGCTGACAGAACTCAAAGTAGTATACTCAACTTTAGACCTATGTCAGATGATGATTTCACTAGAAGCTCATAAACCATTTATCCCATTGCAAGTTTCAAAAGACCATTTGAAGAAGGAGGTTCCTCATCTACACCCAAAAGACTGAAAGCATCTGAAGATGAAGGTGGACTCACTGAAGAGGAATTGAATCAGATGATGTTGATTGAATCCCCAGAAGATGCATTATATTCAGAGCCCATCAACACTAGGTATCCAATTCTTGGCTGGGATATCTACACTGAAGATGGAAAGAGACATTGGCAGATTTACAGAGCAGGTGGAAGGACAAGTGCCTATTTATATAATGGTGGATCTATTTGCATCTATTGACAAGGATGATTTGCTCAAGCTATGGGAGTTGGTCAAGAACAGGTTCAAGAATAGAGATCCAAATAATGACAAGGATCTGGAATTACTTTTTGAGTTGCAGAATATATTTGAACCTGATCCAGCTGGAGAACAATGGAAGTATCAACCTGGAGAGGAAGAACTGTCTTGGACATTTCTTGATTCGTGTGGACTACACTTGGTCACTACACGCAATGGGACAGATATATACATGATGGTTGAAAGAACTTACCCACTTGCCTTAGGAACACTTCTGGAAATGCTTACAGCAGGGCTGAAGATGGGTAATGCAGTTGATATGGCTAAGGAGTTGCTGTTGAAGATCTATGACCAGGCAGGAAGACCTAGAAGAAAGTGATGTTTAGAAGAATCCTCAAAGACTGAAGAAAACTTGTGATTCTGAAACCCAATCACAAGTTTAGGGGAGGATTGTTGGGAAATATGCTTATTGGAGTTAATACTTATTTCAGTAGAGTTAGTACTGATAGTGTCTTATGATAAGTATTAACTAGTTAGTACTGATAGTGAGAAAGTTAGTACTGATAGCTTTAAGTTTGTACTGATGTAAGTAAGGAATGTCGTGTAAGAGTTGCAATAGCATATCTTCTATTCCAATAGAAGATATGATATACTTAGTCTATAGTTATCTCTGTAAGGGATCTCCTTAGTGTATAAAAGGAGATCCTAGCTAGGTTAAACATATATCACATACTCTAGCCGTCCTAAGAAGAGCTTCAAGGTTGTAAACCCTAGTACTAGGAAAGTACTCGTATTATTGCTTAATAATATTGAAGTTGTTGGTGTTATACTTGTTCTTACTTTAATCTTCTAAGTGCATTCAAGTAGATTCCGCATACTTGTGTGCATCGACAACAAAGTTTCTCATTGTTGTTTTGGAACCATTCAAGGCAACTAACACGTTTTCAAGCTAAGTGTTCTAGATCCTAGGTTTGGGACTCCACAAAGATGTTAAACAACACCCCATGAAAGTGCAAACACCACTTGTACTTTTTCGGTCAACATAATCATCTGCATGGTCAGAATCTGCATATACAATAGTTTCTACCCCTGTCCCCTTAGGATACCATAATCCCAATTGATTTGTACCCTTAATATATCTAAATATTCTTTTGACGGCTTCTAGATGTGAAGTTTTAGGGTCTTCTTGAAACCTAGCACAAAGACATACAATAAACATGATATTCGTCCGACTAGCCGTGAAGTAGAGAAGACTACCAATCATGCCACGGAAGTTGGTGTTATCAACGGATTCACCGTCTTCATCTTTGGTGAGTTTGGTATCGGAGGACATTGGTGTTCTTATTGGTTTTGACTCTTCTAATCCAAATTTCTTTAACATTTCTTTTATGTATTTGGATTGATTAAAGAAGATACCATCTTCTAGTTGTTTGATTTGTAGACCAAGAAAGAAACTTAATTGTCCCATCGTACTCATTTCAAACTCATCATGCATGATTCTTGAGAAATCATCAAACAGGTCTTGACAAGTTGATCCGAATATAATATCGTCCACGTATATTTGAACAATAATTATTTGTGACTCCTTTTTCTTTGTAAAAAGTGTATTGTCAACTAACACCATGGTATAGTTGTTTTTGATTAAAAATGCTTTGAGTCTATCATACCAAGATTTTAGGGCTTGTTTAAGACCATATAGAGCTTTCTTTAGTTTGTACACGTGATTAGGTTTTTTGAAATCGACAAAACCCGGAGGTTGAGATACATAAACTTCTTCATTTATAAAACCATTTAGAAAAGCACTTTTAACATCCATTTGAAAGAGCTTAAGATCATGATCACAAGCATAAGTGAGGAGGATTCTTATAGACTCTAATCTAGCTATGGGAGCATAGATCTCATCAAAGTCTATGCCTTCTTGTTGGTTATATCCTTGAGCAACAAGTCTAGCTTTAATTCTAGACACGACACCGTTTATATCTAACTTGTTTTTATATACCCATTTTGTTCCAATTATGGTTTGGTTTTTAGGTGGAGGGACAAGTGTCCAAACATTGTTAGAAACAAATTGATTTAATTTCTCTTGCATATCCATAACCCAACTTTCATCTTTTATAGCTTTTTGAGTGTTTTTAGGCTCTATGGCTGACACGAAACAAAATAGACTACTTTGGTTTTGGACTTGAGACCTTAGAGTTCTTTCATTTAATTTCCTATAACCTTTTCTACGGGATGATCTTAGACTCTTTAACATTGATTATTTCATTGTTTAATGGTTTATCTTCCTTGTTTACATTTTCTTTTATTTCTAAGACTCACTTTCGATTAACTCGTCATCGACAAGAGGTAAGGTAGTTTTAGGTGGACTCTCGTCAAATTTGACATTTTAAAGATTCTTCAACTTTCATGGTTTCTTTATTTATTGTTACGTACGCTTTACTATTAGGAGAATATCCTAAGAAGATACCTTCGGTTGATTTTGGATCAAATTTAGTTAAATAGTCTTTAGTGTTAATTTTAAAACATTTACTACCAAAAGACTCAAAAGTGTTCTACTGAAGGCTTTTTGCCTCGTAACAACTCGTATGAAGTTTTTCCTAGGAATGGTCTAATCAAGATTCTATTTATTATATAGGTTGATGTGTCGACGGCATTGCACCAAATTTTTTGAGGAATAAATTGCTCATTAATCATGGTGCGACTCATTTCTTGTAGGGTTCTATTTTTCTTTTCAACTACCCCATTTGATTGTGGAGTGCGAGGAGCCGAGAAATTATGGGTAATACCATTAGCATCACAAAAAGCTCTGAATTGCACTTTATTATCAAATTCCCGACCATGATCCGTTCGGATTGACACAATATGACTTCCTAGTTGTCTTTGGATTTTCTTACTTAAGATTTCAAAGTAATCAAAAGTTTCAGTTTTATTCTTTAAAAATTTAGTCCATGTGTACCTAGAATAATCATCCACTATAACCAAGGTATAGAAGTTACCTCCGTAACTTTGGATAACAGATGAACCAAATAAATCCATATGTAGTAATTCTAGACACTTTGTTGTAGAAACCATATTTTTAGCTTTATAACTAGCATGGACATGATTTCTGATGTTACAAGCATCACAAAAATGATGTTCGTATTTTAGTTTAAGTAGGTTTCTTACAAGTTATTTGGATGACAGCGATTGAAGAAGTCACATATTGGCGTGACCCAATCTTCGATGCCATAAGGTCAAAGTATCATCCATAGAGGTAAGACAAAGTTTGTCTTTTGGTTCGTTTCCAATTTTAATAACGTAGACTCCATGTTTCTAATGCCTCTTCCTATAGTAATACCATTTTTCAAGATTTTACTACCGGTTTCGCTAAAGAGTACGTTGCACTTTTTATCACATATTTGACCTATACTTAGTAGATTAAAGTTTAGGTTTTCTACGTGACATGCGTCGTTAATGGTCAAAGATTTATGAAAAATTGTACCTTTTCCGATGATTTTTCTTTTACTATTTCCGAACACCACATTTCCTCCATTGAAGGATTCGTATGTGGAGAACAACGCTTTATTACTAGTCATATGCCTTGTGCACCCGCTATCCTTGATCCATTCATCCAGATCCAAGTCAACCTTTAGACACACCTAAGAAAATAATTAACTCAAAAGTTTGGTCCCCATTTGTTCATGGTTCCATTGGTGTTATACATTTCATTCATATGAGGCATATGCGAAAATGGTGAAAAAGCATTCCAAGTTGCATAGTTTTAAAATGGAAAACCATTTTGTGTGTTAGGATTCCAGCCTATTTAATGGTAGTTACTTCTAGGATAAACATTGTTTGGCATTCTTATAGTTGTGTTCGGTTTAGAAAATGATGGGGTTTTGTTTTTCATAAAACCTTGACCTTGTTTTAGGGAGGGTGGTTGTTTGACATTTCTAACTGTAACATGGGTTGGTTTCTTTTTGTTAATGATAACAAATTCGGTTCTAGAAGAAGTGGTTGCGTTATTTTTACTATTTACTGCTGCAGGTGCCCGGATCCCTACATTTACACTAGCCGGATCCCTTTTCAAGGGATCCGTCGGATCCGGAACTACAGTGGCTATTTTTTCAATTGCTTTAACGAATTGTGTTTCCTTACTTTCTCTAGTTGACGCAATATATTCCTAAACACGTAGACCCTTTTGATTATTACTCATTTTAACACTATCAAGTATTTTATCAAGGTAATTAGTACTTAGTCTAGCAATTTTAGAATCAAGGTGATCAACTAGAGTTTGAAGTTCTACGCAAAGCTTGCATTCACTACTTACTTCTTTTCCTTTTTCTAGTTTCTTTAATTTATCTTTTAGTTCAAGAACTTTCTTTTCTAAAAGTTCATTTTTATTTTTCAAACGCTTGTTTTTGTTAATTACCTTGAGACTAATTTTTCAAATCTTGTTATATTCGAGATGTAAGGATTCATCATCTAAAGATGACTACTATAATATAGAGAGTCGGAACATACCTCGTTGGAGTCTTTTTCCATAAGACAAATTTCTTCCTTCTCTTCCTCACTCATTCCCCATGAACCACTCACGAACGCCTTTTGTTCATCGCATTTGGGGCACTCACTAATGAAGTGATTTGGATCCCCGCATTTAAAACATTTGCGTTCAACCTTTACTTTCTTGTCGTCTTTGCTTTTCCGCAACCTTCTTGTTGTCATAGGGTTGCTTGACATATCTTCCTTTTCTCCGAAAGAACTTCTTGAAGTCTCGTATCGCCATTGCATACTCTTCATCTTCACTTTCTGAAGATGAGGTTTCTTCATCACTTAAGACTTTCTTGGCTTTTAAAGCGAGAGATTTATGTTTCCAATTCTTTTCCTTTGAGACTTTGGAGTCTTTGGCGAGTACGAGCTCATAGACTTTTAGGTTGCCTATGAGTTCATCGAGAGTGAGGATTGATAAGTCTTTGGATTCTTCAATGGTCATCACCTTCGGTCTCCACTTTGATGGAAGCGCCCTTAAAAATCTCCTGACATGATTACGACTAGAAAAAGACTCATCAAGTGCCTATAATGAAGTAATAATAGTATTAAAGCTAGCAAAAGAATTATCAATACTATCCTCATCCAATATTAAAAGTTGTTCATATTGTTGAACAAATAAATCAATTTTGTTATTTTTAACTTGTTGATTTTCTTGGTGTGTTACAACCAAAGAGTTCCAAATTTCTTTAGCGGTTTTATATATAGATATTCTTTCAAATTCCTTTTTGGGTAAGGCATTATATAAAACCATTTTTGCCTCACTATGTTTGGAAAGATTTTTCTTTTGGTCGTCAGTGAGACGATCATGAGAAGTGTTTTCTTCATTGCCGGTTTTATCATCTTTTACAGTTGCTTGAAAATGACCTTCAATAATAATATACAAAAGATCAATATCTTTAGATTTCACATAAGTTTCAAATCTAATTTAACAATAAATAAAACTATTAGTTTCAAGTAGTGGTGGTCGTTGCATAGATTGCCCTTCTCTATAGTTTTCAAAACTCATTTTGATCGAAAAGTTTTTAAAATACAATTTACTTTAAAACTTTTTGAAAACCTTGCTCTTGATGCCAATTATAGAAAACTAGAAGGGGGGTTGAATAGTTTTACCGATTTTAATTTAAGTTTCAAAGATTTAGATTCGATCTTATGTGAATTCGTATGGATGGATAAATAATCCGAAGCAATAAGTAAAGTAAGTAAAGAAAGCAAGTAAAGTAAAAGGATAGAAAGTAGTGACACAAGTGATTTATAGTGGTTCGGCTACAAGGACATCTTCCTTGCCCTACTCTACTCCCTGAGTGCCCCACTCGAGAGTTCAAGCACAATGTCAACAAGCTCCTTCAACTTGGAGGAGAAGCCTCACAACGTCGCTTATACTTTTTCTGGTACAAAGCTTAATACCGAGTTCTTCCACGAGGTAGAACTGAACCTTTACACAAATACTACACAACAACTATGTGAAATATGAATTATAAGATATCCTACAGAAATCTTGTGGATGGACAAATCAATCAAGGACCCTTTGTTTGGATGACTTGTAGAATAGCGTGATCTCGCCTTCGTGAAGACCTATATGAGAATCACAACAAAAGATAGAAGAACTACTAGAATGATCAAATGAACAAAGGTTAGGAGAGTGAGATAATATATGAGAGAGTTGTAAGAAGAAGGGGTGAGGAACAATGAAGAAATGTTAATTATTTATAGGCAAAAAATCCTTCTGTATTATCCAAGACCCATGACCCAATGTCCATGATCCATGACCCAAGACCCATGACCCATTGTCTTGATACATTGTATCTTTTTGGGTACCCATGACCCAAAGTCAATGACCCATGGCTCATAACCCATAACCCATAACCCGGTTTGCAACCCAAAATCCGGACTATTCTGACCCAGACTGCCGGATCCCTGGAAATGCACTGGTCGGATCCCTTGGGTGAGGGATCCGCCAGAACCATGGGACAGAAGGCTTTTTTGCCTATAATTAGTGAGCCATTTCTTCATTGTTCCTCACCGCTTCTTCTTACAACTCTCTTATATATTATTGGGATTAAGTCGTAAAATAGCAATGTACTTTTCAAAATGTCTCGTCTTGGTACGTGTACCTTTTTTAGGTTATAGAATAGCAATGTACTTTTTCAATGTGCTCCAATTTGGCACGTGTGCTTTTTTTAACTTTGTTTAAGTTGTAGAATAGCAATGTATTTTCCATAAGCGTTCCAATTTGGTACGTTGATGACGTACCAAATTGGAACACTTTTGGAAAGTACATTGCTATTCTACAACTTAAACAAAGTTAAAATAAAAAGTACATGTACCAAAACATGACACTTTGAAAAGTACATTGCTATTCTACAACATAAAAAAAGTACACGTACCAAAACGGGAAACATTGAAAAGTACATTGCTATTCTACGACTTAATCCCGATAATATATGAGAGAGCTGTAAGAAGAAGGGGTGGGTAACAATGAAGAAATGGCTCACTATTTATAAGCAAAAAAGCCATCTGTCCCACGGTTCTGGCTTATCCCTCACCCAAGGGATCCGGCCAGTGCATTTCCAGAGATCCGGCAGTCTGGGTCAAAATAGTCCGGGTTTTGGGTTGCAAACCGGGTTATAGGTTATGGGTTATGAGCCATGGGTCATTGACTTTGGGTCATGGGTACCCAACAAGATACAATGTATCTAGACAGTGGGTCATGGGTCTTGGGTCATGGATCATGGACATTGGGTCATGGGTCTTAGATAATACCCAACATGATTTCATTCATGATGTCATGCAATGGGTCATGGGTTATAGATTAGCTCCATGGGTATGGATCATGAATCTTGTATATTACCCAACCTATTACATATTATATTACAATAATTTATTATTACAACGTTTATTTAAATGACCAAATGTACATACTTTGAAAAACAACATGTATTCTTATAATTTTACTTATGATAACTTTATATTTGTTATCAACAAAACATAACGAGATCGCAAAATATAAACAAACGTTTTTACGGTTTATTTGTATTAACAATATGCTTATGTGTTTGATAATTTATCTTTCTTTTTTTCGATCTAACGTGCTAGGCTAAATTATATTGTGTTTACTTATGATTGCATGAAACCTAGTTGTAGTCTTTAATATTATTACTTATTGTTAGTAGTGTGCATGTTAGGCTTTATAAAACTAACTGTACCACGTACCACATTTAGATGTCTAGTGAAACGTGATTAGAATACTTACACATTACACTAATGAGGGTGACATGGCAATAAGTTATAGAATTCAACTATTAAGTCATGCATGATTAAGTGAGCACGTTTGTTTACCTATACGAGTTTATACCAATTTATTTTTCTTGTTATTAGTTTAGATTTAATCTAGTTTAATTATTAGTTTTAAAACCAAACTCTTCAAACCCGAGATTTTACATGCTTTTCTATAAAATATAAAAGACCAAAAATAATCTTCCATCAACCCTTAGACTTAATTGGACGTACACTTCAAGCCTACCTCACTATTCCCCTAGAGAACAATCAATCCCTGTGTGTTACCTATACTACACTACAATGGTTAGGTAGTCAGCCTAGGAGGATCGTAAAACTTCTTGTGTTTACAATTATCCGCATCAAGTTTTTGATGCTGGTGTGGGGGAATAGTATAGGTTTCGATTTCTATTTCATTTAGGTCTATTCACAAGATTCCTATCAAGTGAGATTTTTCTTTTTATTTTGTAGCTTTCTCGTAATCTATCTTTTTTTTTCTTTTATTCGTAACCTTGTCATTTGCCATCATAGTGAATGATATTACCTTTAGCCAAGACCCACTAATCCAAGACCACCTAAAGCTCGTACTCTTGGTGAGTACTCCAAACCTAGCCATGAGGGCTATCGAAACACCACTGAGCTTCCCAAAGAAGCCAATGTGTCTACCTTGCGGTCCGACATCTGGTTGGTGCAAAATGGATGTGCATTTCATGGACTTCGTTTCGAAGATCCAAATAAACACCATAAGGAATTTCTTAAAATCGTAGATTCCATTGACCTTAACAGTGCCACTCAGGAGACGACGCGCTTGTGTCTCTTCCAATTCTCTCTATGTGATCAAGTTAGCAGTTAGCTTGAGCGTCTACCCACGGGATCCATCTCAACTTGGGATGATCTTACTTGTCGTTTTCTCGCATAATTTTTCCCACCGGGGAGAACTAACATGCTAAGGAATGACATTTTGTTGTTTCAACAACATCAAGGTGAAAGTCTTTACGATGCGTGAACTCATTTCAAGGACTTACTCCAGAAAGTCCCTTATCATGGCATTGATCTTTGGCTCCAAATCTAAATTTTTTATGATCATGTCAATTACTCCACAAAGCAAGCCATTGACCATGTGGCTGGTGGCAAGCTTTGTGATAAGAATGCGGAAGACTCGAAGGACATTATAGAGGATCTCTCCCTCTATTACAACGTAAGTTGGAATGACCCTCGTGAGCTTACAAATAAAACGGTCAAGGTAATATTCTTACCCAACCATATCTCCAACATTTTCGAAGAAAAGATATGTGAATTTGAAAAAAGGGTTGATTACTTGTTGGAAAGACGGAGAAAGCCATTAAAACCTATAACCACGACTACTCAAGCATTGGTTAACTTTGTCGCCTTGAACCAAAACCAAATACCTTACTCTGAGTCGCCTAGCGGAGAAAATAAATTTCAAAAACATGCTCACCCTTCTCACCTTTTGCGTGAACTTGAACCTAGCTTCGAGGCTCAAATGAGAAAGTATATGTCGGCCCACTCGGAAAGATTGGCGAATTTTGAATAAGATATATGTAGACAAAGAGAGGAGATGCAGGAAAAGATGGCGGAAATCATGAACCTCATAACTCACACAATAACCCTAAAGTCTCATTTCCTTTCCTCATTGCCCACGATCGGCGATCAAAGGATTTCTAAACCATTCAACCGATTACAAATATCCCTAAGTCGACCCGAAGTCGACTTAGGGTTTACCTGGTGTTTGGTATCTCGCTTAACTTGCTTAGGTCCGAGCCCTAGTTCTACTTGTGCAGTATCAGTGGAAACTTGACGCAAACCGAAGTTAGGTTTTCTCCTGAAAACCCTAATTCTGGTCGATCCAACAAGAAAAAGGTGAACTCGCGCAACAAACTGTCTAGAAGCTTACGCAACTGCAAGATAGCAAGTAAGTATTCTATAACACCCTTTATACGTGTTTAGGGTTAGGTTATATCATGATTAGGTTGAGATGTTGGTCAGGTTTTTCCGGTTGCATGGCCATGTTATCTGTTTTATTTCGATGTGCATGTTTTATTGGCCATGCGGGTGACACAAGAACCCCATAACCACACGATTGTTTCACCATTATTATACTTAGATGGTGTCCTAGCAAGTACTTACATGTCCCACAAAACACAAAATACTACCATTATACACAAAAGATAAAGAGTTAACCTATTACTTACATGGCCAAAAGATAAACATAAATGAACAATATCCAATTTAGCACAAGGTAAATCTTCAACTCCACACATTTGCTTGAGCAGACAACAGATCGGCTTGAGAAACTTCTAATCTTGCATCTAGCTCATTTCTCGACATTAAAAGGCATGGTATTATCACAGTTGAACGAGCACACATGTTAGGATCATACCATGCAACGAAACGACAAGAAGATCCCCAATCATAAAAATAACAAGTTATTGAAGCAAAACAAAAACGCATTGTTAACTGTGTACTTTGTTAATAACACTAAAAGGCACGAATGGTTAAGGACAAAAATATAATTGACGCCTTGGGTTGTTCCATGTCCACGATGTGCGAATGATTGCCTTCCTACCATACCAGCACCAGACCATTTTTTTTAGTTTTAAGATTTGGAGAATAAAGCTTTTAGGGAAAGTTTAGAGATGATGGGTGAGGATGAAAATTGTAGCATAAGAGTAATATAGGGAAATGAAAAAAATTGTATGACGGTAGAAAATAACTCGCTTCTTAATAAAAAAAAACCATTATACCCTCACGACAAACGCACGTGAGTGAGTTAACAAATATTGACTAACGGCCGTTGGTCAAAGTAACCTTGAGCGATGCAAAAAATGCCTAGTAAAGATAGTGAACATATTTATTTTGATTTTGAGATTCAATATGTATTTCGATACAAGTTAAAGGACGAACGGTGTATTTTTCTCCTATATATATTTAGATATTTGTATATAGTTGCATTTTCTTAAAAATATTGTTTCTTTTGTCCATTAACTTTTGAGTTCTGGTGTATCATTGGTTGCAAAGTCTAATAGCTTATCAGAATGAACGTACTTATCTTTGAAACTCAAATTTAATTTTCTAATATTTATTCGCTTCTTAAAATTATTTGTTAGCTTAAAATTTAATAAGAAATTAGAAACATAAACATCATGACTGGCCTCTAACTACGTCTATCATTTCTATGTTGGAATAGTAAATTTGGTATCTCCTTCGTCTTGGGACAAAAAAAGAGAATATCCAATATTTGATCCTTTTGACTTTATTAATAAAAACATTGGAAAACATGTTGACATATGCTCCATTAATGTTTAATTCGCTAGTTAATAAGAAGATTTACAAATTTAATACTCCGAGTATCTCTTTAGCATTACAAAAATCTCTATATTCAATAAAAACATTTGCGTATAGTGTAAGGCAGAAGCTAACTTATTATTATTTATTTTTTTTGTAAAAAAGGTTTTTTCTAAAAGTCTTCAACTTTTTTTGTGAGTTAATATGGTTTTTGAATGCGTGTTGACATTACGAAGCGCGTGATATGAAAAGTGAAGACGAATCAGTCAATGTTTAAGTCAGAAAATACATATAAAGCATAATCAACTCATGAATCTCATCATCTCATTAAAAAGTTTACCCTTTATGTTATCTGTCTATGTCCATTATTATATTCTCATTAATCTTTTTGAAATTTCATTTTGACAACATTTTATGAAACTATCTAAGGTTAATATATAATATGTTATTAAATTTTGCAAAAATGTTCGTTTAAGTTACCGAATTTTAGTTTTGTTCATACAAGTTACTAAACTTTACGAATTATTCGTTCAAGTTATCGAACGTTTAAAAACCGTTCATTCTAGTCATCATGAAAATTGGCTACCGGATAATAATCGGTTGACCATTGTCACATCATTAGATAAATTAATATATAAATATGTTACTAAACTTTGCGAATATATTCACCCAAGTTATTAAAGTTTGCGTTTTGTTAATCCAAGTTACTGAACGTTGAAAACCGTTCACTTCAATTGTTGTCGGAACGATGCTAAAGTAGGTGAATAACTTCATTGTTGGTCTGCTAAAAATAGTGTTGAAAAATATATTTATGTAGCGACGCACTTCTTAGGATGTAGTATAAGTGTAAAGAATATGTGAGCTAAAATATATTTATGTTTGCAAAAATGTTGTTACTGTTGTTTGCTAATAAGCTCGCGGGTTATTATACATTTATCGGCTTTCGTTTGATTTAGTATACCTGGGTTTAATAAAAAATTGCAAATGGGTTAAACTTTTTAATTTTTAATTGTTGGATTAGTTCTTATACTACATTGTTGAGACTATTGTCCTTAAAATATATAATTTTTTTGAATGTTCTTGTTCTTTTTATTAGAAACAAAATTGTAAATACAAATAAAAAAAAGAGTGAATTACATAAATCGTCTTTGTGGTTTGGTCAAAATAACGGATTTTGTCCCTATATTTTTTTTTCAGTGCGTTTCGTCCCTGTGGTTACCAAATCTTATGGATTTTGTCCCTCGTCCAAAAATGTCCGTTAAGTGTTTTGCGCTGTTAGTCCTTCGTTAGTGCAGTCCGTTAAGTGTTTTGCACCGTTAGTCCTTATTTTTTTAAATGTAGTTTTTCCCAATTAGTCCCTCCGTTAATAATAGTTATCGCCCGATTTTTTACGTTTTTGTCCGTTTTTATCCGTTTTCATTCGTTTTTATCCGTTTTCCCCCCGTTTTTTTTCGTTTTTCGTCCGTTTTTTACGTTTTTATCCCTTTTCGTCTGTTTTTATATGCTTTCGTCTGTTTTTTACGCTTTTGTCCGTTTTTGTCTGTTTTTTATCCAATTTCGACCTTTTTTTACATTTTTATTCGTTTTCGCTAGTTTTTTTACGTTTTTGTCCGTTCTTTTCCGTTTTCGCCCGTTGTTTTACGTTTTTCTTTCGTTTTTCTTACATTTTTTCCGTTTTTCTTTCGCTTTTAAATTTTTTTCCAAAAAAAAAAATTGGAAAAAAAATATTTCCAAAAAAAAATTGAAAAAAAAATATCAAATTTAAAAAAAAAATTGAATAAAAAATTTGAAAAAAAAAAATTGAACAAAAATATTTTTTTTCAAATATTTTGAAAAAAAACGGACATATTTAAAAAAAAAAACATATTTGAAAAATATTTTTTTTATTCAATTTTTTTTTTTGAAACGGACAAAAACATACCAAAAACCGATAAAACGTACTAAAAACGGACAAAACGTAAGAACAACAGACAAAACATAAGAAAAACGGACAAAATGTAAGAAAAACAGACAAAAACGTAAAACAACGGGCGAAAACGAAATAAAACGGACAAAAACGTAAACGGATAAAAAACAGACAAAAATTGATAAAAACGGACAAAAGCGTAAAAAAACAGACGAAAGCATATAAAAACAGACGAAAAGGGATAAAAACGTAAAAAACGGACGAAAAACGAAAAAAACTGGGGGAAAACGGATAAAAACGACGATAAAAACGGACAAAAACGTAAAAAATCGGGCGATAACTATTATTAACGGATGGACTAATTGGGAAAAACTACATTTTAAAAAATAAGGACTAACGGTGCAAAATACTTAACGAACTGCACTAACGAAGGACTAACAGCGCAAAACACTTAACGGACATTTTTGGACGAGGGACAAAATCCGTAAGATTTGTAAACCACATTGACGAAACGCACTGAAAAAAAAGTATAGGGACAAAATCCGTTATTTTGACCAAACCACAAGGACGATTTATGTAATTCACTCTAAAAAAAAAAAAAAAAAAAAAAAAAAAAAAAAAAAAAAAATGGGGTTATTTTTGTCATTTTAGTTGGTCATTTTCATCTTTAAAATAAAGTTTGATAGTATATATAACCGGTTATAAAAGTTAAGTAAACTGATGTGAAAACGAAAGTTCAATTACTCAAACAAACTTTTTGAAAGAGTTTAGTAAGATATTTATATATCGTGTTTTTATAACTTGTGCCCTATGACATAAGTTAAGTACACCGAAAGTACACAGGGACCCACTGAAAAGCACACAGGAATCCACATAAAAGTACAGACAAGTGTATTTTTATGTAGGTCCCTGTGTACTTTCGGTGTACTTTTTGTGTGCTTAAAGAGCACAAGTTAGAAAAATACATATATATTATACAAACTATTTAATATATAAATTTTCATGGGTGTGCAATTTTTCATTATTTATTATTATTATTATTATTATTATTATTATTATTATTATTTTATAAAAAAAAAAACTAGGTGTGCAATGTTGAATTTAACAACTTTTTGGTACAAATATGTCTATATCTAGTTAGCTTTTTTGTAGCAAATTTAATTCCACACAAAGTCATAAATCATCATTCCTAATTTCAACAATCATTAATTAAACAAGACTTAGGGCTTGTTTGTTAAATTTTTTTATTAAGTCATTTCTAATTAAGAGGTGACTTAATGCAGACACCCTTAGTTTTATTGCTTAATATTTTCAGTCATCTTTTTCTATTAAGTCACAAACAAACAGTTTTAATATGACTTAATGAATTCAGTTTTTTTCATATTAAGTCAATTAAGTCACAAACAAACACCACCTTAGAGTCAAGTTACAAGTTTTCAGTTACAAAATGAACTTTAAATACCTACTAATAATTTCACAAGTATAAATACAGTTTAATTAAACGATTCTCAAAAGTGGGGCGTGTCAATTTTTTAGCCTGGTTTACCATATGCGACTAATAATCGACCTAAACATGTGCATATATATAATCGTCATGATCGGTTTTAAAACATCAAAACATGTGTATTTTGGATTGATTTATTGGCTTCTTACTCACCCTACCAGCAATTGCAAAAAAATAAATTTGAAGTCATTTGGCTAACTGTATATGTTAATTAAAAGTAATGAAAAATTAACATGGGATAAAATTTTCGTAAAATTTACTCATTATAATTTTCATCTCATGTTCTATAGCATAGCTGTCAATCGCGATATAGCTCTTAAGATCGTACGATTTTACGATTTTACTAAGCGAAAACGAGTCGATCATGTGTAAGATCTTTGAAGGCATAGGATTTTATGCATGATCTCGATCTTACCATAGGATCGTAAGATCCCGATCCGATCCTATCCGATTCAACAAAAAAACTATAAACAAGCACGAGCAACCATAAGTGTCATATAAACATAAAAGCACATAAATTTTAGACGAATAAATGCATCGTCCGTCCTGAATCACCGATTAATTACATTAGTATATAAAGTTATGTGAGTTTCATTTCCATTGTGTTTATAACTTTCTGAACTTTTAGGGTGTGTTTGTTTCATTAAGATGTTTTGGGTCTGAATCTGACTACCACATCTTACTGGTAAGAGGTGGCTAGAAAGTCTAAATCTGAACGAAATAATGTTGTTTGTTTTTGTATAATTGTCCGAATGATTTTAAGTGCTCGTTTTTGCAATTTGTTTATTAAACCAACGCAATGCGATAATAAGTAAGTTATGTAAATATGAAACAAGACTTTTTATTATAAATATAGCATAGTTAATAAACAATCACATATATTATATAAAGTTTACAAAACGAGTAAAAGGCAGTAAGACAAGTCTCCCACCTCTTACTAAGTAAGATGTTATATGTCTAACTAGTTCTTACTTAAAAGAAAAAAACAAACAAGCATCATCTAACATTTTTAGTTTTACAACTAACCTTTCAATCACGATGATTTAAATACTTAAGCATGGTGTACTTTGATATATAAAACTTTACGATAAGCAATTATATAAAATTAAAAGCAGAGTAGTTGGAAAAATGATTTTATTCATATTTTATACCACCTTTTTAAAATTAAAATATAGGTAAAAGATAGAGAGAGGATACATACAAAAGTAAGCTTGTGACTCCATTAGGGTGGTGGCAACGGGAGCGGGGTGAGCAGCGGGCTTTGCCCAGCCCGAGCGGCTACACCGCCGCCACCTATGCGGGCTCGAGCGGGCTATTCATGCAACGGGATAGTAGCTCGAAGCGGGCTACATAAAAAATCGAACGTTGGGCAAAAAAATTCGAACGTTGGGCATGTGTACCGTTGGGCAACGGTTTAAAAAAAAAAAAAACTATTTCCTATATATAACCCATTATATTACATAATTTTTACCACAACAAAATATTTTATATCCTTTATCTTTTAATCAACTTTTATACCAATTTCTACAAAATTTATCATGGATCCAAGAAAATCAAAAGGTTCTTCATCATCCAAAGGAAGTGGACGCGGTTCCCGATTTCGTCCACGAATTCAATCACAACCCGCTCCGTACATTCCACAAATGAGTCCACAACCCCAATATTATCAACCTCAAATGACTTCTCCACCGTACTTTCCACCACAATATTATCCGCAACCACCAATCAATCCAACTCAATTGACAAGCGAATTCAACCCGTTCGAGTACCGTGACGCTCCTTCGCGACGTGAAACAAGTGTCGAACGACAACTACCGCTATATAGTGTGGATGATGAAGAAGATGACATTGTTATTCCCGAAACGCAACCTCCAATCGGTATAATTTTTCTTTGTTAAAATATTGGTTGTAATAATTTTTATTTCTACTAATTTATTATGTTATACTTTTATTTGTTAAAATATTGTTTGTAATAATTTTTATTTCTACTAATTTATTATGTTATACTTTTATTTGTTAAAATATTGTTAAGAAAATGAAGAAGTTGAAGAAGTTGAAGAAATTGAAGAAGTTCAAGAAGTACGAAAAAGAAACCCAAATAGAGTGGAAAAGAAATCTTGGACACCGGCCGAAGAGGAGGCGTTGGCAAAAGCTTGGGTTCACATCTCGACATGTAGAGCAGTCGGGAATGAACAAAATAGAGAAGGTTTTTGGAGAAGAATTCATGAGCATTTCAAGCAAAACATTCGAAACACTACGCGTACACATCACGGCTTGAACACAAAGTGGAAAAGTTTGAGCGCCGAAATGGGTGTCTTTAATGGGTTGTGGATCCAACAAGTAATTTTTATAATTATATACTTTTTACATTTATATGAATTAATATTTTGTAGTTATATACTTTTATCAATTACATATTAATTTTTACTTATGTAATTGTAGAATCGTCTTCGCAAGAGTGGTTGTAGCGATGTTGACATCATGAAAAATGCCTTGGCCGATTACAAAACTAAACATGGCAAGTCGTTTAGTCATATTGAAGCATGGGAGATTGTTAGGCAAGAAGACAAATGGTTGGAACAACCAGATATAGCGCAAGGATCTTCGTCTCATTCCGACAAACGGAGAAAGTCGTCTGAATCCGGCCACTACGAGACCGCAAGTAATGACAACCCTGTGATTCCGGATCTCAATGACGACACGATGCCTCGCATTCAAAAAAGAAAGGGCAAAAAGGCCGAAAGCGAATCGTCGTCAAAGGGTAGTGTTGCTATGAGCTTCGACAACTACACAACAAAGAAAACACAAATATCGGAGAAGAGGGCGGAGCAAAAAGCTTCAAAGGATGAGATGGCCGAAAAGGTTATGGCGACAAAAATCCGTGTCATGGAAGAAAAGGCTAAGTATAGGGCGTTGAAAGTATATCAAACACCGCACAATCACATAAACGATCCAAATATACTAGCGGTCACTATTGCCCAAAAACGTGAGATCGCGGAGAAATACGGATGGCCTTGTGATTTTTAGAAATGTGTTTTAGTATGTTTTTTAATTAAAGCGTTTTTTAGGATGTAATTTTCTTTTAAGTATTTTGTAATTTTCTTTTAAGTAATAATAATAATATTATGTGTTTTTATTATATTGTTTGATATAATTTTAAATATAAAAAAAAATAAAAAAAAAATAAAAAAAAAAATAAAAAATGGTGAGGGGTGGGGATACATGGTTGCCACTAAAAATTTATGGTGAGGGGTGGTGTGGGGATGAGATGAGTTGGAAGAATGTTATTGGTGGATAGTGAGGGATGGTGAGGGATGGTTGCCACCACCCTTATCTTTGAACAACTAAAAATTAAAAAATAAAACAAAAAGGTGTAATAGAGTGTGTAGACTATAGACTATAGAGCATTTATTTTCCTGAAATTCTTGCAAATTCTCTCTCTCTTGAAAACAAACAAACATTGCCATCATCATCTAACTTTATAAAAGATAAAAAACTCTTATTTACCCATTACTCTACCCTTGTCCACTTATTATTAAATTATTTCCAAAAAGCTTCTTTTGTTTTTATTTTCATATTTTACATACACCTATACACACAACACACATCTATCAGTGAATCTATATCTATACATATATACATATACATGTAGAGAGAGAAATAAAAACAAAAACACACCATATCATCTTCTTTCTTGAAATAATATTCATTCATCAAATTTGATCGAAAATTCTTTCATTTCTTATCGTTTTACAAAATTCTAAAATCTGGGTTTTGCTTAGTTTGTGATTTTATACAAAACCCAGTTCAATCTTGACCTGAAAATTTTTATATTATGAGGGCTGGATTAAGCACCATACAACAAACCCTAACACCTGAAGCTTCAACTGTTTTAAACAACTCTATAGCAGAAGCTGGACGTAGGAACCATGGTCAAACCACACCGTTACATGTTGCCTCTACTTTGTTATCTTCCCCTACAGGGTTTTTGAGGCAAGCATGTATTCGGTCCCACCCGAATTCTTCGCATCCGCTCCAGTGCCGCGCTTTGGAACTATGTTTTAGCGTGGCACTGGAGCGGCTCCCAACCGCTACGTCATCACCGGCGGTTACGGAGCCGCCTATTTCCAACGCTTTGATGGCGGCCCTTAAACGGGCACAGGCCCATCAAAGACGTGGATGTCCAGAACAACAACAGCAACCGCTTTTAGCGGTTAAAGTTGAGCTGGAGCAATTAATTATTTCTATATTAGATGACCCGAGTGTTAGTCGGGTCATGCGTGAGGCAAGTTTTTCAAGTCCGGCTGTTAAAGCTACTATTGAGCAGTCTTTAACTACTAGTGGAAATAATCAAATTCCTTCGGGTATTGGAATTGGGTTCTGTAACTTGAACCCAAATCCCGTACCTGTTAATAGGAATATGTATTTAAATCCACGGTTACAAAATAACAGTAACCAGAATAATGAAACCGCGGGTTCAAAAAATATTTATCTGAACCCGCGGTTACAAGGGAATCAAAACATGAATCAATTGAGTAATACTCCAAGGAATGAAGATGTGAAAAAGGTTATTGAGATTATGACAAAACCAAAAAAAAGGAATCCAATTCTAGTAGGTGAATCCGAACCCGAAGCTATCCGTAAAGAGATCTTAAAACATATCGAAAAAGGCGAATTCGAGCTAAAAAACACTGAGGTCATTTCCATCGAAAAAGAGTTTGTTTCCATATCGGATAAGTCGGTTATACCATCAAAGATCAAGGACTTAGGTGATGTTATAGATAAAAGAATTGGGGATTTTGATAGTAGTAAAGGTGTTGTTATTGATTTAGGTGATTTGAAATGGTTAGTTGAGCAAGCACCAGTTGCAACTGGTTCATCCGTTGGTAGAGAATCAGTTGCTGAGATGTCGAAAATCGTGTCGAAATTTGCTGGAAAAGTATGGCTGATTGGCACTGCTACTTGTGAGACTTATTTAAGGTGTCAAGTTTATCATCCATTAATGGAAACTGATTGGGATTTACAAGCTGTTCCTATTACATCAAGATCACCTCCATCAAACATGTTTACTAGGTACTTTTATAATATAATCTTAATATCTTATATTCATTTGATTTGATTTGTGTTATAAGTTATGTTTGGTTGTATATTTATATAGTTGTTTTTGGTTTGTTATTTTTAGGATGGGGACTAATGGGATACTTGGTAGTTCGATTGAGTCTTTGAATCCGTTAAAGAATTTCACGAACCCTGTGACGTTAAAGGCGCCTTGTTGTCCAAATTGTGCTAGTGAATGTGAAAAAGAAATTGCGAAATTGAAAGAATTGGAAAAACCGCCCGATGAGGTTAAGAGTAGTTTACCTCAATGGTTGCAAAATGCAAAACCAAAAGATCAATCTGAGGTATGTTTGGTTTTTAATTGATTAGTTGTGTTGTATGTTTTGTTGGTTTTTGATTTATGTTTCTGTTTTTATAGGTTAAGGATCAAGAAATGGATATAAAACAAAAGATTCAAGATTTGCAAAAGAAATGGAATGATAATTGTTTGCGAGTTCATCCGAATTATAATCAGTCTCCGAGATTGGATAGAGTTGTACCGATGGCGATGTCTGTACCTTTGACCGGAGGCTATAAACCGAATATGCTTTTGAGACAAAATCCACCTGGTCAACAGCCACGGTTACAAGCGCCTAGAACTCTTCAGGAGGCTTTGCAATCTAGTCAACAGCCGCGGCTACAACCGCCAAGAAGTCTTCAAGAAGCTTTACAATCTAGTCAACAGCCACGGTTACAACCGCCTAGAAGTCTACAAGAGGCCTTACAACCCGCCCAACAGCCACAGTTGGAGCCTCCACGGAGCCCTGTTGGTACTGATCTTGCTCTTGGACCAAAGAAAAACGAGGATTTGGCTGTTAAGGATCTTTTAGGCTGCATTTCTTCCGAACCATTAAAGGGTAAATTTGCTAACTCAGCAGATACAGACTCGTTCAAGAAGTTGCTCAAGGGTTTGATGAAAAAAGCATGGTGGCAGCCTGAAGCAGCATCCACGATAGCAACGACAATAACACAATGTAAAGTAGACACTGGTTCGAGAGGTAGCGTTTGGCTATTGTTTGCAGGACCTGATAGGGTGGGAAAAAAGAAAATGTGTTCAGTTCTTGCCGAGCACGTTTGTGGGGCTAATCCAATCACTATCAACCTTGGATCAAGGCGCGACGTTGAGGAAACAGATATGGGATTCCGTGGTAAAACCGTGTTGGATAGGATTGTTGAGGCCGTTCGTAGGAACCCGTCTTCTGTTATAGTCCTTTCGGATATTGATGAAGCGGATATGTTAATTCGTGGGAGTATTAAACGGGCTATGGAAAGAGGTCGGATTACTGATTCTCATGGACGTGAGATAAGTCTCGGGAATGTTGTTTTTGTACTTACTGGCAATTGGTCAACCGTGAATTCTGACGAGCATCGGGTTGATGAGCAGAGGTTGCACTCGTTAGCAAGCAGTGATTGGCAGTTGATGTTAACAGCTAGCAAGAATCGAAAACGTAGGGCTCATTGGTTGTCAGGAAAAGATATGTCAAGCAAACCGAGGCTCGATCTTAACTTAGCAATGGACTATGATGAAGATAGAACCGATGGGTCAATAAACTCGAGCAATTTAACAATCGATCAAGAAGAAGAAAACCAACATTTTGCGGTTACATCCGTACCTCATGAGCTAGTTGGCCCTAGTGACGGGGCGGTCGTGTTCAAACCAGTTAATTTTGGGAATATCCGCAGGGAAATTGAGAAAACCATTAAAACCGCGTTCTCGACTATAGTTGATGAGAATATCACAATCGAGGTCGAGGAGTCTGCTATCGAAAACATATTAGGTGGCTTATGGTTTGGTCGAACAAGTCTCGAGGAGTGGGCTGAACAAGTGTTGCTTCCAAGCTTCCATCAGTTCAACGCTAGGGTCCCGTCTCCAGGAGAAGACACGGTGGTGCGGCTCGAGTCTGACCGTGATTCTGTTCAGGCAGGTGGTGGCGGAGATTGGCTGCCGAGCAAAATCGCGGTGGTGGTTGATGGAGTAGGAAGTTGAGGGATGTGTTTTTGTACTTTTGTTTTACAAAGGACTATATATGTAAATAGTGGTGGGAAAGGGAGGTATAGTGAAACTTTTGGAAAAGATTGAGGGCCGTTGATATAAGTAACTGAATTAACGGTTCTCATGTTTCCCTTTTTTACAAAAATTTGTTACTATTTTCTTCTTTCATTTTGATATAAATATTCAAAAGTAATTATCAAGTTTCATGTCTAAGCAATAAGATGTTCCAACTATTATTCATTTATTTATTTTGTATTTTTATTTAGTACTTTGTTAATAATATAGATTTTAATGTGGACATAGACGGATTTTAGTGGACACCGTAGAAGGTCACGACTCTATCAAATCTTTGAGGTTTTATTTATATTTGTTTAAAAAAATACAATATTAACTTTTGTAAATTAACTGATATAGCATTTGGCCTTCTCAACAAGTTCACCCAAGTTCCGTCAATGAATTCGAAGGTGTAAAATAGCAAATAGAAAATATTGAAGTGTTTTGATCATAAATGTTTGAGATAAATATCACATGTCAATGATAGAGATGAAACTTAAGTGGTCAAAAAAGCACTTTTTGGTTTTATTAAAATAAATAACAAATAATAATAAAAATATTGCGGATGTAAATGGGTCTAAACAAGCACACGTCTTTGCCTCAATCTATGTCAAGCTACTACATCTATATAACTACGTCCTTTGATTTTTTAATACTACTATTTAACCATATATTTATTATTTTGTGCCCATCCCAAAAAGTTAGTTGTTGAGTCTTTGTTGACTATAAGTACATGTATAAACCTAGAGAACTATGGTACGTATAAAGTTGTATATGATATGTAGTATTTTATACATGTGTATGAGCAAAATTCATTGCATGAGCTAAAAGATTACTTAAATAACAAATTGTGTAAAGTTGTATTAAAAATTTTATAGTATTATACGGCAATTACTATATTAGATGTTAGGAAAATGGCATAGGGATTTGAATATTAATTATCAAGTTATCTATAACAGATGTTTTTTTCGTTTTAAAATATTTTTTTTAATAAAAAATACACGGTTTTATAAAAAAAAAATAATTGATACTGTTTTTGTTTTTTTTTTTTTTTTTCTTACTTTTTTTATAATAACAGTTTTATTCTTAATTAATTAATTAATGTCTTCTTTATAGTTTGTAATAATATCTTCAGTCAAGGATAATATTGTAAACTCAATCAAAATTTTCTATTACTGTAATATTTAGTATTAAATAATTAAAATAGGACGGAGTATTTAATGCCAACAAACTTTAATAAAAGATGGAGATGATGGTGTGGTCATTGATGATTTTGATTCTTTATTCAAAGGGTCACGTTATTAATACCCCCCCATTTGGTTATTGATACCCCCCCCCCCTTTTTTATTTTTTTTTATTTTTTTTTATTTTTTTTTTATTTTTATAATTTTGTTTATATCAAAACGCTATAAACCTGAAAATGCGGAACTGTAAATATAAAGTTTAATAAGCCAAACGCTTAAAACTGTCAGAAATACGGAACAGAAACTGACAAAAAACTGTGTTGTACTGGAAAAAGCGGGGGGACAAATAGGGGACAAAGGTGGCAGGCTATGTGTAGCCACCGTATGAATAGAGGGACCCTATTCAAACTAGAAACATCATTCATGAAGTCATTAACTGTCCCGTTTGTACTATTTTACTAATTTTAAATCTAGAAAATGATATCTGTGATTTCATGAAAACTTAAAATATCTACTCCTATGTGAGAAGATAAAAGAAATGCAGTGATGCAAAAAGTTTTGTCTAGAAATTATCCAATAACAAGTAGTTTTTAGTTTAAGCTTTATTTTGGCAAAACTATTCATGTTGTAACCGAAGATAAATCTGCAGATAAAATAGAATGTCGATTAAAAAAAAGCTCATTTTTATAAATTACATGAAACAACTTTTATTTTTAAAAGATGATGTAAAATTACTTATATTTATAAGTTTTGCCAATCAAACAAAACATATAAAATATGTGGCTTACTTGAGTTTGGTAAACTATAATTTTTATTATTAAACAAAAGTAAATTGCAAAAAACCATCTTCGTGTTTTCATCAAATTGTAAGCGTAGTATCTACAACTTCAAAAGCATACATATTTATTGTGAAAACTATAAGCTTTAGTATATGCCATAATCGTCTTTAATAGGACTATGTATAGTTGTATACACTTTTAAAATTGTATTTGTCTCGATGAGAGACGATAGTTGCACACAAAAAATTCTAAATTTGCCCTAAACAAGAAGAAAAACTTTTTTCAATTTGTTAGCATAATTATTTATTTACAATTAATTTGATCTTATTTTACAAGAAAATCCAAGATAATGAATACAAAAACAAAAGATGTAATAAATGGGTTTGCACAAAGTGACAGTTGTGTGTGTGGCTTGAGGCTGTGCTGAAAAGGCATGAAATTGAGGGAAATCGGCCAAATATAATTGGAAATTCCAGAAAAGGCATAAATTGGGAAATGACATTTCGATCTTCTATTCTCACAAATACATAGGCGTTATACTACAGCTTTTTAAATATATAAATAGATTAAATATTTAAGTTAGCAGACACCACATACACCAAAAGAATCAGAGCTAAGTATTTTTTTTTATGTAATGAAAATTGTTTAATTGCTATTTAGTAGTATATGTCATAAGTTTTATGTATTACTAAAGTTATGAAATAAACATCTCCCTTTTATAAACTTTAAGCTAAAAAGCCTAACTTTTAAACCTGTTATTCTCATAAAAAGCTTACTTTTCTAGATGTTACATAGTAATGAATTTTATTTTACTTTTTTTCTTGTTGACCAAGTGTGTAATTTAAAAATCAGAGTAAGTACAAAATTAAATTCCAAATATAACACACCCATATTCATACACAAATTTTGCCGTCTTTAATAATTATATGTGGACTTAATTTACGATATTGAAAGTTTAACAACACCTTTAAAAAAACTGGGATATATCTATGAACAATATTGTACTACCTAATTCATGGGATATATCTATAAACAACACTACCTAACTCTTAATTTTTTTTTTTTTGATAGATGAATTTCAGCCGGACAATGAGTTATAGATTGACGATATCGCACTAAAGAGCTCGCGACACAGCTGAAAGCCACAACCCTTTTGAAACCCGATGGGGGGAAAACCTTCAATACAAGCCGCCCGAAGGCACGACACTTAATATTGAAGTAAACCCTGCCTTATCCAGACTCGAACCCTCGCCGAAACGAAGGCTGAGCCCTTCACTTAAGGACTTCGATGAGAACCAACTGCGCTAGGCAGCCGTTCTCTACCTAACTCTTAATTACCAGGAGTACTATACTCATATATATAAGTATGGGGAACCAAAAAAACAAAAAAAAAAATAAATAATAATAATAAAAATACTCATATAAGTATTGTCGTGTTTATTTTTAATATGAGGTGATTTAAACACTCTTATTTTTTTATTTACATATGTTTATTTGTGCAATAAATAACTGTATATTTATTATATGTTGCTTCACAAAATTAAACATTTTAATGTGCAAATATAAAATTAAAATTTGTCAATCAATTCCTATTTTAATACATACACAAGATAGAGGCACTTTATTTTACATACCTTTAAATTGTTGCATACCAATGGACAATTGTGTACCGTCCGATAAAAAAAAAACAGTTTTTAAGAATAAAAAACACGGAGGGACCATTTATGTAACTTTTGCAAACTTACCCCACCTAACCCCCACTCCCAAATTGATCACTTTTCAGAATCACCATTCACAATCAGTTTCTCTCTCTAAATGAAAACTTCAAAATAAAACAAAAACACAACAAATCATCCAATTTTAACCATCAAAATCAAATAAAACACATAAAAATGAACGAATCGAGGCAATCAGAACCAGATCCGGGGAAAAAAAACATGGTACGGCGCTTTCGATTCATTATTTTGTTATTTATTAACTATTTGTTGTGATTTTATTCTTATATTTCTGTTTTTGATAATGTTTATGAAGTTTTTTTTAGCTTTTTTGTTGATTTTAGTTGTTTATTAATATATACAGAAAAATGAATTTGTTTTGGTGTGACTTTTAAAGTGATTGTGACATACTTTTGGTTTTGTTTTTTAGTGTTTAAATTTGGTTGAGTTTCTGAGTAAAACATTTTGTGTACATGGATGCACACCAAGTGTTTGATGAAATGTGTGAGTGAAAAGTATCATACGTGTAGTATCACCAGTGATATTTGAAGTTTTACTATATATATGTATTATCACTAGTGATATTTGTATTATCACCTATGAAATTTTTGTTTATTTGATAGGTTTTTTTGTTTACTTGTTAAGATTTATTACATGTCATGTATAGTATCAGTTTTGATATTTTATTGTTATTGTTTTATAATCATAGTTAAATTTTTTTTTTGGCTAAAAGTTTTGATGATATACTATTTACTGTGAGTAAATGCAGTTCTGACGTCAATCAAATTTTTGACTCCATCTCCAAAGATTTATAAAAGTAAAGGTATAATGTAATGTATAAGCATGTCTCCTTTAGAAGAATTAACTGTGATAAAACCTGAATGTATGTGGCGTATTTGATTTAACATTTAGCTTATGTGTTATATCACGGGTGATATATACACATTCAGTAGAATGTGTATGTATACTTTCAGTAGAATGTTATAATGGTATCCCTAAAATCACAGATATTTATTCTACAGTATGAACACTTTGCTGTTTTTGTAGATTTTAGTATTTTATTGATGGATTGTTGTGAAAGTTAGATAATTATTGCGATAATATGAGAGACTTAACATGTTAAAATAAATATTGTGAATGTAACATGCTTTTGTTAGATTTGTGGTAGATATATGTGCATAATGGATAGATTGGGCATGCTTCGATATATTTAAAAGCGATATTTGACTCTAGTATTAGTTGGTAGTATATCACCTATGATAAAACAGTTCCAATAATTGCTTATTGTTTATATATCACATGTGATACAACAGTTGCAACGATTGCTTATTTGTAGTATATCACCTGTGATACAACAGTTGTAATGATTGCTTGTTGGTAATATATCACCTATGATATTTGATGACGTATACTTATTAAGTTTATATATCACGTATGATATTAAAAAACAATGAACTATTTATACACTAACATGGTATATATTTTATGTAGATTTGAATATAAAACTGGGAACTATCAAGAAGCAAAAAAGCAGGGGTTGAAGGTGAAAGGAAAAAGACCTTCGCGAAACAACAACCAAGTCAAACTGAAGAAGTGAACAAAGCAACAACATCGTCACCGACAACGCTAACAATACCAAGCAAATTAACAAAATCCGCTGCTAGACGTTTAAGCTTAGAAAACACGAAGAGCAAAAATAGAAACAGATACACCACCAACAAATACTGAAAGAAACATATGTAATATCATATGTGATATAAAAGAATCTACAACCACCAACACCACCAACAGTAACTGTTGAACTGACAACAGAGACTGCATGTAAGAAATCAAAGACAGTTGCAGAAAAAGAAGAAGAGAAATGAAGAAGAAGAAGCTGCAAACTAAAAAGAATGAAGTGGAAAAGAAGACAAAATGAGGGGATGCTCATAAAGATGGCAAGAAGAAAGTTGTAGAAAATAAAATGACAAAAGCATCAATTAGTAATTTTCTTTTGCTACTTAAATTGTAATTTTCTCTTGATACTTAAATTGTAAACAATGGTAATTTCTATTCAGTTGTAAACAATGCTTTTGGTTTATCTGAATATAACCTTCTTTTGGTAATTTTATTAGAGTATCACAAGTGATATTAATGAAAAGTCAGTTAAAAATATCGTTGACTTCATGAAGAAAACTATGAAAATAAAAACATGACATATTCTCAAAATCAAACAAGAATATGATTAATTAAGCATTGCTTTTGAGTAACATAATGATTCGGCAAAAAAAGGTCAACATATATATCAATTAAAGAATAATATCACAAGTAATACATGTCATAAACAAGTAAAAACAAGTAAACACATAAATGATGTAAATATTTCACCATTATCATGCTTTATCACAAGTTATAAAATGACAAAATATTTCATAAACTCACAAAGACCTCATAAAAATTAATTCCAGCTATTTATCACAAGTGATGCATAACTTCTAATTTATGACAAAGACGGGGCTTGGAACTAGGAAGCTCAACTGCAATTGCTTTTCACATAGCACCATCTTGACCAGTTACAATGATATTCGGATAAAGCACAAAAGCTTTCTTGAATGCTTGGAGTAACCATACACAAGATTCAGTAGTTTCGTTCTTAAGCAGACCAGAACCAACAGTAACACATCTCCTGTGATTGTCAATCGCAGTAAAAGGCACAAAAACCATCATGTACCTGGAAAGAGAAATATCTCAGGTGATAATATATACAAAATGTACAAAAAACAATGAAATCTCACAGGAGATATTACAAATTAAAAAACATACTTGTTTGTTTTGTATGTGGCATAAAAAGAGACGATATCACCAAACTATTTGTGATTGCAATTTGCAAAAAAACGGCTCCATCAAACGAAAGAATCAACAACAACTGCAACTGTGGTTCAAAAAAGCACAACAGCTCCACAAAACAAATTGAAGAAGCTCAAACAACTTTGATATCGCCTATGATATCATAAGATCCTCCATTATCAAAACTGATTCAACAAAATAAAAGAAAGCTAACTGATGAGTGTCTAAATACTCATCATTTTTGTATAATCTAAACTGCAAAATCATCTGAAAACACTCAGAAACACATCAAAATGATCAAAATATCACAAATCAGTGTTTTATGTGTTTTAATTGCAAAAATATCAAAATCAGATGAAAAATGTATCAAGTTTGCAAAATTGGCAGTTTTAGTCCCCCAAGTTTTGAAAGTTGTCAAATCTAGTCCCTGGAATTCAAAAATGTGGAATTTTATCATTCAAGGTCCCTGAAGTATTTTAAGTTGTTAAAAATGATCCTTGAATGATTCTTTGGTCAATTGGCAAGAAAGGTCCCTAAACTTTGGAAAATTGCAAAATTAGTCCTTGGACTTTTAAAAATGGATTTTATGCAAAAAAGGGTCCTTGTTCTATCAATGTTTGTCATGTTTGGTCCTTGTGAGAAGTTGGGAAAAATGGCATTTTCAGTCCTTGAGTTTGGATAAATTACACTGTTGGTCCTTGTTGTTACTACTTAACCAAACGGACATATATATATATCCAAATCCAATCCAACATAACCTTGGCCCAATCCCTTATCCAAGCCCAAACCTCTTGACCCTTGACCCCCACCCTTGAGCCAGGCCATTACAATTTGGCCCTGCCACTACCCATTTTGGCCTCTCCCGTGTTATTAAGCTCGGTCAAAGAAAGTCAAACAAGAGAAAAACGCGCCCAATACCACTTTCACTGTAGCACCACCTCTCCCAAGCCAGATATCTCAAAACCAGTCCTGGTTTTACCATTTTTTCTTCAACCCCCCCCCCATACTATGTCCCCTCCACATCCTCTAAACAACAAAAGCTTTAATTGATTGAACCAAACCTCATTAATTCTTAAACCTGCTTTGAAGAACATTGGCGCCAAAATCCATATGGACGGTTCTGATGATAGATGAAGATCCAATGGCTAGAATTTGGTGGGAAATGTTCAGAGGTCAAAGAGGATTGCTAAAAGTCTATAAAGTGGAGAGAAGAAGCAAAGTATCAAGTATCTAGAGTAACTTAAAATTTTCTTTAGTCGTTTTTTGTAATCTAAGATTTCCAGTGTATGTTTTTAAATCCAAGTACTTTGTTTAAGTTTCTCATGTGTATTTGAACTTCTTTTAATAAGTAATTGCAAGTTTTAAAGTTTAAATCAGTTTATGCAATTTTTCTTTAGAAATCTCATATGCTTCAAATGTTGTTATTGGTTGTTTATATGGACTGAGTTAGCTCACATAGGCTCCCAAATAGCTTATAAAAGCTATTAGATACACTAAAAGTCAGTTTAGAATCAAAACAGAAAAAATCACAAAAATACCAATTAAATAGGTGAAAAATCAAAAATCACTTAGAGATGATGTACACAGCTGGAGCAGGGTGAATTATGGATGGCATTGGTTTAGTAGCTTAGTGGTAAGCTAATAGGGGTGTTCATTGGTCTTGGTTCTCAGTTTTAAGCTTGGAAGCTTTTGTAAGCACTTTTGATCACTTTTGCATATTACTGTTACAGTTGTTAATTAGCTTATATTTTTGTTTCTTTGTGTTCACTAGTCATAATTAAGTTTATTTAAGCTTTTAAATCAGTAGTTTGTTCTCTTAAATTTGTATCTTGCAAAAATCTCATTTTAGACAGTTAAATTAGCTTAAGCTTAAATTGTTAGTTGTATGTTGTTATTGTTGTTAGTTAATGCTTCATTAGTCTCATTTAATGATATCATAAGGTTTGTAATCAGTAGCTTGGTCTATATCTGTGATTTGCTTTGAAAACTCACCAAGACAGTTGTTAAAAGGGTTGTTTGGTTGCACCTGTTTAACTGTACCAGAGGTTGTGCAGAACTTTGTTTTTGGTTATTTTGTGTCACACCTAGTCCTAATAACTCAAAGATATCACAAAAGTCAGTCCTTGTTCATCAAAAAGTCAAAAACTCTTGTAATCAAATATTGTGAGTCCACTGTTGGAATGTAATAATCTATGATCATTGATTTGTGTTTATAAGTTATTAATCTTGTTTAAATCAGTCTTAACATACCCTAATACATCATATTCAGTGTTTTAAATCAGCTTAAAGTTCATCTAAGTCAAACTTTTGGTTTTGAACGAAAGTCAAATTTTACTTGGGTCGTTTTTGATTAAAACAAATATTTTCATTGTGGGTTTGATATTAAGTTTTAGTTCATAAGCTCTTGGGATAATAAAGTTTGGTTGCTAGAGAAAAATAGAAAAATGCTAGTTCTTTGTTTCTCAGCTTTTTAAGTGCTTTTTGATCAGCTTCTTTTAGGGTACCTGTTTGAAAAAGTGCCCTGTGCACAGTTAATGGTTCCATTTTGAAAAGCTCACATAGAGC
Organism: Chrysanthemum seticuspe; assembly: GCA_019973895.1. Taxonomy (NCBI): domain Eukaryota; kingdom Viridiplantae; phylum Streptophyta; class Magnoliopsida; order Asterales; family Asteraceae; genus Chrysanthemum; species Chrysanthemum seticuspe. The sequence continues at coordinate 301,985,960 of BPTQ01000005.1, forward strand.
TTATTAGTTGGTCATATTTTGTGTTCTTTGGTTCTTTGGAAAGCCAACCTGGCCATCTTGAAGTATCAAGTTTGGTTTTTCAATTTGAAGCTTAATTACTAGGGCTGCAACAAGCCTCAAGCTTGTCCCATTTCTGTCCTTATCATAAGTGCTTGTCTGCTTATTTTTAGCTTATCAGTGTGCTCCTTTGAATGTTTTAGCTTCATTTCAGTTCACATAGATTGCTTGCATCCACTTTGAGCTTTTGTTTCAAGTTGTAAGCTTGTTTGAGCTTATTTCTACCAAATAAGCTCTTAAGCCCACTGTTGGATCTATAAGCTCATTAAACTGCTTATTTGAGACTTGTAAATTTTTTGTCTTTATTAAAGTTTCATAATATCATTATTAAAGTAGTTTTCAAAAAGAAAATCCAGAAAAAGTCCAATTTAATTTCAGTGATAGTGTTTATTTAATAGATTTTAGCTTTTTGATTTTTCTTTTCATCTTATTAATAAGCAAATCTTGTTTTTCTATTTTTCTTAGGTTTCTGTCATCATATAGTATTTTTAGAAAAAGTTTCATATTTTTCCTTTTCTGTTTAGTATTTATTATAATTATAAATAGTTAATAATTAATAAATAATTAGTAATAAATAAGTAAAAAGCATAAAAAATATATTTTCAGTTTTAAAATTAGTTTTATCATATTTTAGATTTTTCAAAGTTAAAATTTTATTTTTCCAAGTTTATTTTACATTTTCTAGTAATTAAGTGTATTTTAAATAGTTATTAATTAGTAATAATTAGATAAAAAGTGTGAAAAATATATTTTTAGTTTTAAAATTAGTTTTATAGTATTTTAGATTTTTCAGAATCATAAGTTTATTTTTCTAGCCTTATTTTGTATTTTCTTCTATTTTAGAGTATTTATTAAATAGTTAAAATAGTTTTTAATTAATAATAATTAGATAAATAGTTTTAAAAAAGAATTTTCTTTTTCTAATAATTTTCTTATATAATTAGGATTGTAAAAATGCATTTTCTATATACATAGGTATTTTCCTTCTTTATTTTCACGTTTTATTTTGTACGTTACGTAGTTTTTAATTTAAACGTAAGTTTTAGGTTTTAAACGTTCATCACTTTAAATATAGTGATAGCGTTTATTTAATATCTTTTATCTTTTTAATTTTCTTAATTTGTATTTAAGTCGCTTTAATTTATAAACTTTTTCAGTGGTGTAATTATCCATTCAATTCCTTACTGATCACTATCATTAGTGATCATTCTATCGTCTGATCAAGTGTTTGCACACCATTGAGTCTCCGTGGGACTTAACGACCTGGGAATCCACTGTATTCTCTGATCTTCATTGTATTTGTGTCTGAACTGTTTTAAGCCTGTTACGGCTGGTCATTCACAAGTGGCCAGTTTGTGTGATTAGACTTGACGGTTCGGCACAGATCAAATTTTGGCGCCGCTGCCGGGGAGGCTTTAGCGTGTGTTTAGCCATTTTCAGACCCATTCTTGCACATAACCCATCATTTGTAAAAAGTTTTTTGTAAAGTTATAAGAAAATCAAAAAGTTCATTAACACTTTTCCTAAAGTGTTAAAAACTCCAAAAAAATATAAAACAACAAAACAATCGTAGCGTTTTCTATCTTGTATTGTATTTAAGGTGATTCTTAAAACAATACGATTTGGTTAAACGAGACGATACCAAAAATATTGTCCAAAAGTTTTTGAACCCATCTGCACAAATCTAACCTACGTCTTTTCAGTGGTACTTAATTAAATACATAAAAATCAACCACCGCAAATCAAGGCAGTGCACTACCTAACTGGGGGTGCGACCATTAATAAGTTCCCGAACATCAGATTTAAAACTTGCCTTTGTGTCACTTGTGATTTGGTGTACCTTTTTCAAAGAAGCCATTTCATTTGTGATTATTGGTTAAGTTCACTTGTGTTTTGCCTCATTTGTTTTGAAAATTGATTTTTATACTTAGTGCATGCGCACTCGTTCTTCCAGTTCTACAAGTCCACTTTCAGAACTTGGAAAGATTCCTCGTAGACGTAGAGGACGTTCAGCTCCTTCAGCCGTGACTGAGTAACGTCTACCACCACCACCTCCTGTCGAAATGGCAGAAGACAAACCCATGAATGAGCTTCTCCAAGCACCCATTGAGGGTTACGAAGATGCCATTGTTGTCCCAGCCATCGTGGCTGACACTTTCGAGCTCAAAACCGGGTTGCTTAATCTAGTAACCCAAAGCCAATTCTATGGTTTTGAGTGGGATGATCCTCATGCACACATTCGATGGTTTAACAAGATAGCATCTACCATCAAGTACAAGAATGTCCCACACGAAGCTATCAAGCTTCTTCTGTTCCCATTTTCTCTAGAGGGACAAGCCCGGAATTGGCTTGAGAAACAACCCCCTCGTTCTATTGAGACATGGGAAGATCTTGTCACCAAGTTCGTTAACGAGTTCTATCCTCCATCCCGAACCACAAGTCTTAAGAATGAGATAATGAAATTTTCTCAGAGATTTGATGAATCATTCGGGGAGGCATGGGATCGTTACAAAGAGTTGCTTCGCAAGTGTCCGCATCACGGTTTTACCGAGTTAATGCAAATGGATACTTTCTACAATGGTCTCAATCAGACCAATCAAGACTCTTTGAATGCCTCCGCGGGAGGTAATTTCCTGAGCAAGACCACAAAAGAGGCCTTGCAAATCATTGAGAACAAATCTCAGGTCCGTCCTTTCAGAGCAAAGACATATCAGTCTCATGCTGGACCTTCTTCTTCTTCACCCCCCGTGAGTACATCTAGCACCGATGCTAAGATTGATAAACTCACAGACATTGTTCAGGCTTTGGTTCTTGCTAACCAGAAGAAAGTCTCCTTCACTCAGACACCAACACATGCTGAAGTGAAGAAAGTTGAGAGTTGTGTCACTTGTGGTGGTCCTCATGCTTACTACAATTGTACTGCCACCGATGGTAGTCTTTTTGAAGCAAATGCTCTAGCCGGTAGTTCACAGCAAGGAGGTAATCAATACCGTCCTCAAAATGAACCACACTACCGTGCTAACACTAATCAGGCACCACCCGGTTTTAACCAAAATCACAACATGCAAAACCGGAATCAGAACCAACCAAGAATGAACCAAGGTTATCAAAACCAAGGTAATTTCTATCCTGGACCCAATCAAGGTTTCCAACATCAAGGAAACCTTCATCAAAACAATTTCAATCGAGGGAATCAATTTCATGGGAATATGAATCCTAATCAAGGGAATTTTGGCTATAATCAAAACATACGGCCTCAAATTGTCCCTCCAGCTCCTCCCGTCATTACTCCTCCAGGACCATCATCTGATGAGTTACTGAAGCAGTTTATGAAATCCCAAGATGAAATGAACAGGTTGTTGGTCAGTCAGATTGCTGATCTTAAGAAGTCTTTAAATGATCAACCCTCGGGCTCAGGAAAACTTCCGAGCAACACGATCGCTAACCCGAGGGGCGATGCCAAGGCGATCACAACCAGAAGTGGTGTTTCATATGATGGACCTGCTGTTCCTACTACCTCTTATTCTTCTTCTTCTCTCCCTAAGGTAGTGGACAGTGAACCTCCAAAACACAATGGACCTACGACTCCAATGCCTCCTCCACCTGTGCCAATGAGTCAAGTTACCAAGGAAACAACGGACAAGGTGCATTATTCTAGCCCACGAAGTACCGCACACGTCCAACCTTCGGTAGTCCAACCTCAAGTTGTCCAGAAACCCCAGCCTAATCCAGGAGTTGTTTTTGGACCTCCTGTAGCTCCTGTTGAGAATCAGAAATCCAAATCTTCTATTCCTTACCCATCACGCTTGAATGAGCAAAAGCTCCGCGAGAAAGCTAGTCATCAAATGGACAAATTTTTCCAAATTTTCCAAGAATTACACTTTGACATAAGCTTTGCGGATGCTATCATGCTGATGCCCAAGTTTGCATCAAATCTCAAGCACATGTTAAGCAATAAGGAAAAGCTGTTTGAAATGGCTAAGACTCCTCTTAACGAGAACTGCTCTGCAGTTATCCTGAAGAAGCTTCCTGAAAAGCTTGGAGATCCTGGGAAATTTCTCTTACCTTGTGTATTCCCAGGAATGGTTGAATGCTTTGCCCTAGCAGATCTTGGTGCAAGCATTAATTTTATGCCATATTCAGTGTGGAAGAAACTTTCTCTTCCGGAACTTACTCCTACATGCATGACTCTCGAGCTTGCAGATCGTTCCATATCCCGTCCTCTTGGCATTGCTGAGGACGTATTTGTGAAAGTAGGAAAGTTCCATTTTCCAGCTGACTTCGTGGTTGTTGATTTTGATGCCGATCATCGGGTTCCTCTCATTGTTGGTCGAGGATTCCTGAGAACGGGCCGTGCTCTCATTGATGTATTTGAGCAGGAAATCACATTGCGTGTTGGTAATGAAGCCGTCACCTTCAACCTTGACCAAACTTCGAGGTACTCCGCAAACTATGATTCTGAATCGGTTAACCGAATAGATATCATTGATGTTGCTTCTGACGAGTACTCTCAAGAAGTTCTTGGTTATTCTCATAATTCTGTGAGTGGGGATTCCACCACATCTTCTCAGCCTATCATAGCCAATTCTACTCCTTCTCTCACTCCATTTGAGGGAAGCGACTTCATCTTAGATGAGATTGAAGCATACTTGGCTAGTGATTCTGTTCCATGGGAAATTGATCACGCTCCAATTGATATTGAGGGGGACATACTTCTTATTGAGAAGTTGCTCAATGATGATCCATCATCAACCCCTCACCCTAGTGATTCAATCCCAGTTGAGATTAATCAAAATGAGATTAATCTGGAGGGAGATATTCTTCTAAAGAAAGTGTCAAATCTGGATACTTTTCCTCCTCTCCCTCCCATCAAGCTTCATAATAAGGAAGTCAATTCAGTTGAGAAAACTGAAGAATTTCCTGAGGTTGAGCTTAAGGACTTACCTCCTCATCTCGAGTATGCATTCCTTGAGGGTGATGATAAATTACCCGTCATTATTGCTCGAGATTTGAGTCAAGATGAAAAAGCTGCTCTCATTAAAATCTTGAAGTCACACAAGCAAGCAATTGCTTGGAAACTCTCCGACATCAAAGGTATCAACCCTGAGTTCTGTACTCATAAAATCTTGATGGAGGATGACTTTAAACCAGCAGTTCAACATCAGAGACGAGTGAATCCAAAAATCCATGATGTTATCAAACAAGAGGTTATCAAACTTCTTGATGCCGGATTGATTTACCCGATCTCAGACAGTCCTTGGGTCAGCCCAATTCATTGTGTTCCGAAAAAGGGTGGCATAACTGTTATCACAAATGAAGATAACGAGTTAATTCCAACTCGATTGGTGACGGGATGGCGTGTTTGCATCGACTATCGTAAGTTGAATGACGCCACCCGTAAAGACCATTTTCCTCTACCCTTCATGGACCAAATGCTTGAGAGATTAGCAGGGAACGAATACTATTGTTTCCCTGATGGTTTCTCGGGTTACTTTCAGATCCCTATTGATCCACAGGATCAAGAGAAGACCACATTCACTTGCCCATACGGGACTTTTGCCTACAAACGTATGCCTTTTGGCTTATGTAATGCTCCTGGCACGTTCCAACGATGTATGATGGCCATATTCCACGACATGATCGGGGAAACAATGGAAGTGTTTATGGATGACTTCTCGGTCATTGGGGATTCTTTTCAATCATGTCTCTCCCATTTAGAGAAAATGCTTCAAAGGTGTGAAGACACCAATCTTTGTCTAAACTGGGAGAAGAGCCACTTTATGGTCAAAGAAGGCATTGTCCTTGGCCATAAGATTTCCAAGAACGGGATTGAGGTAGATAGAGCAAAAGTTGATGTTATTGCTAAGCTGCCTCATCCTACTACCGTCAAGGGTATTAGGAGTTTTTTAGGTCATGCCGGTTTCTATCGTAGATTCATACAAGATTTTTCCAAAATCGCCCGACCTATGACCCATCTTCTTGAAAAGGATGCTCCTTTTATCTTCTCACCCGAGTGCATCAAAGCTTTTGAAACATTGAAGAAAAAGCTTACTGAAGCACCCATTCTCGTTGCTCCCGACTGGGACTTGCCTTTTGAGCTCATGTGCGATGCAAGTGATTTTGCTATCGGCGCAGTCCTAGGGCAACGAAGAAACAAACATTTTCAGCCTATTCACTACGCAAGCAAAACTATGACTGAGGCTCAAACTCATTACACCACCACAGAAAAAGAGCTATTTGCCGTGGTGTATGCTTTTGAGAAGTTTCGGCCGTATCTTATCTTGACCAAATGCGTAGTGTATACGGATCACTCGGCTCTTAAATATCTCTTTGCAAAACAAGATGCAAAGCCGAGATTACTTCGTTGGATTCTCCTCCTCCAAGAATTTGATATCATTATACGTGATAAAAAAGGAGCTGAGAATCTAGCTGCTGATCATCTGTCCAGATTAGAAAACCCTCACCAAGATGTTTTCGAGAAAAAGGAAATAAATGAAACATTTCCTCTCGAGACACTCAATGCGGTTTCTTTTCGTGGAAATTCTACCACCCCATGGTTTGCTGACTTTGCAAATTACCATGCGGGTAACTTCATTGTGAAAGGGATGTCGACCCAGCAGAAGAACAAATTCTTCAAAGATGTTAAACATTATTTCTGGGACGACCCTTTCTTGTTCAAAATCTGTGCGGATCAAGTCATCCGACGGTGTGTTTATGGACAGGAAGCTATTGATATTCTCACAGCTTGCCATGCTGGACCCACCGGGGGCCATCATAGTCCAAACTACACCGCCAAAAAGGTGTTTGATTCCGGGTTCTATTGGCCCACAATCTATAAGGATGCCCACGAATTTGTCAAAGCCTGTGACGCTTGTCAACGTCATGGTAATATCTCTCAAAGGAATGAAATGCCACAAAATGCCATTCAAGTTTGTGAGATATTTGACATATGGGGTATTGATTTTATGGGGCCGTTTCCATCTTCTCGTGGTAACAAGTACATACTCGTGGCTGTTGACTATTTGTCAAAATGGGTTGAAGCAAAAGCTTTACCCACCAATGATGCCCGAGTTGTTGTGAAGTTTTTGAAATCTCTGTTTGCCAGGTTTTGAACTCCGAGAGCGATAATCAGTGATCGTGGTACACATTTTTGTAATGACCAGTTTGATCGTGTCATGCAAAAGTATGGTGTTACCCATCGTCTCTCTACTGCATACCACCCCCAAACAAGTGGGCAGGTGGAAGTTTCAAACCGTGGTATTAAAAGAATCCTTGAAAGGACAGTAGGCGAAAATCGTGCATCCTGGTCGGATAAGCTTGATGACGCACTCTGGGCCTTTCGTACAGCTTACAAAACACCCATCGGGTGTACTCCATACAAGCTAGTGTACGGAAAGGCATGTCATCTTCCGATCGAGTTAGAGCACAAGGCATACTGGGCCTTGAAGCATGCAAACTTCGATATACAGACAGCTGGTGATCATAGAAAAGTTCAAATGAATGAACTAAATGAACTTCGTGATCAAGCTTACGAGAACTCTTTGATCTACAAACAAAAGACAAAGAAGATTCATGACTCAAAAATCAAGAACCGCGTTTTCAACGTTGGTGATCGAGTCCTTCTTTTCAATTCAAGATTGAAGATTTTCTCGGGAAAGCTCAAGTCCCGCTGGTCTGGTCCATTCACCATTGCTAAGGTTTATCCTTATGGTACCGTTGAGTTATCTCAACCCGATGGTCCTAATTTTAAAGTAAATGGTCATCGAGTGAAGCATTACTTTGGAGAGGACATTCCCCCTGTGGTTGTCCCGGATTTACAAACATTCCCCATGAACCAATGAATGCGGGGATCGAGTCAAGCTAGTGACTCGGTAATCAAAAACATTAGCACGCACCATATGGGTTTTCACCCATATTTCTGTCTTCTTTACCCCCTTTCTACCACCCTAGTGTGGGGGAGTCTCCCCACGCTGTTGTATATTCTCATTTTTTCTATAAAAAAAAAAAAAAAAAAAAAAAAATCTTTCAAAATAATGGACGTAATATTTCCCTTTTACGTTCTTTGTTTCGGCATAACCGCCGGTACTTTGAATATTGAGGGCAATATTCATTTCTAAGTGTAGGGGGAATTCTCACGAATTTCATATATTATCTACCCAATTCCCCCGTTTTTGGCCAAAATTTTTTTTTGGAGTAAGTGTTTTACACTTACTCAATTGGTTATCAGTCCGCCATGTTTGATAAACTAAAGGATTGGCTAATCCAGGAGCAAACGGCTCTTGGTAAAGATTTCTCAAAACCGTTTATATGGCTTGCAATTTGCCTAAAATTGTATGGTTCTCAACTCACCATATCCTAAAAAGTGAAGAGTTGGCTAGCCCGCAAGGTTATGGCTTGTGGTAAAGGCAGTGGAAAAACCATAATTGGTATTCAGCTCACCAAAGATAATATTGATAATTTATCTAAGAGTTGGCTAGTCCAGAAGGGTACGGCTTCTGGTAAAGACACATCAAATCCGTTATATGGTTTATGATTTGCCAATAAATCATTTGGTTATCGTTGTACCAAGGTTCTTACTTGAATCAAAACAATTGGCTACTCCAGAAGTGATGGCTTTTGGTAAAGAGTTTTTCAAATCCATCAAGTTTTCTCAAATCATTGCTAGGGACTAGCAATATCTCAGTGTGGGGGATTGATGAGTGTCTAAATACTCATCATTTTTGTATAATCTAAACTGCAAAATCATCTGAAAACACTCAGAAACACATCAAAATGATCAAAATATCACAAATCAGTGTTTTATGTGTTTTAATTGCAAAAATATCAAAATCAGATGAAAAATGTATCAAGTTTGCAAAATTGGCAGTTTTAGTCCCCCAAGTTTTGAAAGTTGTCAAATCTAGTCCCTGGAATTCAAAAATGTGGAATTTTATCATTCAAGGTCCCTGAAGTATTTTAAGTTGTTAAAAATGATCCTTGAATGATTCTTTGGTCAATTGGCAAGAAAGGTCCCTAAACTTTGGAAAATTGCAAAATTAGTCCTTGGACTTTTAAAAATGGATTTTATGCAAAAAAGGGTCCTTGTTCTATCAATGTTTGTCATGTTTGGTCCTTGTGAGAAGTTGGGAAAAATGGCATTTTCAGTCCTTGAGTTTGGATAAATTACACTGTTGGTCCTTGTTGTTACTACTTAACCAAACGGACATATATATATATCCAAATCCAATCCAACATAACCTTGGCCCAATCCCTTATCCAAGCCCAAACCTCTTGACCCTTGACCCCCACCCTTGAGCCAGGCCATTACAATTTGGCCCTGCCACTACCCATTTTGGCCTCTCCCGTGTTATTAAGCTCGGTCAAAGAAAGTCAAACAAGAGAAAAACGCGCCCAATACCACTTTCACTGTAGCACCACCTCTCCCAAGCCAGATATCTCAAAACCAGTCCTGGTTTTACCATTTTTTCTTCAACCCCCCCCCCCCATACTATGTCCCCTCCACATCCTCTAAACAACAAAAGCTTTAATTGATTGAACCAAACCTCATTAATTCTTAAACCTGCTTTGAAGAAAATTGGCGCCAAAATCCATATGGACGGTTCTGATGATAGATGAAGATCCAATGGCTAGAATTTGGTGGGAAATGTTCAGAGGTCAAAGAGGATTGCTAAAAGTCTATAAAGTGGAGAGAAGAAGCAAAGTATCAAGTATCTAGAGTAACTTAAAATTTTCTTTAGTCGTTTTTTGTAATCTAAGATTTCCAGTGTATGTTTTTAAATCCAAGTACTTTGTTTAAGTTTCTCATGTGTATTTGAACTTCTTTTAATAAGTAATTGCAAGTTTTAAAGTTTAAATCAGTTTATGCAATTTTTCTTTAGAAATCTCATATGCTTCAAATGTTGTTATTGGTTGTTTATATGGACTGAGTTAGCTCACATAGGCTCCCAAATAGCTTATAAAAGCTATTAGATACACTAAAAGTCAGTTTAGAATCAAAACAGAAAAAATCACAAAAATACCAATTAAATAGGTGAAAAATCAAAAATCACTTGGAGATGATGTACACAGCTGGAGCAGGGTGAATTATGGATGGCCTTGGTTTAGTAGCTTAGTGGTAAGCTAATAGGGGTGTTCATTGGTCTTGGTTCTCAGTTTTAAGCTTGGAAGCTTTTGTAAGCACTTTTGATCACTTTTGCATATTACTGTTACAGTTGTTAATTAGCTTATATTTTTGTTTCTTTGTGTTCACTAGTCATAATTAAGTTTATTTAAGCTTTTAAATCAGTAGTTTGTTCTCTTAAATTTGTATCTTGCAAAAATCTCATTTTAGACAGTTAAATTAGCTTAAGCTTAAATTGTTAGTTGTATGTTGTTATTGTTGTTAGTTAATGCTTCATTAGTCTCATTTAATGATATCATAAGGTTTGTAATCAGTAGCTTGGTCTATATCTGTGATTTGCTTTGAAAACTCACCAAGACAGTTGTTAAAAGGGTTGTTTGGTTGCACCTGTTTAACTGTACCAGAGGTTGTGCAGAACTTTGTTTTTGGTTATTTTGTGTCACACCTAGTCCTAATAACTCAAAGATATCACAAAAGTCAGTCCTTGTTCATCAAAAAGTCAAAAACTCTTGTAATCAAATATTGTGAGTCCACTGTTGGAATGTAATAATCTATGATCATTGATTTGTGTTTATAAGTTATTAATCTTGTTCAAATCAGTCTTAACATACCCTAATACATCATATTCAGTGTTTTAAATCAGCTTAAAGTTCATCTAAGTCAAACTTTTGGTTTTGAACAAAAGTCAAATTTTACTTGGGTCGTTTTTGATTAAAACAAATATTTTCATTGTGGGTTTGATATTAAGTTTTAGTTCATAAGCTCTTGGGATAATAAAGTTTGGTTGCTAGAGAAAAATAGAAAAATGCTAGTTCTTTGTTTCTCAGCTTTTTAAGTGCTTTTTGATCAGCTTCTTTTAGGGTACCTGTTTGAAAAAGTGCCCTGTGCACAGTTAATGGTTCCATTTTGAAAAGCTCACATAGAGCTTATTAGTTGGTCATATTTTGTGTTCTTTGGTTCTTTGGAAAGCCAACCTGGCCATCTTGAAGTATCAAGTTTGGTTTTTCAATTTGAAGCTTAATTACTAGGGCTGCAACAAGCCTCAAGCTTGTCCCATTTCTGTCCTTATCATAAGTGCTTGTCTGCTTATTTTTAGCTTATCAGTGTGCTCCTTTGAATGTTTTAGCTTCATTTCAGTTCACATAGATTGCTTGCATCCACTTTGAGCTTTTGTTTCAAGTTGTAAGCTTGTTTGAGCTTATTTCTACCAAATAAGCTCTTAAGCCCACTGTTGGATCTATAAGCTCATTAAACTGCTTATTTGAGACTTGTAAATTTTTTGTCTTTATTAAAGTTTCATAATATCATTATTAAAGTAGTTTTCAAAAAGAAAATCCAGAAAAAGTCCAATTTAATTTCAGTGATAGTGTTTATTTAATAGATTTTAGCTTTTTGATTTTTCTTTTCATCTTATTAATAAGAAAATCTGGTTTTTCTATTTTTCTTAGGTTTCTGTCATCATATAGTATTTTTAGAAAAAGTTTCATATTTTTCCTTTTCTGTTTAGTATTTATTATAATTATAAATAGTTAATAATTAATAAATAATTAGTAATAAATAAGTAAAAAGCATAAAAAATATATTTTCAGTTTTAAAATTAGTTTTATCATATTTTAGATTTTTCAAAGTTAAAATTTTATTTTTCCAAGTTTATTTTACATTTTCTAGTAATTAAGTGTATTTTAAATAGTTATTAATTAGTAATAATTAGATAAAAAGTGTGAAAAATATATTTTTAGTTTTAAAATTAGTTTTATAGTATTTTAGATTTTTCAGAATCATAAGTTTATTTTTCTAGCCTTATTTTGTATTTTCTTCTATTTTAGAGTATTTATTAAATAGTTAAAATAGTTTTTAATTAATAATAATTAGATAAATAGTTTTAAAAAAGAATTTTCTTTTTCTAATAATTTTCTTATATAATTAGGATTGTAAAAATGCATTTTCTATATACATAGGTATTTTCCTTCTTTATTTTCACGTTTTATTTTGTACGTTACGTAGTTTTTAATTTAAACGTAAGTTTTAGGTTTTAAACGTTCATCACTTTAAATATAGTGATAGCGTTTATTTAATATCTTTTATCTTTTTAATTTTCTTAATTTGTATTTAAGTCGCTTTAATTTATAAACTTTTTCAGTGGTGTAATTATCCATTCAATTCCTTACTGATCACTATCATTAGTGATCATTCTATCGTCTGATCAAGTGTTTGCACACCATTGAGTCTCCGTGGGACTTAACGACCTGGGAATCCACTGTATTCTCTGATCTTCATTGTATTTGTGTCTGAACTGTTTTAAGCCTGTTACGGTTGGTCATTCACAAGTGGCCAGTTTGTGTGATTAGACTTGACGGTTCGGCACAGATCACTAACACACCTGTGCTATCATAGGTGATATCACATTCGATATCACCAGTGATATCACTTTTGATATCAAATGTAATATCACATTTGATATCACCTGTGATACAACTGAGAAACCAGAAATACAGAAAAGCAAAAAGGAGAAAAGCGTAACCTCAAGTACAACACACTGGGTCTTCTTATCTTCTGCAATTAACCGAATTACATGATTCCAAACAGGGTTTAAGTTGTAATCAACAACCTTTCTTTTGAACTTTTCAAGTGGCCGAATATATGCAATCACATAAGGATTAGACTTCCCAATCATTTCCATGTTTTTCAAATTATTTTTCTTCACGATTGTTAAGGTAAGCAGTCCTTGTAGCTTAAGCTCTAGGTCACTGCGCAATTATCGAACAGTACATCAAATTTGCATCACCTCAGATATGGAGTGATGGAGAAAGCAAAATACAAAACGCACTAAAATAATTTAAAAGGACGCCATTCAGAAAATGAAAATAAGCATCAACTAATGCAACATAGGATATGATTACTCATTTACAATAACTACAGTGCACTTTGATTAATTCCATAAAGCTTGTTTATTCAAATAAATATTTTTGATTTGGTTATATATGAAATGATAGACAAACAGGAACATGTGATTGCTTCTCAACTTGTGCATCCCTCTCTTAGGCACTTTGTCAAACACCTTCCATGCATCAAATTTTCATCAATTCACCCATCCCAAAATGATATCATACTAAAACCTAATGCTACTCATAATCTAAAACATAAACTAAAAGTAACAAATAAACAAAATTTCACAAGTGATAATTCAAATATCACTAGTGATAATACACATTTACAGTTCAACTTCAAATATCACTGGTGATATTATACGTACGATACATAGCAGATTCGAAACAACAATCAGACATAAAAACAGCATTCAAATGCAGTTAAAAACAAAAATTCAACTAACAACTAAACTAATAAGCAGAATTACATGAGCAGATAACAAGGTTATCAAACATTTTTACTCACACATTTCATCAAACACTTTGTGTGCAACTTAATAAGAAGGAATGTTAACAACTTGATCCACATAATTAACAACCGATCAATAACATTATCAACCGCAACAACATCAATCAAATCAGCTTCTGAAACAAACGGTTCATGCAAATCAAAAGAAAACATAAAAAAAGGATGATATGATCGGGAGGTGATGATGAGATGATGATCAGAATTGTGATGGTGATTGGAATGGTGATGGTGATTGGAATGGTGATGGTGATGGTGATCCAACTGGTGATGATCAAACGGTAATAGTTGATTAGCCTAACTAATTTTTGGAGGGAAATGATGAGAGCAGGTTGGGAGGAAAACACACACTAACTGTGTGAAAAAAATGAAGCGAATGAAAAAAAAGAAGAAGAAAAGGCTTTATATATTTGGGAGAATTAAGGTTAAGTATATTAAATCTTAGGTTAATCCCCACCATTAGATCAAAATAGATGGATGGTGAGGATTTGTCCATTGGTAAGCATCAAAATAAAGGTAAGCAAATGAAAATTATGTTTCAAACTTGACACAAACTATTACCGTCTTTTGATTAATGTTTTTATCTTCTAACGTAATGAGCTTACTTACACATAACAAGATTTACATCAATTCTTCTTCATGAAAATAGAATAGATAACCAACAAATTGTGTTAATGGACATGCATTGATCATATCCAGAAATTGAACAAGAGATGGTCAAACTTTTGAAGCAACTTGTTGAAGAGGAGTAGCATTAATGCCCAAAACATAAAGAGAAGAAAAAAAGGACCATTTGGGAATTTGTATTTTCTTTAAATCTTTAAAATTTCTTTAAATGTGGACACAAAGACAAATATGGTTTTGAGGGTTGTCTTGCATTGATTCATGCATGTTGTCATGTGTCATGTGCCACATTTTCTAAACTTAGGCCTTTGCCCATCCACACCATGTGTTCTCATTTATTAGGGTGTATACTTTCCTCTTTTACGTCCACACCAAACATTATAGTTATCTAAATAATGAAATTAATACTCTTACTTTTGGTGCATTTATAAGTTTGCCTAGTTGAGTAGTTGGGTATATATTTTGGTATATGGACCTCTTATGTGATTTGTTGATACATGCCACCATATGGAAGTACTCATCGTTTTTTTTTTTGGAATTAAAACAATGGTATAGTTTAACATGTAGTCTTTTATTTGTGAAAGATTATGAATTGAACCAAAAATATATGAGGATAACATGTCTCCCGCAAGGAGTTACCTGTTGCAACCAGTAAACATGGTTCCTGATTGTTCACTAAATGGTTCCTAATTGTTCATTTTGCAGCAAAAATGGTCTCTAATTTAGCCTAGCAGCAGCAAATAATCCATGTTGTTTGCAGTAGGGATTATTTTCCCATAATATATAGTCCAATGACACCAACAACTAAAACTTGGCTAGGTTCAAATTGTTTTTGGCTCTTGCGGGTTCAAGTTCACCCACTCATTGTTACGTGGTTCTGCGACTGACACCAACGATTACCGGAAAGCAATTGATGTTAGTTACGGAATCCACCTTCACTTTCATTGCCAACGAAAAGCTATGTAAAACGTGTTAATTATGTTTATTTGTAATTGTAAAAATGTAACAAGCGACGTGAAAACCTCTGTTTGTTTGCATACCTAGTTTAAACTCCCTTAATTGCTTTTCACATGCAATGATGAGATAAAGTAAGTTAGGTCATGATAAACTTTTACACGCGTAGTATTGGTCATCAATTTGATCATGACTATCATTTATCAGTTTTTGAGTCATTTCTATTCAACGAATCAAAGATTAATAACTCTTAAAGGGCCACGTTTTGTGGGACTAGTTCCTAACAACTTGTAACTCGAGACAAATATATATGTCCCTATAGACACTTTGACGTGATATGGTCATACATGAATATTACATGCATAATTATATGCTCATAAAATAAAAAGCATGCCTAATTATCACTTATTAGATACCTAAAGATATATATATGCAATGTGAAGTTAAAAGTAATGACAACAAACCATCCCTTTAATTATTACAAATTACACTTTCTTCCATTATAATGTGGCTTTTAAGCATGTGTAGAGCGATTTGAGGAAAAGGCATAATCTCAATTATGAGATTGTATCATGCAAGTCCTCGTGTAAATATGGTCCCAGTTTTATAAAGAACATTTAAAAATCTATTTTAAAGAACTAAAGTAAGTTTTAATGCAAGTGTAGTTCATGAGATGCTTTCTTTAGTTGGATATGATCTATATTTAGTGTTTTTTATTAGTTAATCACCAACTAACTAAAATAATATTGATCCGTTATATTGTTGAAACTTGAAAGGCATTTAAATTATTAGTTAAATAGGAAGAGATTACGTGAGAAGAAATATTAAATTGAGAAGTATGAAAAAAAATTATAGCCACACATTTTAATAAGAAATGAGTAATTAATGAGAGATTCATTAATTTTTTGGCGTATCTGAAATATGTAATCGTAATTTTTTCATTTTTCTCGCATAATATACATGTACCTAATTTACCGAATGTCTTTTAGCCCAAAGATACTTGAATATTTCACCAATTAAAATGTTACTCCCTTCGTTTCTATATAAGTGTCAAGTTTTAAATTTATGTTTTTCTTTTTTAGCTTTAACTTTAAATATTTCTGTTTATGTTATATAATATTTTATGTGATCGAGCTGAGATATTAGGTTGATATATTTGTTCTTTGTTTTTGAATTACATACTCTATGATACAATACAACATATAATAGCGTGAAAGTAGACATAGTAATATTTTAGTATTGATAGTCTAGGACAGATAATGTGTCTGTCTTAAAACGAATGTTAAGAGTATTAAACTAATCCTAACTCCCATGTAAAGTTCACCTTTTCAGTGACCAACTACTCTTAACTCACACCCAATAGATAATTCACAATTTAATAATTAAGTAATCTTCAATAGTTAAGTATGGATTAAAATAATAGTGAATAGAAGTAGAAAGAAGCTAGTTTTGATTGCAAGGAAAGGTCCACTTTGGTTTGTTTGGAAGTAGGATGCCTTTTATATATCAAGACAAAACAAACCCTTACTTTCTCCCCAACCACTCTTGTCATCTTTACCTTTCCAACCACTTCATCATCTAAATTTAATCTTTAAAATATGATTTTTTATATATTTTTTCAATAGTAGTAGATCAACACTTGATAAAGACAATATGTTGATTAAAGGGTAAACTAGTATGAGAATTACAACTTAGTTAATTTCAATAATAAAAAAATAATTGAGGGGCTTAAATGTATAACTAATTTTGTGCTTACATGCATATGCCATTGATTTATTGATTTCTGAAGAAGTGAGTTTCTTTATTGTCACTGACAGAATACTGTCGCATAAGTTTATGCATACACAATTAGACATACTGATTAGTCATGTCAATCAATGATCTCAATAATAATGGTCTAATCGTTGATTTAAATTTTTAAATTATGTTTATTTTAATCTGCCGTGCAACTTTTGAAAGTGTGTTTACTTATTTAATCGGCAACAAGTTTATCTTCGTCATCTACTTGGAATAAACAATCTGAGCTAAAATAAAATTTAATTATGTATTACTGGTTCATTGCAATTTAATTTTCTAAAGTCCATCATTATCACTAGAAAGCGAGAATCATGTACATTATATAATAAGAACAAACCCTAAGATTTCAGTATGTTGCTTATGAATCAAATTTTCAAAGAAACATATAGTTGCTTCAGTTTGGGAATTTCGTATCAACTTTATGTTGCTTTAATATGATGCGACCTTTTTGAAAACTAAAGTATTTTCGTCAAATCATATCTTATGCAATCTTTGAAGATAATGATTCTCTTAAACATAACTTCAACATATTACTAGTTGTGGTTCCAAACATTGTGATATTTTTATCCATTACAAGTTTTTGAAAACATACCCTAACATCTTGATGGCAAGAAACCTATTTTTTATGAAATCACCTCTAATGTGGTAGATTTAACGCGCTCTATGTAACTATATAGTGTTCAGATAAATGAACCCGTCGTCGAGATCATTAAGCCAGATTAAATTGCTTTCTATAATGGAATGTACATATAGTAAGTTTCAAAGGGTTTGTGTGTGTGTTTTTTTTTAAATTTATTTTTATAGGGTTGTTTTTTGCTTTAATTGACGCTAATATAGTGGACCTGTTTGGTCACACTTGTGATCATTGTTACTGCTAGTCTTAACAAATTGTTACTGCTTGTCTTAACAAACACACTATGCAAATTAAATCTAGAATCATATGGTATCAAATTGTAATTGTGTCTACAAGAATTTATAATTGTGGGGTGCGATGCATGGTCAGGACTTTGGAGTTTTGTGAGGGAGGGTTTATACGTTTTGATACTACATACATATTTTTTTCAAGTGGTGTACTAAATGCCCACAATTTGCAGCCTTGTACTTATTGATCGTTTACTAAAATAGAGTTAATTACATAAATCGTCCTTGTGGTTTGGTCAAAGTTACGGATCTTGTCTCTATACTTTTTTTAGCGCGTTTCGTTCCTGTGGTTTACAAATCTTACGGATCTTGTCCCTGATCTGACCCGGTCCCAAAAAAGGACCTCCCTTGCAAATCTCTCTAACGTGAGGGCTAACGATCTTTATACAAACCACATGGACGATTTATGTAATTTACTCTTTAAAAAAAAAAGTTTTTTCTTTTTAGTTTTATTATTCAAATTTTTCTTAATTTTATTACGATTAAATTCTTTAATAATTTTTTTTTTTTAAATTTAATTTTAATTTTATTATAATAAATTAAAAAAAAAATTAATTTTATTATAATAAATTCAAAAACTATTTTTAATTTTTTTTTAATTTAAAAAAAAAATCAAAAAAATTATAATAAAATTAAAAAAAAAAATTATTTTAATTTTATTATAATATATTTTTTTTAAAAACTGTTTTCTCTTTATAAAAATTAATTTAAGAAAAAATTTTAAAGTAAAAAAAAAAAAAAAAAAAAAACTTTTTGAAGGCTTTTTGATTACTGCTCGGTTCTCTCATGGTTTGGCGGCTTGGAATGACGGATTTGAAGGCTTTTTGATGTTCTACCTCTTGGTTGATTTCTTTTGTTTTGTGTTTCTTGCAATTTCCGTTGTTTTGGAACTTTTTTGTTAATAAAATCTTAGCCTTTCGAAAAGCTAAGATTTTATTATTTTTTGTTAACTTTTTTGTTACAAGTTCCAAAACAAAACCGGAAATTGCAAGAAACACAAAACAAAAGAAATCAACCAAGAGGTAGAACATCAAAAAGCCTTCAAATCCATCATTCCAAGCCGCCAAACCATGAGAGAACCGAGCAGTAATCAAAAAGTCTTCAAAAAGTTTTTTTTTAATTTTACTTTAATTTTTTTCTAAAATTAATTTTTATAAAGAAAAAACAGTTTTTAAAAAAAATATCATGGTTGTCAGGATCCCGATCCTGATTTTAGGATCTTACGATTTTATGATACTGCAAAGCAAAAACGATCCGGATCCTACATAGGATCTTTGCAAGCTTAAGATCTTATAGGATCCCGATCTTTACCATACGATCTTACGATCTAATCCTATCCGATCTTACTTTTCTCGAATTACAAACTAAAAAACTACAAATTTTTGGTTTGTTTGTTTGTAGAATTCAAAAAACAACATGTTAATCTTTTTAGACATTTTATAATCATAATTTATTACAACATTTATATGAAACGTTCGTAGTATTTTATGGTTATAATGTATTAGAATTTGTAGATTTGTATAAAATTACATAAACTATTAAGAAATAACATTAGAGTAGGATCTTAAGATCCCGATCCGATCTTACGATCACGATCTTGCAAAGATGAAAACGATCTTGGGTAGGATCCCGATCTTGACAACCTTGAAAAATATATTATAATAAAATTAAAATATATATTTTTTTAATTTTATTATAATTTTTTTGATTTTTTTTTTTAAATTTAAAAAAAAATTAAAAATAGTTTTTTAATTTATTATAATAAAATTAAAATTTGTTTTTTTTAATTTATTATATTAAAAAATTTAATCGTAATAAAATTTAATAAATTTTGAATAATAAAACTAAAAAGATTTTTTTTTTTTTTTTAAAGAGTAAATTACATAAATCGTCCATGTGGTTTGTATAACGATCGTTAGCCCTCACGTTAGAGAGATTTGCAAAGGATGTCCTTTTTTGGGACCGGGTCAGATCAGGGACAAGATCCGTAAAATTTGTAAACCACAGGGACGAAACGCGCTAAAAAAAAGTATAGGGACAAGATCCGTAACTTTGACCAAACCACAAGGACGATTTATGTAATTAACTCAAAATAATATGAACGATGATATTCTTTTGTATTCATTGCAGAGTGAATGTATATTCTTAGCATTATACTCTCTTAAGACTGAGTTTGTTTATTAATATTAAGGGGTACTTTTCAAAACACAAGAAGGCTTAGGATTGTTCAATAAAAAAATGGTCATAATAAAATGTCACTGGTTTTGATATCTTGTCGAGTCTGTAGATATATTGTTGAGGGGTCATGATGATCGGTCACACGGTTATAGGGTTACATAACAGGTTCACGGTACACGTGTTTTTGTGTGTTTGTGTGATCGACATCACAAAATTTTTGACGAAAGGATTTTGTTTCGTTATCAAGGACGTGACATGTTGTCTTTCCAATGTCCAATCTAAATACCGATAAAGATTTGTAACCACAGAAAACATAGCAAGCAGGCAAAAAGCATGAAATCGGGTTCATTGTATTTGCAGAATGCTGATATTTCATCATATTTCTAGTTATTCTCTATCAAGACTTAATGGCTAAGTGTGTCACGAAAGTGTGAATTATGAAAAAACGCGTTTGGGTTGATATAAGATGAGAAAAATCCAATTATATGAAAAAGACCGAAGAGAAACAATTAAGGTCCAGTGGGACTATTGGTTCGATCACTATCAAGACCAAAAAGCTGGCTGCTTCATCACATTCTGTGGGTTTTATTCTTTTTACATGAAGCATCCATATATATAATATCTACTTACACATTACCACTTTTCATCTTTAATATCTTGGTTTTGGATTATGTTTTGTTTTTCTTAGATCGATCTTATTTTCGAGATAGTGTCACGTTGGGGCGGTTTGAGATTTTCTAGTTGAGACTTAAATTTTACCTCACATGCGTCAATCTTATTAGGTCAGTATTCAGACACGTAAATTCTTTGGTTTTGGACGAGAAGAGTTTACACGAGAGAGTGTACAATATATTAGTAAGCCTCAGCCCGGTTTGTGGGCTTATAGGGTTTTACAAGGTCACACATTCGAGGTTGGTATAGACGAATACCTAAAATTCAAATGAACCCAAGCCCACAAACTGGAATTAGGCTTACTAATATATATCCTCTAATAACATATGCCTATTATTTGAATTGGTCGACTGCATGTAATGTTTCTAGTTGGAGCTCCTCATTATATACACTTTATCAAAGACAACGCATAGATTAGAAAATATATACACTTCAACGACCTTAATGTTGAAATCAACTCTTGAATATTAGTTGTAGCTTTCACAAATATATACTCGTAGTATGTAAAAGTATGGTAAACACTAAACACCAATGACACCCGTTTTTAACAACAAATACTAGTAGTTAGCATAGACATTACAATTTTTTTTTATAACGGCTAGTTAGTAGTTAGTGGTTCGAGTCGTGCAATGACATCTAAGCGAGCAATATGTCTTCCTCGAAACTTCGCCGTCGAAAAATAAACCCCATTTCTTTTTTCTGCTTCGCCAAAGAGAAAAACCCCATTGGCAATCCTTAAACCCGAAACCTCTAAATAAAACAACCCCAAATTACCCCTGATAGACACTTGATCCGGACCAAGTAGTTAGACATTACATTATAATTAGTAATTACAACACCTTTTAACATTTACTCTTTGACAAGTAATAAGTGCAGGTTATGGCCCTCTTCCCACATGTGCGAATATTGGTATTATTGACTTGGAAAGAGAGAATAATGTTGATTGATTCAATCACCTTTTATAACTTTCAAAAAGTTGGGTATGTCTTATATTCATTTTCCATGTTACAACAAACATTAGGAATATTTTTAGATGATCTGAAAGTAATGGGTAGGTGCCAATGTTTGCTTCATTGCAACTTTTTCCTTTGATAAGAGATAATGATGTTTGTTTTGTGAGGTCTAATACATCCTGGTTTAGTACATCTCCATAATCATCTTCAGTTTAAGAACTTTAAAGGAACGTTGGTCATATGTCCAAGTAACTGTTTCAAGTCAGCAAAATTTAGAAAATACGTTTCTATTTTATAGCTTTTACCCTAATAACATACAACATATCTTAGATATTTCATGCATTGGCAATACAGTATTTGGACATTTTTAATCAACTCTCCTTCAATCATGATTTTACTATTTAAAGTTTGAAACTTCAGAGAGATATAACTTTATTGAAACCCTACAAGGAGTAAGAAATTGTCAAGATTATCATGTACACAGCATTGCAAGTGGATGACAAATCACAAGATGCCTTTTTAACCTGTTCATCTTTTTGAAGATATGTAAGCTTTTTATAGCACCATGCTTACTTGTTCCCTCCTATCATGTTTCCAAAGAAAGCAAATAAAGAGAGGTGTTCAATCATTTTATTTTTTTTATGTAAAGTATGCCATTGGCCAATTTGGGCACTTACATCTTTATTTGTTGGTTCATCTTTGAGTGTTTAATATTATATCATATCATTGAAAATAACTAAATTATTGAGTAATATAATTGCAATTGCAATTCGTAATAAAACACTAACTTTAAGTACAATTCTTACAAAACTGTAAGTAATACTTTTACGTGAAGTTATTAGAATACGTATTCATTGTTTGAGGATAGGTCTTGAGAAAGAGTAAGTAGTGACAAAAAAAAAGTGCACAAAAATATGGTTTCTTGTGGATTTAAACATTCTGAAGAGTGATCTCACATAAGATTTCACATTCAAGATACTATACAACTTATGAAGAATTATATAAGGCAAATGTTTTTAAAAATGTATCATATTTGTCATTATTTGTTTTTGTAGGTAGCGAACAATTTTTTTTGCTTTTATAAGTACTTTTATTTCAAATGCATTCTTTTTAGGATACTATGTGACATTTTTTCCCTTTGGAAAAAAAAATCTATTAGCTAACAGAGGCAAAAATGTCTAAAAATTTCGCAAAATGCATAAAAAATGATGAATTTGAAACAAAAGTACCCACAAAAGCATAAAAAAATTGTTCGTTACTCACAAAAGCAAATGATGGCAATTATGATATTTTTTAAAAATATTTGCCCAATTATATATGGTCGCTCAAAATGCATCATTTATTTGTTTTTCTATTCATTTGAAATGCAGTTAAACTAGATCTTATGTTTTCTTTATCTAAAATTCTGAAGTTCTATCTTTCGCTAAAATGGTCAAAATTACAAAAAGCCTAACCAAAGAAAATAGAAGAAAGAAAATCATGATATATTGATAAGAGTATTCATCTATAGGTGAATGAGTAGAGTTATTTTGCATACCAAACTTTTCTTACATACACTCATCTTCACCATCCATCTAAAAAGAAATCAATGGCTGAAATTAAAAGCATTTTATTATTTCACCTATTTTTTATAATTTAAATATCTCTTAAACCGTTAATCGTTAAGTGAAAATATTTATACCATCACGACGAGCATTTAATTATCTTTCTATAGACGGACACTTTGATATACTTTCGAAAAAAGAAAAAAAAATCGTTTTTTTCACGTTTTTTCGTTTTTTTTTCTTCGTTTTTTACGTTAATGAAATTTGCATGAAGAAAATCATATATGATAAAACACTAAATTGAATATCACATGTGATATTAGTGTTAAATCATATATGATATGTAATATCATATGTGATATTACACTAATATCACATGTGATATTACATATCATATATGATATTACACTAATATCACATGTGATATTCAAATTAGTGTTTTATCATATATGATTTTTTAATGCAAAATTCAGTAACGTAAAAAAACGAAAAAACTTAAAAAAAAACGTGAAAAATACGAAAAAAATATTTTTGTCGAAAGTATATCAAAGTGCCTATCTATAGAAAGATAATTAAATGCTCGTCGCAATGATATATTTTTTTTCGCTTAACGATTAACGGTTTGAAAGATATTAATATTTGAAAAAAAATGATGAAAGTGGGTTTTTTAAATTGTTGGGATTAATCTCATCCATTAGATCAAATAAAAATGGAGGGTGGAGATTGATCCCTTGGTATGTAAATAATATTTTGTCCTCAAATGATCTTAAATCATAGGTGAATATATGAACAATTTTAGTGACATTTTTTGGACTTAGTACGCCTTTTTTGCGAGTCATATAGAACATCACTTTCCGCACAATCGAGTATTTTAACCTAAACAGTTGTGTATTTAAATATCGTTGTTAACGATGATTTTGGGTCTTAGGATCTTCTTAGTTTCTTCGAGACCAAACTTAAAGAGACGTGGCCTCGAAAAAGTTTGAAACTTCATACTTATATGTTATAACATAAGAATTACAACACAAAACACGTTTTTATATCGTTGTTAATGTTGATTTTGGGTCTCAGGGTCTTCACTTCTTCGAGACTAAACTTAAAGAGACGTGGCCTCGAAAAAGTTGAAACTTCATACTTATATGTTATAACATAAGAATCACAACACAAAACACGTTTTGCTACCACCGACAACACATTTGACTTCAAAAAGAAGAGACAGATTCTAATGGGAAAGAAAGTATCGGAAGTGCTATAAAAAGGCTACAAAAAGAATCTAGAAATGAGTTCATATAAAAGTTGTGGTCATTATAGATGGCAATTTTGACTTGCCTTTAAAACATGTGTGCATAATCAATTAAAACATGATCAACTTGTGATATGACCCCAATCCAATACTATTTGTGGGGTACCTTACTGTTTAGCACAAACTTGGTAGTTTGGGCTTAGTGCACTTGTGTAGGTAAGAAAAAATTATATAACCCAAAGAATTGGGCTCACTCTAATCATATATACTGATTGGCATGAGTCATGAGGACCAAAATATAAAAAGAAGATCATGCTCAATCATGGCCCAAATCCATGTTTTTATTTCTTTCTATCATTCAATACAAATGTTACAATTTGAAACTTAACTACATCTATATAATGAATAACAAAATTGAATATGACATACAATATTTAGACTGACAAGGTCCAACTAGTGTTATACCCGAACGTTGCCTAAGTAGATAACTTATTTTCGGCGATATTTGATAATATTTCATGGTACACTCTGATTTTGTTCATGGTAAGCTAAGTTGTAGTATTAAAGACATACAATTCTAACAAAAATAGTTTTAAAAAATGTCAAAACGTCGTCAACACATAAGAAAGTATATTAGTTACAAATACTTATTTCATCCCAAAATAAGTGTGCTTTTTGAAATTGCACATAGTTTTGGAAATGCTCATTATTGGGTTAATTCAGTGCCCACTTATTTTCATCTAAAATTTGAATATAAAATACCTTAAGTGTAAATAATGTCTCTAAATAAAAAGAAGCATTCAAAGAGTTATCTTCAGAGTTCTTCAGAGTCTAAAGAAAAAACTCAGCACTTCCTCAGGCGGAACTCAGTTAAATGAAATACCTGAACCAAGAAGATGATGATAAAGTCAGTGAGTGATGATAATAACTTACTGATTCCCTGAAGATCTTCTCAACAAATACAAGACATCCTGAAACTTAGATACTTAGAAAAAGTATCTAAGTCACTGAAATAATAGGCGAGAATTTTCTTGATAAGATAAGTGGAAGCACGTATTAAAAAGTAAGATAGTACTAGAGTAGGTTAAAAATGATAAACAATTGTTAACATTGTTCCTTAAAGCATGGTTGGACTTGTCCTAGGAATGGAAACATTTAATATAGCGTAGTACAAAGTTAAATGCTTAACACGTCAAATTTACCCCACGGGTATCCACCTCGTTACTTGCCTATAAATAGGAATATTGTAAAGGAGTAAATGTTTTATCTCTTGCATTAAAAGTAATAGACTTTCTAGAGAGTATTTACTCCTCCAAATAGAACTATAGTCTCTGAATATTCATTTGGTTAACTTATACAATAACTTTGGTTTTTGTTTAAGTTTAATGAGGAGATCACAACATTTTGTCATTTAACTTAGATTGTTATTCCACAAAAATATCAAGTAAATTATTTGATTCACTTCTAATTAGGGGTGGAAACGAGCTGAGCCGAGCTCGAGCTCGAGCTCGGCTCGTTTAAGTTTTAAAAAGCTCGAGCTCGGCTCGTTTCGAACCTTAAATTTTAGGCTCGAGCTCGGCTCGTGATATGTTATATAGGCTCGGGCTCAGCTCGAGCTTGGTTCGTTTATACGATTTGGCAAAGAAAAGTTAAAGTTGGGCTCGAGCTCGAGCTAGGCTCATAATATATCTTTATTGAGCTCTTTAATAAGCTCGAGCTCGGGCGGTATATATATATGATAAGGTTTTAAAATGTACCTTTTGAGGGGTCGTTTAAGCCCTTATTTGATCACTTTTGTATCCGTTATTACTTAATATCATTCCTTTTCACTTTTTAGGTATCTTGAAGGCAAAATGCTTGAATGACACTTATTCGGACGAAAAAGCGCGAATATACGAAGAAAATGGCCAAAGTCAAGAATCGAGACACTCATGCTGCTGGAACTGAAGGTGACGGCGTCAGGTGTTATTTGCGACGCCGTCAGACCACTTTTGTGACGGCTCAGTAGCCAAATTGCTTATTTACAAGTGACGGCTTCAGGTTTTAAAAGAGTAGGTCGTCGCAACTCAGACGGCCTAGATTTGATCCAGACGACGTCAGATACTGAAGGGGACGACGTCACAAGCATAAGGTGACGCCGTCGCAAGACTAACGTGGCCAAGACGAAACCATAATGACGGCGACCCGACGGCGTCACAAATTAAAGGGTGACGCCGTCGCATATGTAATCTTATATATAGAATCCGAATTTTTTAGGTTTCAGTGTGTAGTCTTTTGGAGTAAAAACCTAAACCGAACCAAAGCTATCTTGTACAGTATTTTAGGGTTCCATACCCTATCTTACATCAAGATAAGTGTTTTACTTCATTAATTCAATTATATCTTCAATTAATTGTGTGTATGCTTGCATGTTTTCCATGTCCGGCTAATTTACTTGTGTGTTTGCTTAGGGAATATGAAACTTAATTATTGAATATTGATTGGTTGTCTCTTATCTTAATTGTTAATGATCTAGTATTGCGATAGATCATCCGTTGTGTAGTTAATGCTTGATTAATCTTTGTTGAACCTTAGCTTATAGTACCTAGAGTCATTGTAGGCTAAACCATCCGAAGAGTACCTTAGTGTTAAGTTTATAAATCCTAGAGATTTTGTAGGCGATAACCTTTGGTAGTTTCAAAGAGTTAGGGATAAACGCATACCCTACGACTTTAGACACACAACGCGATTAAGAATAAGGACGTGACAATTCAACCATCAATAGGAGATAATTAAGGAGTAATAAAAACCTAAGTAAACACATCTTTAAATCATCATACGAGCACACAATAATTAGACATAGACTACATACACCTTAGATTAGATAATTAGACGACTAGAGTAATCGGTAGAAATATCAACCCCCCAAATCCAAACCCCGAGATTCGTACCTTTCCATTTCCTAAAAAACATAAAAAGATAAAAAATAATCTTTCTCAACCCCAACCTTAGCGTAGTAACTTCTCACTATCATTCCTATTCCCCTAGAGAACGATATCTATTCCCGTGGCTTACCCTAATACTACACTACAACGATTAGGTTCACAGCCTAGGGTGTTGAAAAACTTGCTCGACGAAAAGGAAGTTCCTTTGACCCCGAACGACGCGTGTAGCGTTATCAAGTTTTTGGCGCCGCTGCCGGGGAATAGAATAGCTAGTTAGGAGTCCACCTCGTTTAGGTTTCTTTGCTTGATTCCTATTAAGTAATTTTTTTCCCATTTTTAGCTTTCTCGTAGTCTATCCCCCTTCTTCGTGACCTTTGTTAGTAACCTCATCACTTTTCATCATGGAAGGTGATAAACAACCACCAAACCTGCCATTTCCCCCTACCAACCCCCTTGGACAACTTAGAACCCACAGTTCCACCAAAACCCTTCTTGAACCTTTTGCAGAACCCGAAAGAGAGCTCAATAGGCGAAGAAAAGCTCTCCATAACTCGGAACCTCAAGGCACTACCATCAACTTTGATGAAGCCACAACTGACAAAGAGTCCACTCATTCCCTCCAATCCCCTGAAACCATCAACATTGACAATTTGAGCCAACATAGCGAGGAAATTCCCGCTACTCCAGTCAATGGACCCATCAATCCGCCTGAAGCAAAGTCCCTCGGGGAATACTCTTCCCCCTCTGCATCTGGATTTACCAATGCCATTGTCTACCCTTCGGAGCAAGTCAATGAGGTGTTGCATGCCTCCGACATTTGGCTTATTCAGAATGCATGTCAATTCCATGGATCTAACAGGGAAAACCCCATTCATCACATCAAACAATTTTTAAAAATTGTTGATGCTATCTATGCCGACGGAGCATCCAAGGAGACATCTAGACTCCGGTTTTCCCATTTTCTCTTCAAGGAGTGGCTCGATAAGCTGCCTCCAAAGTCCATTTTCACGTGGGAGCAACTCACGACCAATTTCACCAAGAAGTTCTTTCCCCCTGGAAGAACTGCATTAATCAGGAGCAAAATTCTTCACTTCCATCAAACAGATGGAGAGTCTATCGTTAACTCCTGGACTCGTTACAAAGATCTCATTCAACAAGCCCCACACCATGGTATCAACCTTTGGTTGCTTGTTCAAATCTTTTACGACAATGTCTCTCGAAAGGATCAAAAAGGGATTGACTTCTCAACTGGCCGAAGAATTTCTAATCTCACTGCGGAAGAAGGGTGGAATCGCATTGAGGAATATGTTCAATACCAAGACAACCCTTGGAACGAGCCAGTAACTGCAATGAGTATCTCTGCTTTCTCGAGTGAAAACTTATCATCTCTCGATGATCGGAATAAGAAAGCACCCGAGAAGTTTGCATACCTCACAAAATCGCCAGAACCCAAAAGGTTATTTAACCCATAACTTATATGCGACATTTGTGGAGGGCCACACGAGAGTGATGAGTGTGATGACACACGCCAAGAGAGCGTCTTCCTTTCCAGTCATGATATTTATGATGACCCTTCACTTCTTACATTCTATCAAAATGATGAATGCAATCCTTTGGGTAATCTGAAATGGAAGACTAAAGGACAGGAGGGATCTGAATACACCATATGTGATGCCTTTGAAAAAGAACTCGGGCAGTTTACCATAGAAGGGGCCACACTCTTAAAAGGTCTTGAAGGATTCATTCAAGAGCAGCAAGCTGAATTAGAGAGTCAATTCGCCGAGCTCCACAAAAGAATAAGCGAACCTGGCCTAACCCATCACGATCCAACTTGTGCCATCACTACTCGGTCAGGAATTACTACCAAAGATCCCCCACACCCTGACCAGAATCCCACCACCAGGGAGCCCGCGTCAAGAAACGAAGCAATTCCTGAACCTCCTCACGATCCTCCTCCACAAACACCAGCACCTGCCCAGCGACCACCTCTCGCACGGATTCCTTATCCCTCGCTTCTAAGGAATCAAAAGGCTGAAGAAGACAATGAGAGAATATTGTCTTACTTAAAACGGGCTTCCGTCAACATACCACTTCTCGATGTATTCTATCATATCCCTAAACATAGCAAATACTTCAAAACGATAATATCTAATCGGAAGAAACTTGAAGGGTTGATATCATTAGGAGAAGAGTGCTCGGATATCATCCAGAAAGGCCTGCCCAAGCAGAAAGAAGATCCAGGCAGTTTCACAATTCCTTGCTCTATAGGGGCGCTTTATATGAAAAACGCCTTGGGGAATCTTGAGGCAAGCATTAACCTGATGCCTCATTCCTTGTTCCTCAAACTCGGATATTCGGGGCTGAAACCAACTAGAATGAGTATTAAGTTAGCTGATCGATCAATCAAATATCCCATTGGAGTTTGTGAAAATGTTCTTGTAAGGGTAGGAGAATTCAAGTTTCCAGATGATTTTGTGATTTTAGAAATGGAGGAAGATAACTCAGTCCCAATAATCCTTGGAAGACCTTTCTTGGCTACAGCTCGTGCCATTATCGATGTTCATGATGGTAAACTCACTTTACGAGTGGGGTCTGAGAGCTTAACCTTTGACATCAAGGATTCTTTGAGTCACTCCTCCTCCTACGATCACCCTGTTTATTTTGTTGAGGAAGTTGATAAATTTGTTGATGACATAGATGGCTGCACTGATGAGTATCTATTAAACGAATTCATGAATGATGATCACAACACAATATACAACGACGAAGAAATAGAGATGGTTGGAGCTGTATCCTTTTACCCGCATAGGGAAGAAATTGAACCCATTGAGCTTCAAAATCCAGAAAACAAG
Organism: Chrysanthemum seticuspe; assembly: GCA_019973895.1. Classification (NCBI taxonomy): domain Eukaryota; kingdom Viridiplantae; phylum Streptophyta; class Magnoliopsida; order Asterales; family Asteraceae; genus Chrysanthemum; species Chrysanthemum seticuspe. The sequence goes on from BPTQ01000005.1 coordinate 302,016,192, forward strand.
CTAAAACCATCAATCCCCCTACCTTAGAACTGAAAGATCTCCTGAGCCATTTGGAATACGCCTTCCTACAAGAAGAGGACCAACTTCCTGTCATCATAAGCTCTTCGCTGACCACTGGACAGAAAGAGAAGCTCTTGGAAGTTTTAAAAGAGTACAAAGGAGTGATCGCATGGAGTGTTGCTGACATTAAGGGAATTGATTCTACATTCTGTACTCATAAAATCCTCATGGAAGAAGATTACAAACTGACCATTCAACCGCAGAGGAGGGTTAACCCTAATATCAATAAGGTAGTAAAGAAGAAAGTCATCCAGATCCTCGATGCCAGTCTCATCTACCCCATTTCAGATAGCCCATGGGTCAGCCCAGTCCAAGTGGTTCCAAAAAAAGGAGGAATGACGGTTGTAAAGAATGAAAAGGGTGATTTAGTGCCACAGAGAACGGTTACTGGTTGGCGTGTTTAAATCGACTACAGAAAGTTAAATGATGCCACCCGGAAGGATCATTTTCCTCTGCCATTCATTGACCAAATGCTCGAAAGGTTAGCCAGGCATGAGTACTACTGTTAACTTGATGGCTTCTCAGGATACTTCCAAATCCCCATTGCCCCTTGATAAGGTTTTAAAATGTACCTTTTTGAGGGGTCGTTTAAGCTCTTATTTGATCACTTTTGTATCCGTTATTACTTAATATCGTTCCTTTTCACTTTTTAGGTCTCTCGAAGGCAAATTGCTGGAATGGCACTTATTTGGACGAAAAGGCGCGGATATACGAAGAAAATGGCCAAAGTCAAGAATCGAGCCACTCAGACTGCTGAAATACAAGGGGACGGCGTCAGGTGTTAACTGCGACGCCGTCGAATCACTTTTGTGACGGGTCAGTAGCCAAATTGCTTATTTTCAAGTGAAGGTGTCAGGCTTTAAAAGAGTAGGTCGTCGCAACTCAGACGGTCTAGATTTGATCCAGACGGCGTCAGAGACTGAAGGGGACGGCGTCACAAGCATAAGGTGACGCCATCGCAAGACTAACGTGGCCAAGACAAAACCCTAATGACGGCGACCCGACGGCGTCACAAATCATAAGGTGACGCCGTCGTGATTGTAATCTTATATATAGAATTCGAATTTTTCAGTTTTAGAGAGTAGTGTTTTGGAGTGAAAACCTAAACCGACCCAAGGCTGTCTTGTACAGTATATTAGGGTTCCAAACCCTATCTTACATCAAGATAAGTGTTTTACTTCATTAATTCAATTATGTCTTCAATTACTTGTGTGTATGCTTGCATGTTCTCCATGTCCGGCTAATTTACTTGTGTGTTTGCTTAGGGAATATGAAACTTAATTATTGAATATTGATTGGTTGTCTCTTATCTTAATTGTTAATGATCTAGTAATGTGATAGGTCATTCGTTGTGTAGTTAATGCTTGATTAATCTTTGTGAACCTTAGACTATAACACATAGAGTAGTTGTAGGCTAAACCATCCAAAGAGTACCTTAGAGTTAAAGTTTATAATTCCTAGAGATTTTGTAGACGAGACCCTTTGGTAGTTTCAAAGAGTTAGGGACAAACGCATACCCTACGACTTTAGACACACAACGCGATTAAGAATAAGGACGTGACAATTCAACCATCAATAGGAGATAATTAAGGAGTAATACAACCTAAGTAAACACATCTTTAAACTATCATACGAGCACACAATAATTAGACATAGACTACATACACCTTAGATTAGATAATTAGATAAGTAGAGTAATCGGTAGAAATACCAACCCCCAAATCCAAACCCCGAGATTCGTACATTTTCAATTTCTAAAAAACATAAAAAGATAAAAAATAATCTTCCTCACCCCAACCTTAGCGTAGTAACTTCTCACTAGCATTCCTATTCCCCTAGAGAACGATATCAATACCCGTGGCTTACCCTAATACTACACTACAACGATTAGGTTCACTGCCTAGGGTGTTATAAAACTTGCTCAAAGAAAAGGAAGTTCCTTTGACCCCGAACGTCGCGTGTAGCGTTATCACCCCTGAAGATCAAGAAAAGACTACGTTTACATGCCCATACGGGACTTTTGCTTACAAGCGAATGCCTTTCGGGTTATGCAACGCCCCCGCGACCTTTCAGCGATGTATGATGGCCATATTCCATGAATTAATTGAGGACAACATGAAAGTCTTCATGGATGATTTCTCGGTATTTGGGAATTCCTTCGACCTTTGTCTATCCAACCTTAGGAAGATGTTGAAACGGTGTGAAGAAACTAATTTGGTCCTGAATTGGGAAAAATGTCACTTCATGGTAAGAGAAGGAATTGTCTTGGGGCATAAAGTCTCCGGAAATGGAATCGAGGTCGATAAAGGAAAAATCGAAGCGATATCCAAACTACCCTATCCTACTACCGTTAAGGCCATTCGAAGCTTTCTAGGACATGCGGGCTTTTATAGAAGGTTTATTAAGGACTTCTCAAAAATTGCCCGCCCGATGACGCAACTTCTTGTCAAGGATGCCCCTTTTGATTTTTCTGAAGAATGCAAAGAAGCATTCAATCGTCTAAAGAAAGATCTCACTCAGGCTCCAATAATGGTCACCCCTGATTGGTCTCAGCCATTCGAAATCATGTGCGATGCTAGTGATTATGCTGTGGGCACCGTGCTTGGCCAAAGAAAAGAGAAGCATTTTCAACCAATTTACTATGCTAGCAAAACCATGAATGTAGCGCAAGAAAATTACACGACCACCGAGAAAGAGCTTCTAGCTGTAGTTTTTGCCTTCGACAAGTTCAGGCAATATCTCGTCCTTTCCAAGACTGTCGTCTTCACTGATCACTCCGCCTTACGCTACTTGTTTTCCAAGCAAGATGCAAAACCCCGACTCATTAGGTGGATTCTATTACTTCAAGAATTCGACATTGAAATTCGAGATAAAAAGGGGGCTGAAAATCTTGCTGCTGATCATCTGTCACGTTTGGAAAACCCTGATCTTGAGAAGTTGGACCATACCGAGATTCGCAACTCTTTTCTCGAGGAACGGCTAATGGCCATTAAGGAAATTGAGCCATGGTATGCGGATTACGCTAACTATCTATCCAGTAGGGTTTTGCCAAATTACATGACCAAACAAGATAAGAGAAAATTCTTCACCACACTTAAACATTACTTCTGGGATGAACCCTTCCTATTCCGCATATGCCCCGTTCAAATCATTCGGCGTTGCGTGGCCGGAAGGGAGATTGATCGAGTTCTGAAAGAATGCCATGCGGGACTATATGGGGGACATCACGGTGTAATGTCACGGCACGGAAGGTTTTCGATGCCGGGTTCTACTGGCCTACTATTTTTCAAGACGTTAAAAGATTGGTTCAAACGTGTGATGCATGCCAACGATCTGGAAACATCTCGCGAAGGGATGAATCGCCTCAGAAGTATATCCAGGTCTGCGAAATATTCGATGTTTGGGGTATAGACTTCATGGGACCTTTTCCATCATCTGGAGGAAATTAATACATTCTCGTAGCTATCGACTATGTATCCAAATGGGTGGAGGCCCAAGCCCTTAGAACTAACGATGCGAGGGTAGTCATTCATTTTCTTTAAAAGCTCTTCGCATGATTCGGGATTCCCAAGGCATTGATCAGTGATAAAGGAACCCACTTTTGCAATGCTCAAATGGAGAAGGTAATGAAGAAGTATGGCGTTCCGCATAGATTTTCTACTGTATATCATCCTCAGACGAATGGACAAGTAGAAAAAACAAATAGAGCATTAAAGCGGATACTTGAAAAAAAGGTCCACCAGAATAGAAAAGATTGGGCATTCAAACTGGATGAGGCACTCTGGGCATTCAGAACTGCTTACAAAACGCCTATCGGAATTGAACAACTCCTTTTCGCTTGGTATACGGGAAGGCGTGCCACCTCCCTATTGAACTTGAGCAAAAGGCGTACTGGGCACTTAAGGCATGTAATATGGATTATTCTGAGGCAGGGTCAAATAGGTTCTTACAACTTCAAGAACTGGATGAACTAAGACTGGAAGCTTATGAATCATCAATCACATACAAAGAAAGGGCGAAAAAATGGCATGATCAACGAATAAAGAATCCTAAAGAGTTTTTGGAAGGAGATAAGGTGCTCTTGTATAATTCAAGACTGAGATTATTTCCGGGAAAACTCAAATCGAGATGGTATGGACCTTTTTCACTAAAGAAGCAGATGAACAATGGAGCTGTGGTGCTACTGGACCACGATGGAAGGGAATTCACCGTAAATGAGCAACGTGTGAAACATTATCAGTTGGACAATAATGAAATGGTCAACGATGAAGATATTATTTTGGAAGAAGGTGACGGTAATGAAGTCACGTAGGGGCACGACTACGAGTCTAGCTACAAGACTCATAAATAAAGAAAAGTGCTTCGTGGGAGGCAACCCATGCTTAATTGTTTGCTTGTTTGTGACATATATCTTTTATTGATTGTTTATTCTCATGTTTAAATTTGTAAAAATGCTTTATTTTGTTTTTAACCTCGTAATAATTACATATAAAGGTATTTTACATAAGGGATAAGTGTAGGGAGGATTACACACATTTTCAAAAGAAACGTAAACATGAGAATTTCAAGTAGTTAAAAGATATACATGTGTGTTTGTTCGAGTCAAATGCTTGTATCGAGTCATAATGGATGTTTTGCAGGAAATTTTTCCAGATTCTAAAGATGTAAATTTTTCAGAATTTTTTTCCAGAAAATCGCATTTTTGTCAGGATAACCTGACGGCGTCAGGAAGGAGCAAAAACAACTGATTACTTTTTCTCGTTTTCTGAGCTACTTATAAATTTTTGGAATTTTCCAGGTCTTAATTATCCAGAAATTCTGTAAACATCCATTCCACAAGCATTATATCCTAGTTTAGTAGAGTCCTATATATATTATTACCGCCAATTTTACCCGAAGGTTTCGTTTGTTTTCTTCAAGTGTGCAGGTTTAATTTACCAAGAAGAAGATACATAAGATGAGAAGGAGCTTTTAACGCAAACATTCTTCTTGAAGAAAGATGTAACCACCACTTTACACGGATCCTACCGAGCTAATCAGGGGAGTATTAGTTTCTTTCGTTTTTAATTACCTTCCATTGTCATAACTTTGATACTTTCGGGGAACATTGGGGACAATGTTCAGTTTAAGTGTAGGGAGGGAAAATAAAACGGGAACTTTGAAACTATGCTTATCCTTGATTATTTGCTTTGTCCAAAGGCATTTGTGTAATAAACCATGAGAAAATGTCGGTTAGGGTAATTTTGGCACCAAATTTAAATTTTTTCATGACATATAGGAGTGGGCCATTAGTCTTAACAAAAGCGTCTCATAGATAGGAAATTATATGACTAGCACAAAAACCCTTTACCACTTAAATTCCACCCAAAATGTGAGGATCGCCCTTAGATGAGTAGGAATTAAAGCATTCATCTTTAATGCTTAGTGTGTGAACCGGTAGTATAATAGATTCTAGAACTTGTTTTGTGATGCATCCCGAGATCGCTAGTAAGACTACACTTGTGTAGTTAGGAATAACTAAATGATAAGAGGCATTAGGATAACCCTTGTTTGATACCCGTAATATAATTACTTCTTCCACATCGGTTGAGTAATTCCCCCACACCTATACGTTGTACTCATTTTTAGTACACGATACCCCTAGTTAACCCCTCAGAGCCTATCCTTTTCGCTGTTCTCGTGATGTTTCGGTTATCCGGAATATCAATGAAGAGCATTGTTTACACCCCACCCCCAAATGTAAACCCAAATCGCCTTAGCCTACCTTGTATGAACTCACTTTTAGTGCATTATTGTTATCATACTAAACCCTTAGTTCAATTATCTAGTTGCTTGCATAAGTTGCTAAGTCGAGTCATATCCTTTGTACACAGTTTTGGGACGATTGGGACTCATGGGAAAAGTTAAAGTTTGTGAAATGACGGGAAGGGAACGTTAAATTCAAATTCCCTTTATTTGCATAATAATGTACTCCAAGTGTTTTGATCTTTTCAATTCGGGTCATATTAGTGTTAGAGTAATAAAAACTCAAGTGTAGGGATGTGCCTATAAATCCCTATCATTTTGATGTTATCGTAGAGGATGGTAGAGTAAAAGTGTATGATGAAAAAAAAATATGGGCTACCATCCTACATCTATCTTTAAATTTATGTTTGTTTGTTTCAGTTATCTAGAGTCTAGAGTGTCGAGTCTTGGCTTAGCAACGCCATTCTTCGCATGCTTGTAACATAAAGATTTTTGACTTGCCACCACTAAATAGCCTATCCCACCAAACCCTTTGTTTCCCTACCGTAAGCCTAACATTACAACCCTTTAAAAGACCTCTTTGATAGTATTTCCTAGGTGCTTACGCCAAAGCGATGGAGGTTTGGTCTAGTCTCAAGCCTATGGTAATCTATGTACTAGGACCGGTAAATGAGTGTTTATCTTCCATTTCCAACTTGTTATATTTCATATACACCCGAGAGATGTGAGTATCCAAACACCCTATGTGAGGTGCTAGTATGTAATTTCCGTGCTTGTTAGGACTTTTGCGGGGCTTATATGTGTTGTGGATTGTTCTAAACCAATGCTTCATGACCCCTAACTTATAAATTAATTGGCTAAAAGCACATTTGCTTGAGGACAAGCAAATACCAAGTGTAGGCATATTTGATAAGGTTTTAAAATGTACCTTTTTTAGGGGTCGTTTAAGCCCTTATTTGATCAATTTTCTATCTGTTATTACTTAATATCGTTCCTTTTCACTTTTTAGGTATCTTTTGGAGTAAAAACCTAAACCGAACCAAGGCTGTCTTGTACAGTATTTTAGGGTTCCATACCCTATCTTACATCAAGATAAGTGTTTTACTTCATTAATTCAATTATGTCTTCAATTAATTGTGTGTATGCTTGCATGTTTTCCATGTCCGACTAATTTACTTGTGTGTTTGCTTAGGGAATATGAAACTTAATTATTGAATATTGATTGGTTGTCTCTTATCTTAATTATTAATGATCTAGTATTGCGATAGATCATCCGTTGTGTAGTTAATGCTTGATTAATCTTTGTTGAACCTTAGCTTATAGTACCTAGAGTCATTGTAGGCTAAACCATCCGAAGAGTACCTTAGTGTTAAGTTTATAAATCCTAGAGATTTTGTAGGCGATAACCTTTGGTAGTTTCAAAGAGTTAGGGATAAACGCATACCCTACGACTTTAGACACACAACGCGATTAAGAATAAGGACGTGACAATTCAACCATCAATAGGAGATAATTAAGGAGTAATAAAAACCTAAGTAAACACATCTTTAAATCATCATACGAGCACACAATAATTAGACATAGACTACATACACCTTAGATTAGATAATTAGACGAATAGAGTAATCGGTAGAAATACCAACCCCCAAATCCAAACCCCGAGATTCGTACCTTTCCATTTCCTAAAAAACATAAAAAGATAAAAAAAATAATCTTCCTCAACCCCAACCTTAGCGTAGTAACTTCTCACTAGCATTCCTATTCCCCTAGAGAACGATATCAATTTCCGTGGCTTACCCTAATACTACACTACAACGATTAGGTTCACTGCCTAGGGTGTTGAAAAACTTGCTCGACGAAAAGGAAGTTCCTTTGACCCCAAACGACGCGTGTAGCGTTATCAATATATTTATTAATTAAAATTCCATAGGCTCGTTTAGGCTAGCGAGGTCAAACAAACTTTGTATGTAAAGCTCGGGCTCGAGCTTGATTAATAAACGAGCTGCAACTTAGGCTCGAGCTCGGTTCATTCGAGCTTTTTACTGATCCGATCTCGAGCTTTTCACGAGCGGCTTGGCTCATGTCCACTGTAACACCCCCAAATCTCGGTACAGCGGAAGACTTAATCAAGTTTTTGGGGCGTTACTATTGGATTGGTATCGCACACAAGTATAGCAAAAGATAGTCATTTAACATTCAAAACCAAATCCAAATTTAGTCATTTAAAACATTTAATCCAAAAGAGTAAATATTAGGCCCAAAACATGGTTTAATCAAATAAGTCCCCAAAGTTTATCAGAGTCAGAAATGATCCTTGAACCCCGCCTTCTTGCCAAGCTTCCACCGATCATGTATTCCAAACGTCTTTCAAATACCTGAGAAATTATGCTATAAGGTCAGCTTACGCTGGTGAGTTCATAGGTTTACGTTCAACAAAATCATAGTGGACCTGTAAGAGTTGATTTGCTATGCAAGACCTAGATAGATAAATACCGTTTCACACACTGATCCTATCCGGATCTCCAATCATATCCCGCATCCAGGGATTACTCGGGCCCCGCGACTCTAGTCCAGCACTGTCGTGGCAAAATCTAGAACAATTCCCAACCCCGGACTAGGTCGATGTAGAAGTCTATTCTTAGCTAGGCACGGTTAAACCTAGACTAAGGCAACAACTACCGCACATCTATCTAAACAGTCGAGCATATAAGCAAATCCAAATAGTTTTAACGGTCCAAAAATAGTAGCATGATTCTCACCCCAATATAGTTAAAAACGTAGATAAAAGTGGGGCTATGAAAGTCACCTCAAGCAATCAACGCACAAATAAACACTAGCAGAAGGTAATGGTATCACGGCACAACAACTATCGACTCGGCACAACCTATTAATGTAGACCAACTTTAATATATATATTCCTCAAAATCAACGTTATCTACCCCAACATATTCCATTTCTTTATTTCCAAAAATGTCTCGTTTCACCATTTAATCCTAGTGTTTGGTATTCCTCGTGTGGGTGTATCGACTCAATATGATGCTATGAATGCACTCAAACAACCAATATATAACTCAATGCGACACAATGAGACCCCTAAATGATAAGCTCCATAGTCCAATAAGTTTCGGAATAAATAGTAGACCTTATCGAATTCGTCAACTCGATAAACTCATTTATTTACTCGTGTCGCTTATTATCCCATAAATCAATCGTATCCTAAAGAGTCATAAGGATAATTCACCCATTAATAAGGTTACCCAACGTACCTAGCGGGCTCTTATTAGATTCGACAACCTAATAAGTCCGCTACCCACGTGGATCAACACTATTAACGTTAGGTTATCCGTAACCCATGCACATAACGTAAGTAAATAAATACTTAACTAATATTAAATGTCCACAATTGACATTTATTGATAAACGTGTACTCGAAACATTAATTATTTATTCATTACAAAACATTTCCAATTTAGTCGTTAGTTTCCGTTTAAAAATAGTAAATAACAAGATAAGTCTTGTTATCGATATTTTTGGTACAAAAGGCCATTTATTATTTACATTTCATAGTTCTATTAGCATTTTCATGTATAAATATATATTTCGTCAAATTCCAATATTAATCTCATATCGTTATTCGTTTTGAGTCCACAAGCACGAGTCATAACTTCTCTGCTTTTAATCAATCAATAGTCCAAATTATACTAAAGTCCATGTTACGGCTTTGTCGGAGTCAACTATTGACTAAAAAGTCAAAGTAACGCCGACGTAGCTCAAAGTCAACAATATATATATCAAGTCCAAATTTAAAAGTCATAATAGCGCAATACAATCCCAAACCAACTCAAAACAATCTCGCCAACCAATCAATCAACCAAATGTACTCGAAACCAATGTTATGACCCTAATGGTCATGACACGGTCGCGGTTAAGACCACGTGAACCAAACAAGCTCTAGAAGCTTTTCGGCTCCACGCGTCTCATCCAAACCTCAACTACATCAACCAACAAGCTACCAAATCGACCCGACCCGGACCCGTGGCCCAAGTGGGTCACGTACACCAACCATGAGCCACGTACGTGACCTTGGTGGCTCGTACGCCCCATATCTCACAACCAAACACAACCAAATCACTTCCACAACATCCAAATCTAATCATTCAAGCTCCAATCAATAACCAAACACAAAACCCATCATCTATCTTAACCAAAAATATGAAACTAAACCTAAAATGCATAAACCCATCAAATTGATACACCACACACTTACCAAACACTAATTACTTGTTTATTTAGACACTAATTATACTTAATTTCATGTTCCACCCAAAAGCCCCAAATTTGGACATTAGGTCGAAACCCTAATAATCCATACGTGGGTTATTATTGCCCAAACAAGCTTAAATCATGTTCCATTTACCTTATTCAAGCACCAATTGCAATATTAGATGAAAACCCTAAAAGTACGAATCTTAATCTTTAAATTTGAAGGTGTTATTGAAGGCTTTAGTATGAGTATTATATATGGATAGAAAGATGGAAAGAAGATCTATAAGATAGTGGTGGAGGTGAGATACCACTTGCCGGAATTTGGCCGGAATGTGGCCGGAGGTGGGGCGGCCAAGGTGGTGGTGGTGGCTAGGGTTTATGTTAATTTGGGGGAGAGAGAGAGTAGAGAGAGAAAGTGGTGATATGTGTGTTTTTAGTGAGAGAAACAAATGAGATAAATGAAGTAGGGAGCGTGGTTTATATACTTGGAGATAGGGACTAAATAATAAAAGAGAGGGAGGGGAGGGGTGGCCGGCCAAACCAAAGGAGAGGGGCCGTGGTTGCCATTTTTCATAAAATGTCCCGTTTACCCATTCCTGAGCTCACATATTGTCCCCCGAGTGTCCCACAACGTTCATTCGACTTTCTATCATCGTTATTTATGTTTTTCCACGAGTTTTGACTATTTATTGGTCAATTTTTGAGTTACGGTCTAAAAGTTACAATAATTCTCGTTTTAGGCTTTTCTAGTGCCGAATCGAATAGTGCCTACCAAATAGAGTTAAAACGCATACGATAACTCATTTAATAATGAAATATTCCGTAAAAACCAATAGGCGATATAAAATCAAGTCATGGTTTATAAAAATAGTGATAAAGGCAAAAGCTCAGTTTAGTTTAACGTAATGCGGTTACCTAAAACAGACTCCCTAAATTGCCAGTTGTCACAGCCTCCCAGCCTCAGAAGAAACCCGTCCCGGGTTTCACTCCGAGTTGCTTGATGTCATAAAAAGTTTTGGATACTTCCTACGGAAAACGTCCTCACGTTCCCAAGTGAACTCCGGTCCATGCCGGGAGTTCCAACGAACCTTAATAATCGGAATACGGCTATTCTTCAGCCTTTTGATCTCACGGTCCAAAATCTCAATCGACTCCTCAACAAAATTCAATTTCTCATTGATACGAATATCTCTTAAGGGCACCACTATGTTTTCTTCCGAAAGACATTTCTTAAGATTACTAACATGAAAGACATTGTGTACACTACTCAGTTCCGATGGTAGCTCCAGGCGGTATGCTACCGGTCCGATTCTTTCCAGGATTGGAAAGGGACCAATATATCGGAGATTGAGTTTTCCACGCTTTCCAAAATGAATCACTCCTTTCCAAGGAGAAACTTTCAACATAACTGTTAGCCTTAATAGTTTTTATTAGAAGTGATGGTCATTCACGTTTAGGAACTTTGTAACGCGTGTTAGATATCGTGATAGAATAGTCAACGGGCTCGTGGATTGGGATAAGCTAATTGGGCATAAGTTATGTTAAGCTAGCCTTGTCTAGTTCGTGTAACCCAAGCCCAATCCAAGTCCATCTCAAGGCCCATGGCCAAGCCTTAGGGCATCATCCTCTCTTACTATAAATACCCCTCAAGTATGTCATTTGAGGGGTGCGCTTGAGTGTGTGTGTGTGTGTGTTTTCCTTGAAGCAATATAACATCTTATTGTTTCATCTTTCTTCTATCTACCTCTCTAAACATACACGCCTAATATATCATTCAAGTCACCAAGTTCTATTCTTTATCTTTCTATACGAATAACTTATTTGTGTTTGGTTTGTGTTGGGTTTGCTTGGTAAAGTGATAAGGTTGATATATCTAAGGTCCTACAATTGGTATCAATCGCCAAACAATGGTTTAGGAGTGTTTGTGTTTGTTTTGAAGGGTTACACATAAGGCTCGTTATTCATATTTGTCACGCATCAAGCTTTAATTTTTGCACTAAAAAAATTCAAGATTCTTGTGGCTTAACGTTTATTTGGTGCTAAAGTTTCAGTTTTTTGCAAAAAGTTCGAAGCTTTACGTGTTTCTCTTCATTTTTAAGCTCGTTTTTGGTTATTGGTCATTTCTACTCGTAACTTTTCTAGCACTTTGGGTGAAAACGGTTAACAATTTTGTGTTATTTGAGTGTTTTTAAGGATATCTGTGCAAGCGAAATTGTTTGAATCGTTGGAAATTTTTTACGAGTAAGTCAAAACCCTAGTTCTACTCGTAAGAAAGTCAACTACTCATAAGGTTCTACTCGTAACTTTTTGGTGAAGAATCTTCGTGCTATAACTGTTACTCAGTGCTTCCCTCACTTGGATAAGTGTGTGGAACACTTCGACTTTTGGATATCTCTTACACTGTGATAGTGTAAAGGATTTTTGGATTCTACGCGTAAGCCATTCCTACGCGTAAGTCATTCCTACGCGTAAGCTATTCCTACGCGTAAGCACTCTTGCTACGCGTAAGTTGGGTTCTACGCATAAGAATTTCCTACGCCTAAGGATTCCTACGCATAAGATCCTACGCATAAGATCCTACGCATAAGATCCTACGCCTAAGCCATCCTACTCGTAACTTCCTAGTCTACTCGTAACTTCCTAGTAAAATTTAATTTTTCGAGGAGACTAAACGTTCAATTTTTACGCGAGATTCAAATTTTGGTATAACTTGGAAATTTTTGGTCAAAAATTCAAATTTTTGGGCCTAAATTCAAATTTTTCGGGTCAAATTTTGCGTCAAAATTGTCATAACTCAAAATTTTCATACGACCTTAGAATTGATTTTTATAGTGAATTTCAAATTTTGGGCGAAAATTTTTTAAGAACCGAGTTTACGAGTACGACCTTCGGAAACACCTCAACTGAGCTTAATCTTCATCAACCACAACTCCTTTATCGTTGAATCGATCCTACATCAACTTTATCATCACATACCTTCATCAATGGCAACTGACAAAGATCGTCTCAAAACTGCTTTCACAAATGCTATTGCTGGATACGCCAATACATGGTTTTCAGAGTTTAATACGCAATTTGCTCAACCATCTATGCATATGAGTCAAGAAGGACACATGGTTGATGGGAATCAGATGCAATATGCAGGGCAGTATGTTGGACATCAAGGGGGTCAGATTGTGAATCAGAATATGGGATATCAGACTCTGGGATATCAAAATGGGAATAACTGCTTTATGACTTCGGTTCAGAATGCTACCTCCAAACCTCAAAGCCAAAATTCAGGGTATCGTCGGTTCAGTGTGCTACCTCCGAACCTCAAGTACAAGGTGTTGTTAGCAAAGAAAGAAAAATTGGGAATAGAGTTGACTGCTGAGGAATACGAATTTCTGTATCCAGGACGGGCAGAGAAAGCAAATGATAATGCAAGCTACTGTCTTACAATCAATCAGCAGGACTCAACATCAAACGGTACTTATGACACAACTCCTGTCTACGACACAGATTCACTCAATGAGGTACCACATTCGTTTACTCATGAGAAGCCACATTCTGTGTCTCCCGAACCTTATTATGACACATATGTGGGAGAGCAAGTTAATAGCAATGTTAACTCTGAAACTCCATATATGGATCCTAATGGAGGTCAAGTGATACAGAATGGTGCTAATGATGAGGAAACTCATGCTTATTTTGAATCTTTAATCAATCAATGTGGCATTGAAGCTGAGAAAGTTAGAACGGTCAATCGCGAAGTTAAGGCCGCGAATGATAAATTGACCGCTGAGCTTGAGAGTTACAAGGAGCATGCCAAAGCCTATGAATTTCATACAAACAAAATGTCCGAATTAGAAATTGGTTATCGAGATTCTGTTTTAAGAGAAAAACAATTGCAACTCAAATACGATACACTTGATGTGAATCTGAATTTGAAAATCAAATCTTTAAACAAGGAAATTTCTGATCTAAATGACCAAATCTTTCGTAGAACAAACTAAATCGACTTACTGGGCAACATTCTTCGTTTAACAGGTTTCAAAACTAAAAAAGGCAAAATAGTTCTTAAAGTAGTTCTTCTCTTAGAAGAGCAAAACTTTTTAGTCGTTAGTTGACAAAGAAAAGAAAAAGTTCTAGTCTTTTGTCACGAAAAACAAATCTTTCAACCAGTAAATCTAGTCTTTAAAGGAACAAATTTCTAAACTAAAAGTTTAAGTCTAAGTGTAGTTCACATAGCATAAACTCAACGTTAACAAAAAGAGAATTTTGTCTTAGAGCTATTGGTTAAAGATTAAGCCTGTAAAACAAACATACTTTAAGTATCCGAAACCGTACGAGGAACATTGAGAGTTCGAGTCGCCAGTTAAATAGTAAGCGCCGGAATTGAAGCGCTAACTGGCAAGATTGAAAGAGTCGAAGTTACGGTGTAACTAACTAATTTCTAAGTTTTATTCGTACTCAAAGGAGTAGTAATCGTGGTAAGACATAGTGAACTGGAGGTAATCCTAGGTATATACCTCAAAGTCTCAATTGTAACGATAATTGAACGAGAGGGTGTATACACAGTATTATTCCAAGCCCTCTGTGTCTTACACCGAAGAGTACTCATTTGCTTACACCATGGAGTAACTCACTTAGACACAGCATCTGTCCTCAACACAGTATTCATGGCAAACTACAACTC